>JAPFBL010000094.1:740000-1193963 GCA_026182355.1 Hermatobates lingyangjiaoensis
CTAGCTTTAAATAATATGATTAAGCATTAGTTAAACCTAATCTTTTATCTAAATTGTTCATAAGAATCTAATGATCTGCACCATCAGTTCAGTTTATTCGGTAAAGTGCGTCGAAGATTTATTTATTTACATCTCTGTGTAGTTCAGTAAAATATTGTAATCCTTCTTTCTATTTACTTATTATTAATTTAATTCACACCAAAAGCATATGTTTTAATAAATATCTTTTTAAAAGGGTTATAGAGTATCTAGCTAAAGAGACTAATAGCTTTGAAATATAACCACACAAATAATTGAGCAGATGGCATTATGAGCTACTCAAACTATCTTGAACATATTACAATAGTTACACACACACATACATACATTATATTTACACAATGATTTCGCAATAAACATCTGAGATAAAAAAATCAGTTTTTAAACAACAGTAAGAATAGGACTAATATTTTTCAGACAAACCAACTAGGTCTTCAACAGAGTTAGACTTGAACAGAAAGAAGTGAAATTAGACATCACCACAGTAAGGAAATAGGAAGAATGATTAAGATCTTTGAACAAAACAAGTGGTTCTCGCTAAATTCTCACTGATACTGAATCAACTAATGCAAAAACATCTGATATGGGATTGAGGATGGAAGGAGGCAAGAAAGGTATTTTAATCTGTATAAAAGACAGGGATAGGGAACAATAGGCTGTCAAGTCAGAGCAAACAAGCCAGATCCGGGAGAAATAAATAAAAGACTATCTGGTAGTTGATAATCCTTATAGACAGGGTATTGCTTTCGTTAATACTCAGTCTAATTTGAGTAACGCATTACTAATGTTTATAGTATTGTTTATCTCTTAAATTTAATTAATGAACACTTGATAATAATATTTGATAGCATTTTGGTTTATCGTGATTCTCATTATGTGTATAAAAAAAATGAGGCTCTCCTTCTTTCACATCTAATTACGAAGTTTTGGAGTTGTTTTTACACGCAATTTTAGTGTTCTACAGCCTGATTTATGCATATGTTATGATAACATTTACACGGAATTTCATAAATACCACTAAACTCAAGTTTTCTAGGAAGTTTTTAATTAACAAATTACTTACATCATTGCATATATTAAACCCAAGGTTCCAAGCAAACCCTTAAAGTGGGTCTAAAAACTGATTATATGCTAAAACTATGACATTTGACATTAAACGGTTTTCTAAAGCTTCGTTAATATAAGAGATAGAGTATTTTACCGATTGAGCAATAGAAATAATGTTGCTAACTTCATCATTAAGGTATTTAGGAGAGCAAACTCTTAACGCTTTTAAAATCATATGTCTAAAAACAGATACTTTAACATTTCTGAGATGGAAGGAAAAAAAGAACATACTCGTAAGCAAGTGCAATGGCAAATCTATACATACCAAAATGTAACTCTTTAGATAATCTATGGATAAGGACATCAAAGAAGGGTAATTTAATATCTTCAGGATATCAGAATCATTTAACTTGGTTTGGTAGAATTGAACTTAATATTTTAGTTTCAACAAATTTCATATACAGAATACTCAGAAGAGGAGATCACATCATAGCCAAACCATATTTGTAAAAGATAAATCTTAGATCCATTTATGAATTTCTGAATTACTATAGTTTTAGACGTTGGTTTTTGTTTCACATGTTTATTACGAAATTTTATTATATATATTACAATTAGGTTATCGTAATAAGTCATGTGAAATAAAAGTCGAATCACAAGCGTCGGCAAGAAATTTAGTAACTGGACTATTACCTTTCAACAAAGTAATTGCCAACTTGTTCAACAGTTCTACATTCGACTCTGACGAAGACTATTGCTTGGCTGAAAGATCTTGGTCCCAGTTCTGAATACCAGTATTTAGTAATTAGTGCGCTTGTAGTTACTTGTAAATCTTCGATGAAGAAAATTGGACTTTAAACATTTTCTTTAAGGGGATGAATGATTATTTGTAGACCTTTATTTGGAGAGGAAGGAGTCTAAAGAGTCAGTTACCATAGATAAAAGATCCATTCGCTGAAGCATATAGGTACAACTATATTTTGTTTTCAACTAACTTCTGCAGTAATAAGAATGCAGTGTAGAAAACAAAGAAATTTTATAATAAAGAAAAAATTTACACTTTTAACCTCTAAAACAGTACTTAAACCAAAAATTTTGTGTGAATGTTGGTAAGAAATAACTATATTCAAATATAATTATTAACAGTTTCAATTAACTGTTAATATTAGTGAATATTAACAGAAAACAATCTTATACCGCTATTAAAAGTGTGACTTTATAAAATTATCCTTCATATTATGCAGTGGCAATTTCAATTGTAGCAGACTCACCGAAACTGGATCCATAAGTTGTTTGTGAAGCAGCGCAGAACCAACTGGTGCCTAGGAGACGAAAGCGCCTCGCTTGGGTAACCGGAACCACGCCACCTATATCAGCAGCATGCGAGGTCCAGAGACCCATCTTTACACATAGCTCTTTGCAACATCGTCTCCAGCCAGCAGGATATAACAGAAGATAGCTTGGTGTCAGGATGTATTCCAATCAAGAATGCCCTGTCCGATTCATATCCCTATCTATCCTATTAACTTACATAACATTCAATTTTTGTGAAAATTGCTAACCAAGTACTCAACACTTCCAGTATTGTATGTCATACATTACGTTATAACTCCTTTCAGCCTTTTATTTCTCATATTTAAATATTATTAAGGAGAACATTTAAATATTATTAATTTAAATAAAATTGCCTACTAAATCTAATTTGTATACTAAAATACGATTTAATATTATAAACTTCATATTGAGAATTGTAAAAATATCACTTATACTGTCCAAACCCTGACCAACATTTCAAAGCAATTATATGCTTCCCCATATTTATAGAATTGAGGGCACCGGCGACAGCTCCTCTCCTTAAGGTATGCTGTTATTTTCCTTCCATTATGTTATAAAGGCTTAACTATTCTGTACATTCAAAAATTCAAATTAATAAAAGAAATATTTCCTATTATTTGACAAAATAAATTTGGTTCGAACTAGTGAAGGTAAAATTATCTTATACAACTATTAAGCCTCAATTCTTTTTTAATTTCTAAATTCTATAATTCGATTCTTATACTACAAACATTTTCGAAAAAGCATGAAATTGGTATAAAATTTTTAGAAATATATATATATATATATATACTGATATATATATAGATTAGTATCGTTGTTATCGGCCAGTGGAAGCTTTACGTCGCCGTTCCTTCATTCTTTCTCCTTTTATTTTTTCTTTCTACTCTCCTAAGACGGCAAGACGCCGAAATTATCGAGATTCGTGAGTGTTTGCCCTTTTTTTTAAAGCTTAAAAATTCCATTCATCAAAACTTGCCATCTGATCGTTATAGGTCATTTCACAAGAACCTGTTCCTCATCACCCAAAATCCATTTGTACGAATCCTTGCTTCCTCCTCACCTTCCCAGGAATCCCCCAAGACGACTCAAGAGAAAATGGCCCAGGGATCTGCTATTACAATAATATACTTTAAAAAAAAAAAACAAAAAAAAAACCCAAAGTGAGAAGTTGAACCAGTGGGTTTCATTCTTTGCTCATGTGCATCGATGTCATTGTGTAATCTATTACTAAATATGCTTGTTACGCATAATATGCGTAGTTGTATATTTGTAAATAAAGATGATAAAAAAAAATATTATAAACTTCATATTGAGAATTAGTAAAAACATTCACTTATACTGTATTATATGATATATCATTTATAGCAATTATGTGCTTCCCACATAATTTAAGAATTTTAGAGGCACCGGCGACAGCTCCTCTCCTGTAGGTATGCTGTTATTTCCTTCCATTATGTTATAAAGGCTTAACTATTCTGTACATTCAAAAATGAAATTAATAAAAGAAATATTTCCATATTATTTGACAAAATAAATTTGGTTCGAACCTAGTGAATGTAAAATTATCTTATTCCACTCTATAATAGCTCTCAATTTCTTTTTTATTTCGTAAATATTCTATAATTCGCTTCAATAGTCACTACAAACATTTTTCAAAAAGCATGAAATTGGTATAAAATTTTTAGAAATATATATATATATATATATATCGATATATATATATATATATGTATCGTTGTTTACATCGGCCAGTGGACGCATTTACGTCGCCGTTCCTTCATTCTTTCTCCTTTTATTTTCTTTCTTTCTACTCTCCTGAAGACGGCAAGACGCCGAAATTATCGAGATTCGTGAGTGTTTGTCCTTTTTCTTGTATTCTCTAGCTGTAACTTTAATTATATATATATATGAGTTATATATGAGTTCAAATTCAAGACGAGTGAGTAATACATAGAGTAAAGAAACACACTTACAAACTCAAATTTTCGGGCAAACCGTCTTCAGGAGAAAAGAGAAAGGGAGACCAAGCACGTTGTGGATTCAACGGCAAGTAACCACCCGGCAACCGCCACTACTGGCTCTGGTAACCGCCAGTGTTGGTCTTAAAGTAATAGAATTAAGAGAAGAAAAAACAGAAAAAGTACAAGCTGGGTGACTATAAATGAATCAAAGGGAATTGGGGAAAAATTTAAAAGAAAGAAAAAAATAAAATAAATATGTAAGTATATATACATAAAAAGATTAGTGGAGATTGAGTGTAAAAAAATTATCGTAATACATAGAAAAAATTTATAAATTAAACAAAAAATCATAATCAATAAAAAACAAACTGAATTAATCATAAATAAAATAATAGAGAAAAAAATAAATACAATACAATACAAACAAATATATCTGTAATAATACTCGTACATAAAAGGTAGAGACTAGATAAAAAGATAAGCGAAAAAAAAAGATATATATATATATACATTTTATCGTATGGAAATACGATCCAAAAGGACAAATATTCATTATTAAAAATATGTAATACATAGAGAGCAACAGAGAACACACTTCAGTCTTATTTTCGGTTTGAACCGTCTTCAGGAGAGACCATCTTCCCATTGCATAACATAGTCAATGCTTGTCTCCTCTTTTAATGAGTGCTACAGGTTACATGATTCTGCGACAAATACCTGCCTGATGCATAAGGATCTAATACATATTTACTATCTTAATGCCTCATGGAATGAAGAGTCAATATAATCTGGTAATTTAAGTGCGTGCAAGTGAAGATCTGGCTCAATACTAAAGCGATAATGATCTAAAATAGTTTATGCCTATTATACTTATTAGGTTTTTTAATAATTTATTACATTTGTATATTATTTAGTATGCTTAGTTTTAATTTTATTTACCATAGCTTAGTCAGTACTTTTGTTTATGATATCAATTTCTCTGTATCATTCTCCTTTAATTTTCAATTTTTTCTTTTTTATATATTTATTGTTTTCATATTCCATTTAATTTAATGTAATTATAAATTATAAATTAATTATAAATTGATTCCTGTCTACCTTATTTTTGTGAACGGGCGCGCATGCGGCAACACTGTTGGTCTCCAACCGTCTCTGATCCAGTGCGCTTGGTTTCCCTCTCTTATCTCTCCTGAAGACGGTTCAAACCGAAAATTAGAGACTGTAAGTGTGTTCTTCTGATTTCTCTATGTTTCTTTGTTTATATTGAACTATATATACTCGTATATATATTATATAATATATATATATATATATATATTCAATGTTTTCTTATCTCGACCTCGATAAAAAAGAAAAATAGTACATTATTACAAATGATTATTTGAAATATGATTTGTTGCACTTCACAGTGATCAAATATCCAATCAATTTTACGTTATCTTTTAATGACTTTATGGGACATGCTCAAGGCGAGTCAAATAGAAATACTGGCAATGTTGCCAAGGTGAATATTCACAGATACGACAAAACTCAACCTGCTACGGAATGAATAAGGGCAAATAATATCTATTTAAGGGCAAATAATATTCAATAGAGAAATGAAATCAATAAATTCTATGGAACACCTTGACTTAAATCTGCTTATGACAAAATCTAATGGAAAAGATAGAGTGTTTTTTGCAAATGAAGTTTTCTCATTTTTATTTGTATGTCTTTTTTTAAGGTTTATATATTTTATTTTTTATTTTTACGTCTTATGTTTTATTTGTTTTATCCATAAGGAAGTATTTTTTTTATATAGTAAACTTCAATAGGTTAGTTAACTCCTTCTAATTATCAATTTTTCTCTGCATTGTTGTGTTTCATCATTATATTACAATACATAATATTAAATAATGCATAGTAGTATTATAAATTTTATGAAAATTAAATTTTGTACATAGACTTTTGTAAGGTGAATAAATTTACTGATAATTTTTTTTTTAATCTCCTAACAATTTCTTTTCATCATAAAACCATTGTATAAATTGCATTAATAATAAAAAATACATTCTATTTTTAAAAACCTATATATGTGTACTACCTACCGAATATAACATGGTCATTATGACTGACAAACTTGATTAATTTATTTATATTTTTGGCCAATTAGCAGAAAGGAGCGGAAGCCAATGGGATGTCTGACGTGATGACTTCCTCAATTACTTGTCAAAGGTTTCCCCTTGCTTTCACATTTTCCTTTCATTACCTTCATTTCCAATAAATTTTTACTTCTATTTAAAGTTTCTTTAATCCAAACTTTAATACTTTTTTTAGTCTATTTTTAAAGTTGTAAGTGAAGCATAAATATGAACACTGCCTGTAGTTTATTTTCCTTAAAATGGATTTAATATTTGCATTTTAAGTGAAGAATAAGTAAAAACTATAATCATTCCATTTATGTAGAAAGTATATAATTTACAGTAAGCTTTGCCGTAAGGAATATTATTAACATAGCCATAGATATTAATTCAATTAATTGAGAGTTGAATCATGTAATTCACTTGTTATTATAAACCACATATACTATTTGTTAATATTTTTACACATATCTGAACAAACTTTTTTGAAGATATTTAAAGCTCTATTATTTCGTTGATGTGTGCATCGACAAGATATAGTACATTGGAGTATTCTGTCTCGTCTG
The DNA here is from genome assembly GCA_026182355.1 of Hermatobates lingyangjiaoensis. Taxonomy (NCBI): domain Eukaryota; kingdom Metazoa; phylum Arthropoda; class Insecta; order Hemiptera; family Hermatobatidae; genus Hermatobates; species Hermatobates lingyangjiaoensis. The sequence continues at coordinate 747,072 of JAPFBL010000094.1, forward strand.
CCTCTTGTTATTTTTCCAATATCAGTTAATTTGTCGGTGGTCTGAACAAGTCGTATGAAAGGGTGGTTTTTCTAGCTGTTTAAAATAGTCTTGTGATTTTTTTTTGTTTAAATATTTCTAATCCCTTAACTATTGTTAGTCCTCATGTCCTTTATATAGTAAGTCCATCGATTTTTATGTTCATAGGACATTAAATGATTGACAAAATCGGATTTTTCTTGTTGTATTTAAAAACGTGAATAACTATTGTAATCTATAGTTAATGGGTTAGTTCCACGGAGGTTAGTAATATTAGAATTAGTAATAATACAATCCGTCATACCTCGTAAAGTCTCTGGAAAACTGGACCGTTTCGGGTCCGTCTGGATCCCATCTTCAAGAGCACCTAACTGACTGTGAATGTTAGTTAAAAAAAAAAATTAACTCATTAGACAACACTGATTACACAATCTAGATGATATATATAGATAGGTTATAGGAAAATAACATTCACAGTCAGTTAGGTGCTCTTGAAGATGGGATCCAGACGGACCCGAAACCGGTCGAGCTTTTCAGAGACTTTACGAGGTATGACGAATTTTATTATTACTAATTCTAATCTATTGTAATCGTTGTCGTGAAGTATCTTAAAGACTTTTTGTCCGTCAAAAATATTTGTTAAAAAAAAAATTGTTCAAATAATTTTGTTGGGAGGTTGTAGCATCAGCAAAACAGCTTCAAAATTAGTCCACTTCTAACAAGATTTTTTTTTCTTTTTTGACTCGAAGTCAGCTGTTACTGTTGTGACATAATATAGCCCAATTGATTACGAATTAACATTTAGCATATAACACTGGTATTAGCATAATTTGGAGTGTTGTACACTCTATTATCTGTAAAGTATTCTCAAACTCATTGACGACTAATTCAATTAATTATTTTATTTTGAAGTCTCTATTTCCTTTTTGTGAATTTTAACAAAAAAGTAACGACTGTTATTGCCTAATACGACGAGTGATTACGGGTGAAACTTAATAGATGTTCTATTTTGCGTGAATTTCCCTCTTCCAAAATTAAAATTCGTACAATTAATTAAAATATAATTAATTTTCAGTATTAATTAATATAATAATTAATAATGACATAATAATTAATATTCTTATTAAGATAATTTTTTTCCTCCAAAGTAGTATCCCTACTTGGAAGGAGTTTATGGTAATATTTTCATATGCTCCATTTGTTATATTGCATGTGTATAATATCGTTACGCTATGTTATATGAAATCTATGTTATTTATGAATTTGTAAAAACTATGAAATAAATTTGTTATCAGTTCAATTTTGCTTGGTGGCCAGTTTAACCCTTGAAACATTGCAGTTTTCTGAAGTGTTACAAGGGTTAAAATATTATTAAGATAATATTTAACATGAATTTTGAATTTCCAAAAGCACGGGTTAACATTAGTTCCGTTTGAACAGTGTGACTTGTAGATATTTATAACATTTTTTTTCATATACTCACCCAGCTACTCGCAGATAGGTATCAACAAAACAAATATTCAGGGGACCTCAAAAAACGTAAATCCTACTGAATAAAACCATGAAACTAACCATGAAGCCAACTAAAGAATGTGTACTTCCATATCAAGAAACAAACAATTTCCATAAATATATTTATTAAAAGATATAATATATACTATAATTATATATCTTATGTTATATGTACATGCTTAAAGAAAAATAATTATGTATATCATTAATACTTATTCTAAGTTTATTTAATCGACTTGGTAAGTTACAGAAACAACATAACGTGCGATCTCCCTATCCAAAACCTTTAACCAGCATTTCTAGGGTCAATTTAACGTTGTGTTTGTCCTGTATATGTTTTTTTGTGTGGTCCGTCCATATATTTCATTATCAACAAAAAAAAACTTCAAAACGAATCAGGTGACCTCGAAACGAGTAAATCCGTTAAAATCTCGAAATAAAATTTTTTTTATCACTATTCTTTTAATGATATATAGATACAGTTAATCAATAGTTTGGAATAAAAGAAATATGATTATAATTTTGTTATGATTATAACAAAAATCATTTTTATTATTTTAATTAAAAAGTCACTTATATATAATAACATATGTAAGCTTGGATCACATGATAATCCGTAAAAATAGAAATTAATATACTTTTTCAGTGCAATCAAAAACTGAAGATTATAATTAATAGGCACTGGTTTTCTTTTTTTTTTTATTTATTTTTGATTTGCTAATTGTGATTTAAAGATATTGGTATTCCGTAAATGGTGATCTCTTTTAATACTCACGTGGGATTGCTGAAATATTCAATACCTTATTAGAGCAAACTGCATGTTATGAACTCGATTAACTCTAAAAAGGATTAGTGCCATCAAATGTAATGAGTTTTTTTTTTAAAAAAAAAAATAAAATAATTGCAAATATTTCATGAAGAAAAATATATTCATTTGAGGATACTTGATTACTTTGAATGAAGTATTTGAGTTAGTTTTACAAATCCATTCATATGGCCTACTAAATCTTGTTTGTATGTAAGTAGCAGTCAAGGGCGATGCAAATCAAAGCAAGGCCTTGGTAAATATCGTGTCTTGTTTCCCAAAACTATTATTAAATCACAGCGTATAATAGTATTAAAGCACTAGGTACAGTAACGGGGAATTCGAATTCGAAGTACTTTACTGATTTGAAAGGTACGTTCGAGTAAATGTTAGAATTAGAGTGCACGTTTCAGCTCCCTTGATACTCGTATGTTTGAGATATTTATAGACTACCAGAAGCGGACAATGTGATGAATTAAAAATCTATATTCAATGAATTAATATTATTATTTCATAAATAAATTAATCGTGTTTTATATTTGAATGAAATACTTGTTCATAAAATTTCTGGTAATATTCTGAAAAAGTAAACTTTTTTTCAAACAAATTGAATTTGTTTATAGTCGTAAATGGGTAGTAACACTTATCATTCAATTGATTTAAGATGTTAGTAATCAAATACTTGCACAATAAAGTAACAGCGTTTGTTTCTCCATTTATATTTAAACTCCAAGTGTGTTAGAGATAGACCACCATTCCTATTTATATTCGGAAACTACTTCAATCATTCTACTTCGAAAAATATGTTTCATCTATGTAGTTTATCTGTATGTAAAATAATAACGTAATTACACATTCTTTTAAAAAAACCTTGCATTTTGAGATGTATTTTCGATCATTTTAACGTGCCGAACTCCTTCTCTGATTGTTTATATGGTCGATTCCTCAAAACATGTCCATCTCTAAATCACGAAAACTGTTAAGCAATAATATATATGTATATATAAATATATATATAAGAAAATAATAGTTTAATAATAAGATGAAAATATTTTGGAAACAAATTAAAAGAAAAATTTGGAAAATACTTAGTGAAGTACAATGTTTTGTTTACGAATTTATTTTAAACATTTTCCCTGAGATATCATCTAATTCCATACAATCTTGACAACTTACAAAAGGGTAAAGTGATGTTTGCCATTTGTTTACATTTTGATTTTAATCTGTTAGTAATAGTTTTTTATCAAGTTTATATCAATTTTATCAATTTTATATTTTTTGTTGGAAGTTTAAAATTTGATTATGTATAATACCTTTGCATTTCATTCCTTTGCTGAAATTAAGAAACTTAAGTTAATCACTACTAAATGTTAAAAATTACTCTTTTTCAAATATATATGGATATATTTATACAAATGTATATTACCTTTATCCACTCTTTTGAATGTTATTCTCATTTATTTAAAAGTTTAATAGTAATAAATTCTGATTCACTTGATATTTAACTTAAATATCCTACAATGTAAAAATGGTAAAAGACAGAAACCAGTATTTTAAACAAAAAAAAAGCATATAAAATTAATTATTATTTTATTATTATGGTAGATGCAGGAACTGTGTGCGCCTAAGAAATTTTTACACTCAGAGTAATATTGCTAAAGTAATGAAATAATAGGAGATAATGAATCCTTTGAACCTGCATGGTTATTATATTTTATTAAGTAAATTACTAGTTCAGTAATAATTACTCATCAGCTTTACTTTGCTCAAAACATACAAATATACCTTTAAACGTGGCTTCCCGACAGTCGGGAAAACATATAATAAGTTTAATATTTTCTTATCTCAACTACATATATTCAACACTATTTTTCTTTATCGAGGTTTGATCCAATGTGAAACAGTAAAACACCTTTAATCCAACGTTTCGTTCATATTTGTAGCCCTGAAGATATCTATGTAGCCTTGAATATGAACGAAACGTTGGCTTAATGGTGTTTTACTGTTTGACGCAGGACCAAACCTGATAAAGGAAAATAATGTATAACACGCACATATATATATAAAACAAACTTACCACGGGGTAAGTTTATGAACGATCATGTTATAGTTTAACTGTACAAACAATGTACCTATCTATTTTAGAAGACAATTAACAGTGTCATCAATTTGAGTTTTAAATGTTAATCTTAGAACTTGAAGTTTCCAAGTTCAAAATATAATTATTTGGGTAGTCCTAGCGAGTGCACTTAGGGTGATTCCAGTAAGCACAATACGATAAATATCTGTCTTTCCTGAACATCACAGGCAGAACAAAGATCGATGAAATCTTTTCAAAACCATTTCGTCTTACAATATCACTTTATTAATTTCAGTATCCTCGTCTTGACAAAGTGCGTTGACATCGGATTCAACTTTTTCTTCCTCTAAATTTTTTTCTTATTCTTTTGGTTTTAATCCAATATTTTTTTGATCTTGAAAACTTTCCTGTTAAGAAATTACCGTTCCTTTTTTTTACCGATATCTTTCTTTCTTCAATTCCTCCCAGTTTTACTCTCACCATTGAGAAAGTTAAGAGCTTTCAATGTTTCTAACTGAAATGTAATTTTTTATTGCTTTTTCGTTTTTTTTTATTATTAGAGAAATACCTAAAGAAGAGTTATCCTGTAAAGTTAAAAAATGGGGTTTTTACTTAAAAAATGGCCGCATTGGACGTTGATGATTGAAGGTTTTTATTGATATCCTGCTCTTCAGAGCGGAAATTTTTCAGTTAGTCAACAGAACAGCATTCATTAATAATATCATTATCTTTTGTAGTTTGTTTTCTAGATTGTGCAATCTCTAAAATAAGTGAAAAGTGTCAGTATATATTTCTCTAGCTGTAGTTGAATATCAAATGTAAAGCTGGGTATACGGACAAGAGGTTCAACAACTATGTCAATAGAACTGCCTTCGCCTAGTTGATTCAGGAATTCCAAAACTTCTTCTTAATTCTCTTATTTTTCTAGGTTTAATCTTAATTTCATGTTAAACACAAAACCTGTAGAACTTAATTACATGTTTACTATGAAGAGCTGCATTAAATATCTTAGGATTGAATGATGTAAGAGGGAAGGAAATGAACTACCGCACTCAGTACTCCGAAACTGTCTCAAACTATTGCCGACTATATACATTAGTGGTCAAGCTAAACCTAAAATGCCTTACAGTTTTAGGGCTACCTAGGATTCCTTTCAATTCGGTCGTCCCCTCCGAAGAGAGCAAAACCCATTAACCCGGGACCAGGGCCTGCTACCAGTAGTTAATCGGACCCCATCAGGGCGTCATTGTAAGGACTGTTGTTAGTACTTCAAGCAAAACGATTTATTAAGAGAGATTAAAACCTCTTGTTAGCTAAACGCCACCTGGTTTGTGCTAGTTATGTCAACTGAACATATAAGTGCTCGAAGGGGTGGTATCCAATCGTCCCCACTCTGAGCTCCCGTCCAGAGCCGAGCCTCTATTAGGCAAGTACCAGTTGCCTAGTACAACAGCTGAGTTCAATGTCCATTGCAACTGGTAAGGGTTTGGGGTCTCTAGCTCCCAGGTATGCTAAGCAGGCTTCCTCCCGAGAAGTTATTGCTTCTCCCACAGTGACCACAAGGGTTTACCCAACTTGGGTGAGAACCAATAGCCACTACGAGTCAACCTCAGTTGGCGAGATGAAGAGAACACCTTCCATGGGCCCCCGTCGAACGTATTACCGACTTGTTTTAAGAGCTTCAGATCAAACTCCGGACCAATGGTCCGACTGAACCTCCTCAGCTACAGGTAAGGTCAGTGGCCTTTTTTGCCCCTGGTTCAAAGAACCTGTGGATATAAAGCCAATACAGCTATTGGTACAGCTGTATGGCCCCACTAGGGGCGTTGCCGACTATATACATAATTATATACAAAAATGTATTCATTAAAGGTTACAACTTTATAAATATTGATACATTAACTTAATTAAAACAGACTTTGTGGCATGCAAGTTAGTTTTTCAAACAGCGAAAATAATAACAATACAAACTCATCAAGCAGTATATTCACTCATCTTATATCAGTAATATGAATTACATCAAGCCAATATGCACATTATTTTCTTTTTTTTTTTAACAAAATAAACCATTTTTCAACAATTGTAGGTTAGAAATATAGTGGTTTGCACAGTTACATACTCTCCCTTATGTTTGCTCATAAGATGTGAAGCCTGGGTGGCCGTTGGTGTAACAAATAAGATCAACTTATTTTAAAAACGAGTAACCCTTCCCCTTTACACAATAATGACTTTTTCCCTCATTTTGTGCCAACTTAAAAGCATTTTTGAATGGTAAAAAGACAACTGATGAATATGTAAATAAATATCTTTAAATAGAATCAAGAATATATTATTTTTCACTTTCTAATTTAATCTTCAAGGAAACAACTGGTAATCATTAAAAGCACAAGCTGATCTACTCGGTGTTGCCTGGGAAATAATTTCATTCCAACTCTAATAATAAATTTATTATAACGAAAACAATTTAAATTTTCTATAGTTCCGATACACTTAAATTTTTTTCAGATAAAGGAAATTAATACAGAAAGTAAATTATAGATTACGCAAAAAAAAGATATAATATAAAATATATTATAAATTTGTACACACTTTTTTCAAAATTAAAACGAAGATGAAAGTAGATTATCATCAAAATCAAAAATTTCATCATTAAATTTCTCGAGGAAATTATAGATTACGCAAAAAAAAGATATAATATAAAATATATTATAAATTTGTACACACTATTTTCAAAATTAAAACGAAGGTATAGGAAAGTAGATTATCATCAAAATCAAAAATTTCATCATTAACTTTCTCGAGGAAATTTAATTGTTTCAGTTTTAAAATTTCTATATTCAATCAACAAAAATTTAAAGTGTTTTAAAAATTTTTTATTTTTAATGTTATTGCATTTACTGAAGTTTTTGATGGCATGTTCAATGAAAAAAATTGTGCCTTATTTGAAGCACTCGTTTGAATTGTCACTCTTTTAATCACTATTTTAAAGTGACAAATTATGTCACTTTTTCAACGGGTCCCGTTATAATAATCTTCTAGTCCATACAATAACTATGTCGAATTAAATTGAAACCGTTTCATTATGTTGAATGCTGTTTTAGATCTGTAAATGTGGAGCCCTTAAGCTCTCAAAAAGAACCCAAATTAAAATCAAAATCAAAAAAGGACCCTGATCAAAATTTCCACTAATAAGTGGAAATAGTTTCCACGAAATAAGTAATACAGGATTTATATGTTTCTTTGTATTTAAATGTCTACAGTTTTATTTTTATAGTAGACAGGCAGTAAACTTCGTATTTTATATCTACAGATTATTTGTAATACAGATATTCAACAAAATAAAAGCTGTACCAGGATTACATGATCTGCCATTTATTGGATTATTCCCAAGAAAGATTGAGAGGTCTTAGCTCGAGCCAATTGTCCTAGCTGTTACTGAGGCCTGCCTTTGGACGATGAAAGTAAACTCCAGCTGAATCACGTAACAATTGTTTACGTTGACTGAGAACAGCGTGCTCGTATTGTTGCACAAAGTTTACTCAGCCATCCGTAAACCCATTCAAAGCACTATTGTCTCTTCACCAAAATTCTCTATTACACAAATCAATTACCGTAAGCTTTTAATCTTGTAAATTGTTCACAATGCAATGATTAAGAGTTTACCGTTAGAAATCTGTGACTGAATCTAATGAAGTTTTAAAAATTTCTCGTAATTAACACAAAATATAGTTGTTCAATATAAAAGCGGACTGGAATTTAAACTTTTAAGAATATTTAAAACAATTTTCATTGCAAAGTTAAAGTACAGTGCTAACTAGTCCAAACAAAGAAAAACTAATGTAAGATGCCATACAACACATTGACCATTAATAAATAATAATGATAAAAATAACTAATTTAATAGTTTTGGAGTTTTTAAAATTCTGGTATATACTTTTTTAACGTATATGTTGTAGATTGTCTGTTGTAAATTTCAAATTAATCGGGATTGGTTATAATTAAACTGTAAACACGAGTATGATTATGCTAATAAACAAAAGTTATATACGAATGTGTTGTTATACAAATGGATTTAAGAAGATGAATTTTTAACAATTTATTTTAATTATCTTATAATTCTAAACTTCACAAATCAATAAAACTGTAAAAAAATAAAAAACTATCAAATCATGAAATAACAACAATTATTATAAAACTGTTTGATAATAATAACTGTATTGCTAACAGGAAAATGCAAAAGTTTTACACTTCCCCAACTTTTTTTATATTTTTAGTGCTCAGACGGCGTTAAAGGGAAACTATTTGACTAAAATTTCTAGGAAATAAAATACTTAACCAAATCTGTGTTTTCAGATTTTCTGCAAGGTAATTTCTAATGAAAATATGTTGATCTGAATAATTTGTTATCTATTTTTATATTATATTTTAGAATTTAAATGCTTTTAAGATTCAAAAGAAGATGCGATTTAAAAAGATCTAGGTAGAATTCTTTAAAATTTAGTTATTAAGGCCACTTCGATTTATTAGTAGTTTGCACACTGGGGATTACTGGCAAAAGTGATTCATGCAAATGACGTCATTACGAAACGTACACGTGTTATAGATAAATGAAATATACGTTTCTATGTAGGCTGGCACATGCCGTTTCTGAACATATATGGCTACAAGGTCAAACCGTAGTAGTAGTTAGTTTGGTAACAGAAAAAGATACAGAAACATGCTTCAACTTTATTATATAGATGCACACTCATTTCAGAAATTAGAATTTTACTAAAATGAATGTAAATGTAAATTATTCAAAATAACCTTTCCCCTATATTTGGCTTAGATAAATCTGAATAACTTGCCTACCTTGTCACTAGGAGCGCTGGTATAAAGTCGTGATTCGCACATTCACACATACTGACATATACCATATATACATAAATAAAAAGATTTCACATAAACACGTGAAATAACAATCAATGATCAAACCACAATAAGAAATGGGAAAACAAGACTAAGATCTTTCAACCGTAACAAGCGGTCTTCGTCAGAGTCAAAACCCCAAATGACTTGGGTCAGTCAGGGTTTTTGACTCTGATGAAGACCGCTTGTTACGGTTGAAAGATCTTAGTCTTGTTTTCCCATTTCTTATTGTGGTTTGATCATCAACCATATATACATTGTTGATAATTTCCAGTGTTATTTGCCCCATACTGTTTCCTGACTTGCACCGACTGCTAGATGCTATTCCTCTATGTAGAAGAAGAACCATTTCTGTTGGCTAAATTGTAAGAGGTGACAACAGAAGCAAAAATAGTACTGAGTTCTCTGTTGTAATTAGTTTTGTTCATCCGATTACACCTTATATTGTTGTTTGCGTGACTTCCCTTTGGTTGTTTCTCTTATGTCACATGCGCAATGCAGATTATGTCGATCTGATTTGATAGATGTGCAATGATTGCTAAGTTTAGGAGAAAAAAGATCAAAACAGGTTGTTTCTCTTATTATAAGAACTATTTCATAGTTTGAGGAAACAGTCCAACGATAACAGCAGCTGGGGTTTTAAAGTCCACGATACCCACATTTACCAATCCCCTACCAGACAAGGAGTTCAAGAAAGAGTAATGAAAAAAATATCTTAAGGTTAGATAGTTAATAAAAATAGAAGAGCTAGAAGCAGAAGACGAAAGTAATGTGAAGAACTCCTTAATGACAGTACTATTCTATCTCTACCTGGTAAAATAGAAGAAATGAAAAAGTTAAAAACGCTGCGTTTACTCCTGGGTTCAGGAAGGTAAAGTATTTCACCAGGTACAATTAGGCAGTAAATTAATCTAGAGGTATTGCCACGTTCTCAAAATTTGTATTGAAAAGTTGAATGAAGTGTCTGCAGTCTTTCAAACATTGCACATACCAAATAGTCGAATAGTGAGGGGTCTGGGATAGCTTTTCGGATATGAGTTATACGGCAACTACTATAATAAAGGTACTGCTGAATATTAGTGGGACAGACTGATTTTGGTAACATTTTATTCAACTCCGATGACCTCTAAAATGTGTATTTCTGTTGAAAACTGGAAGTCACCATTTTAACACTATCGCAGTACTTTCATAGTGATATATCTCACATAGAGAGTAAATGGAAAAAATATTTCAATTTAACAGTGCTACAAATAATTTCAAATTTATTCAAAGTATGAGTTTTAGACTCATTATTATATCCTTTAAATGTTTGTTTTGTGTGAAGATTCAAGGAATCAAGTTGTTATCAGCTAGTCCATTTCTTATGAATTACATTGTTAGATACCTGTTTTGTCTGAGTGATACCAACTCACGATGACTATGTCTTTAAGTAACAACAAAGTTATTATTAAAGAATATAACTCAAAATTTAATGTATTTCCCAAAATCCAATTTATATATATATATATATATATATATATATATATAAACAGTTCAAAATTGAAGATAGGTAGCACACAAAGAAAGAAACACACTTACAAACTCAAATTTTCGGGAAATCCGTCTTCAGGAGAAAATGGTTACTAGCCGTTGCGTCTACAACGTTCTTGGTCTCCCTTTCTCTTTTCTCCTGAAGACGGATTGCCCAAAAATTTGAGTTTGTAAGTCTGTTTCTTTACTTTATGTGCTATCTATCTTCAATTTTGAACTGTTATTGTGTCGAGTTTAGATCGTCTTTCCGTTTATCAAGTGAATTTATATATATATGTAACAGATATTCTTTTAAACATGTTTGTTCAAAATCAACATCCAAACCACAATAAGAAATGGAAAATAGACTAAGATCTTTCATCTGTAACAAGCGGTCTTCGTCAGATTCAAAGCTGAACTGATTTTATTCTTAGGTGAGATTTGACTCTGATGAAGACCACTATTATAGTTGAAAGATCTTAATGTTTTTCTGATTTCCTACTGTATTTTAGACGTTGATTTTTGTTTAATGTGGTTATTGTGAAAGCTGATTATTTATGTTTCATTAAAGTAAACCACAGTCTCGACATTTACGAACTTCAGACTCAGAGATCCAGTACTTCGAACCAACTTCCTGCTAACAGGGTTGAACTAGAAAAGGAGCTGGCCAAGTGACATGTTAGACAAAACCAATGAAATAGATGAGAAAAAGAGTAGAGTAGTATAAAAAGGATTATATCTTTTTTAAAGGAAGAGAGTTGAAGTAATTTGGAAAGAAAATAAAAAACATAGCAAACTAATTAAGTGAAATGAAAGTGATAAAAGGTACACGTTAATTGGTTTACTATATTTATTCTTTTCTTTCCAAATTACTTTAACTTTCTTTGTCTAAAAAAAGAAATATACTCCTATTTATACTAGTCTTATCATTTTCTATAATTGATTTTATCAAACATGTTACTTGGCCAGCTCCTTTTCCAGTTGTACTCTGTTAGCAGGAAGATAGTATGTAGTATCGAATCTCTCCCTCCTAAAGATCGTAAATGCCGAGACTGAAATATATATCAAAGTTACTTGGAGAGTTCTTACAGAAAAATATTAGTTTAGGTATAACAATTTTAAGTTAGATGAAAAAAAGTTATTTTATGAAGTGATTTCGTAGAGTAATTACAAAAAATTCTAAAATACTTTAATTTATTTGAAAGGCTTTTTAAGTATAGAGGTTAGCCCAGTTTGCCTCTGGACAGGTAGATCTGGGGTTCAATACCCACTCTAGCTCTCGATTTATTCACATGGGAGGAGAATAACTCTGAGCACGTCGTTCCTCAGAGAGGACGTTAAGCGATCGGTCCCGAGCCTGTGCGATATCAGGTACTTTACCTAAATATTCCTACTCTAAATACACTTGAGTTAAGCGAAATTTAGGATTCCCAATGTAGAATCAATTTCCATTGTGTGTTATCACAAAGGGCCAATGTTCAGCCGATATTTTGAGACTTCACCCTAACCTAAAACATGTAAGCCTAGTACATGGATTTTAAACTTAAAAATTTTATTAATTTTAATAACAATTCATCAAATTAATTACGTCAAGAATTTCAACTAAGTAATCAGATTTAAAGTGCCAGGTACTGTTTTACATAGGAATAGATACGCTGTTTTTTCTAATCAATTTATTATCTTTAAAACTTGGTTCTGTTGTTTAACAAGTATGGGTCAAGGACTCAGAGATAATTTATCACGTTTTTCTAATAAGCACTCTCAATTCAATATTTCATGTTGTTTTACCTAATTTTTCACTCTGTTTTGGTCTCAATATTGAAATAATTTAAGAAATTGAAGGTTGTTGACTAAGTAAGAATATAAAAACTAATAAACAACTTATTATTTGATGTTAAATTTAAACATATGTTGTTTATCACCAATTGATTGTTATCGGTAACACATTTCATAATTAATTAATATATACCTGTTATATCTACCATTCAAGAACAAAAATATTGCTTCAGTTGGTCCCCACAAACATTATAAGTATAAATCAACTGAAATAAAGTAAAGCTGAAATAATATTAACTTGGTGGAAGCTGAGTTTTCTTTTAGCAGTGGTAAAAAAAAAACCGTTTGGCTTAAAGGCCGGATAATTGTCTGCCTGAATGATAAAATAAGTCATACATCTAGGAAGTTGTTTACGAGACATATAAGCCTAATTCAGTTATTGCAAGAATTAATAGTTAATTTCAGTTAAATATTGAATAAACGTCGTAAAATAAACGACAAATACATTGCTCATAGAAGTACATATAAAAAATTAAAGATACTTGGTAGCAGATCAAAGTAGTAGTAATTTTTATTGGAAAACATATTACAAGTGAAAAGTTTGCAGCACTAATACATTGTTAAATAGTTTCCTCTATTAACATATTCTACCTTTTATTTATTTTTTTTTTTTATTGTTTAAACCAATCCCCTAGCGGGTGATAACGTCAGCCGTTTACCGTCTTTTTGTTTGATCAGTGATTCTACAGATTTTACATTGGGAGCCCTAAATTTTGCCTAATTCAAGTGCATTTCAAGTAGGGATCTTTAACGAGTACCTGACATCGTAAAGGCTGAGGACCGATGATGGCTTAACGTCCTCTCCGAGGGACGACATACTCAAATATATTCATCTCCCGCGTGAATAAAATGAGGGCCAGGTGGGGATCGAACGTTGGAGTACCAGCCCAGAAGGGGAGTACGTTAACCACTGAGCTAACCTGGCCCTCATATTCCACCTTTCTTTTACATAAAAATGAATTTAAAAACACAAACAACCATTAAGAGAAACTAGAAGAGCGTAAACCTATATTGTAAATCAATGTATAGAATTTCTCAAACAAATGATTTAGTCAACATTTCAGCCTTTGTTCTTTGGCTTTTGTTTTATGCCAAAGTTAAGTATTTGGCATAAAAAGTTTCTTTCTATATACTAAAGTTTTAACAAAATACTACATAATTTAGAGTGACCTCCTCTTGTGAAGGTGTATGCATGAGTGGGTTCTTTGTACATCAGATTATCTAAACTCAACAGGTCAACACTACGTTTGTAAATATACTATACACAATGCATACTATATGTGTTTCTTGAAACGTATTCACTCAAAAATAATAAATGTTTAGTAAAAAAACGCATACAGATATTACGCATACACACACAAGCACAAACAAAATGAAAATATTTGGAAAATGAACTCAGTAGAAATTCAAAACTTTCAATTCAATGAAAAAATTGGAATAATTTTTTATGATTGCCAAGCTTTATATACAATAAAGTAAAAAAATATGTCAATACACATCAGTAAAATCATATCTAGTTATTATGCGGACTAATTAAATGATATCAAGTAGAACTATTTAAAAATGTGTATGAACACTTCTTGGTAATTAAGTAGTTTTTAGAAATAATACTTGCTAAAATAAATTATAACTTTTTAATTAGCTAGTTCATATAAGATATCTGTTAAAAATATTTAATAGGGATGAATATAGATCAAGAAAAAAGGCATTGGAATGTGAAATTGCTTCTCTCTTGATGTAAAATATGTATGAAGATCGAGAAACAGTTATAATCAGAATCAAGCTCTAATTGGCTGATTAAAGTATCTGATGATGATTAAGCTCGGCCACATAACTTTTTAACTACTTTCACATTTTTTAGTCATCCAGTCATGCATGTGATTTAATTGTTTTACTTATGAATTTTGGAAAGCATAATTTTCAAAAATTACTATTAATTAACAATAGTTTGTAACTTCACCGGAAATAAATTAAAGTGACAAAACTGAATGGCCTACACTCAACTGTACTATTAGTAAAGATATCATACTCGTTGACAATCAAGTGAGTTTTGACAGGAGGACTCACACTGCAATTATTGTGTATGCCACGCAAGAAAACCTGCGTCTGTTCTTGTTTCCCATCTTGTTGGATGTAATCACCGAGTAAGCACCGTCAGTCAACGGGTAAGTTTTGTGGAGTGAAGAGGATTATTTGCGGCTCATAGAAAATTGTATTATTTCTGAAGAATGAATGTAAGATAGGGTTCTACATAGTCAATCATATCTCTAGATATTACATGTTACCATTATGTACGAATGATAAACTGCCATAAAGCGCTGTCCACACGATATACAACTGGCACTGAAAATTTCTGTTCGTTTTATAAACTTGTTTTTGTAAATTCAATTCTTGTCAAAAAAAATTAATTTAAACAATTTTTGAGTTATATCTAACATTTTTCTGCACCTTAGAACTTATTTACATGAAATACATTTAGAAATTTAAAAAATATTGTATATTATACAATTAAATTCTTTTGGGGGCGGTGGCAAATCAAATGGTGTCTTAACGGGGGCAATACTTAAAAAAGTTTGAGAAACACTGCTTTAAATCATGATTCCGTTTGACACAATTCTAATAACGATTTCAATAAAGTCAATGCAAACAAACCCAACTATTACAGCAGATTATCAACTTTCAGTTGTTGTTTACCATACTGGCTTTTTCGATCATCGGAATTTCTTAAAATTTTTATTATAACATACCAACTTTAGGTAGATTTTTTCACAAAATTGTATTACTCTATATTTAGTCTTAAGCGTAAAAAACTATTTTCTGAAATCATAAAAATGTACCATAATACTACTTTTCTCGTCCATATAATTTCCGTCACACAAAAAACATTTATCTCATTCACTATAAAAGATTTATTTTGGGTATTTTGTCATCATGATCCGAAAACGTTGTTACCTGTATCGTGATCACAAGCTTTTAGAATCAATCACAAGTTAAAATGTTTATAACAAAATATACCTTTTCAGTTATTGTAAAAATCTGAAGTTTTTTCTAGCTAATAAAGCTGCTGGTTTCATTGTAATCCCAAAATGAGTGCACTCGACTTAAGGGGGGCAGATTGATATAGTCTGCCAGAATGCTATATCTTTGCCGCTTATTGCCCAAGGGAATATCTTGTCTTTCTTATGAATTTACATTAGGAGTCCTAAATTTTGCCTAATTCAAGTATTTAGATAGCGGATCTTTAACAAGTATAGAACAAGTATAGGCTCGGGACCAACGGCTTAGCATTCTATATAAATAACGATGTACTTATATCGTTGTTCTCACATCTCAACTACCCGGTAAAAAAAAAGATTGAGAATATTTTCTAAAATCATATTTTGATCAAAAAAGTGATATAATATTGCCTAAAAAACAATGTCCCTAATTTATTTATGAATGTTTGTTTGTTCTATCATATGTGCCCATCAATTTTTAGAGATAAACCCACTCAATTAGAGGAAGAATTGAACAGTTTTGGAAAAATATCAAAAGGTACATAAGCACTGTATGTTATACAGTGTAATCACACACTATATCAAAACATACTTTTTTATCAATCGTTTATTTCTCATAGAAAACTGCAATTCTTATGTTACTCTAACACAATTCTAGCATTCTTAAAGAATTACATGATACTTGGATATTAAAAAAAAAAACAAGAGCAACTTTTAACTTTTATGTGAGGTTGTTTGCAAAGTTTACTTACCTTTATATTATTAAAAGCTGCACTCTCTTTTTAATTTGTTGAAACCACTATGATAATGAAAACTTTAATAAAGATAAGCTGACTTAAGCTTATCGGCAAGCTCATTAATCAAATGAACCATGCATCATCACTTCAGGGATTTAGAGTTATGTCAAAGTACTACTTCTTAAAGGCTGATTAAAACTTGTTATATTGAATAGAACCATATTATTCTTAATAAAAAATGACTCAGACACTAATACTAGTAATAATAATTTTAAGGTATTTTTTTCTTGACCACAATTACTAATAGACACTTTTTTCTTCTTCTCGGAATTTTGGTTAGGGTTAATATATGGAATCACCTTTTCACCAACGTTTCGTCTTTATTTTAAGACATCCTCAGGGCTATAAACTAACAAAAACAATGGACATTTATCATATCTACTTTTACATTCATCATAAAAAGTAAGTTTTTTGAATTTTTTATGATTAATAAAAGTAGATATGATAAATGTCCATTGTTTTTGTTAGTTTATAGCCCTGAAGATGTCTTAAAATAAAGACGAAACATTGGCAAAAGGTGATTTCATATATTAAGCCTGATCAAAATTTCGAAAAGAAGAAAAAAGTGTTCAATAATAATTTTTTACAATTTATTGATAAAAATTACATTTTGAAACAATTGTTTTTTCGATTAATTTTTAAGTGTTTTTTTTATTTTGATCAAGTGATTTTATGTTGGGTTTTTATTTCAAGATTGTTTGCAGTTTTCATCATAAGAAGGTATTTCAAATTCCCTTTGTGGTAGTTTATGCTCCATTACTAATGTTTGAATAAATGTTGACTTTTTTATAAGCCTCCTTAAACAAAAAAATTGTTGGTCAAATAACATGTTTCAAAATACGTATATTCAGATATCTTTCTTCTTTTTCCTTTATTATTCAACTATGATTTAGTGTCTCAAGTAAGCATTTTGTTAATTTCATCTTATTCTTCTCTGTGATAGAACTGCTTTTGTTACCCTTATTATTCAATTCTTATGTTAATAATCAAGAAAAAAACCAGTACAACATAACTTCTTTAATATTTTCAAATTATACAATCGGTTTCTTCACCGATAAAATCTTCATTTTTGAAGAAATGAAAATTTACTTTTCTTAATTGGAAAATTAATTTCTCAAATAAACTTTTCTGTTTTGTTATATTGAGTTCAGTTATGGAATTGTTTTTTTTTCTAATTTTTTTAGATTTATTATAATCTTAGATTAAATATTTTATGTTAACTGATTAAATAGCGATAGGCTTTAAAAAGAATGCCGTTCTATATACTGAAAGATATAAATTAAACTTAAAACTATTTCAAATAAAACTCCTAATACTAAATAAAAAAAACCCCCACACATCAGCTTGTTTTTCAAGAGTTGTTATTATTTCAACGGTTGTTAGGAGAGTACAAGCTCAGAGAGTTAAATTTGTCTGCGGACTGACGTCAGAGTGGAGAACACACTTACTGATTTTTAAACAGTCTAATCGAAAAGTTTTTTTAAGTCTGTGCCTAATTAAATCTCTGCACATTGCTTCTAGAAATAATGACTTTAACTTTTAGAGATTGAAAATGTTAGTCAATAAATTCTCTAGTATTCAACTATTAGAAATAAAATGAATATTAATATATATACACTTTAACAAATAGGAAAGAAACAGAGAAAGTCGCTACAGAAACTCACTTCGATGCTTTGATATTAATCTTCATCAGGAAAAAGAGTACGAAGTACTGGCGTAATTGATTATATATATAATTATTTTATATTATAATTATTATTATTATTTTTCTTTCTAAAATAATTTGTAATGTAATACTTAGTTTTTCTGTTTCAAAATTGATACTTCTGCCTATGAAAAAGGTTTTAAATAAAGACCGAAACATTGGCAATGAGAGTTTAATTTGAACCTGAAGAACTGACCGAGTCCCGATAAACTATAATTTTGTTTCTATTCCACGGTCGATACTTTTATCAATATATATATATATATATATATAACTTTAAATTACACAAAGCACGACGCAGAAAAGAGAATACAAAGAAAACTTACAGAATTCAATATTTCGAACTGTTGTTCGTCATCAGGAGAGTAGACTAGAAGAGAGGACGAAGTGAGAGAGATCTCCCCACGTCGAAGAACGGAGCGCGAATGAAGAAATAAAGAGTCAACCGAAGAGAGCAGCACTAGCGTAAAAAAGGAGCTAGGCACTAAACGTCGGAGAACGGAGAAAGCAAAAACAATAGATAAAATTATAAAATTAAAAATTATAAATTAAAAATTATAAAAAAGGAAATAATAAAAAAAAATAAAAAATAAATAAAAAAAATATATATATATAATAAAGAAAGGAAAAAAAATAATAATAAAATGAAAAAAATATATATATGAATATGAATATATAAGTAAAAAATAAAAGGAAAAACAAATAAAAGTTAACGCTTCTGATTTAAACCGGGATCTGATCGGGCCCCCAATAACCATATGTGGGCCTCCTCAGACGCTCTTAATGTCAAACTACGGTCATCAGTGGTCACTAGCTTAATGATTTGAACAGTAAAGCAGTCATTAAAAGAAAGGTTATGGCTGTTGGCATGGATAGCTACAGGAAGCTGTTTGCGCTGACCGACCGAAGCTCTATGGTTGTTCAAACGCTCATTGAGCTTGGTAGAAGTCATACCAATGTAGAATGCTCCACATTGTCAACAGTTCAGTCGGTAGACGCAATTCCTGCATGAGCAGGAGGTGTTAGGTGGGACGCGGAAAGAGTTGGTTGGTGAGGAGAAGAAAGGTGAAGGGTTAACTAAAGGACAGGTAAGGCAGAGGCGACGGCCGCATTTCTCTATACCACCACGCACCACCCCAATCCCAGGAGTTTCAAGGGATCTGTGGGAAAACAGGTTTCCTAAATTGGGAGGCTTTCTAAAGGACAGGCGAGGGGATTTTCGGAAGACGGAGGAGGTGGAGGGGGAAGAGGACAGGAGAGGAAAAATGTCCTTGATGATATTCCCGATCCTATGGACCCCAGGAGAGAAAGTAGTTACGAGGAAGGGAGAACTGTTGGGTTCAGCGGCAGTCCTAGGAAGATATAGGTTGGTGGCAGGTATTAAGCGTTTATCAACAAACCTGGGAGAGTAGCCCCGCTGGACGAATTTTTCCCTAAGTTTGTCGATATGACACTGTCGTTGATAGAGGTCACTGCAAATACGGTGTATGTGGATGGAGAGGGAACGAGGTAGGGACTTTTTTGTGTGGGATGGGTGACAACTATTGAAGTGTAGATATTGTTGGGCATTGGTAGGTTTTGTGTGTATGGAGGTGGTGAAGGTCCTGCCGCTTAGGGACAATATATATATATATATATTCGTGTATTTAGGGAACAGGCCTTCATTTGTACAAGTTCTGTTGAAACCTATGCCTATTTCTAATCTAACACCTTTTCGGATTAATTTTTCCAATCTTCTCACCTCGGACTTCCAAAAGTTCGGGACAATATATATCAGTTCTCCAAAATTTTTGGAACTGTTCCAAAAACATATTCCGAATCATGTTGGAATATAGAAATAAAAATTTTGGAGAACTGATATATCTTGTCCCAAACTTTTGGAAGTCAGAGGTCAGAAGATTGGAAAAATTAATCCGAAAAGGTGTTAGATTAGAAATAGGCATAGGTTCCAACAGAACTTGTGTATATATATATATATATAGTACTACTTCAAAACCAAAGTATGACCATTTCTATAATTTAATTTGTTAATCAATTATAATTAATGACATTATGTTCATTAATTTCATTAGAAATTAATTAGTAATTAGAGTTTTGTTTTATACTTTTGAATTTTACAAGAAACTAATAAAAATATGCCTTTCTAGGTTATTTATCTCGGTTAAAAACGACTAATTATGTTTTTTTTATAATATGGAGATGCACTAAATAATGTTCTTTTGTTAATTTCAATCTAATTTTTAACCATATTTATAATCTAAAATATTCAGCTTAGTTATTAACTAAGTAAATTTGTTACTTTTTGTAATTATATTATTTTATATTACAATGTAAAATAGTCATATATTTTAAGTGATAAAAAACCAATGACTGAAAAAATAGCATAAGAAAGAAGTTTATGGAGTGATTTTTTCTCCGAGTTATCGTTATCATGAATGACATGAACAGTGTAAGTTTTACAAATAAAATTGGAGAAGAATTTAAATGTGAGCCATAAATTTAAATTTTAATATAAGCCAATAACACTTCTAGTTTTTATTTGCTTTCATAGCACTAGGCTGTTACTATTTTTTTTACAAACGAATGATTATATTGATTTTAATATTCACAAATGATACATAATTACTATTAATACGTAGTGTAAGCTATAATTATGCTAAATCAATTTCAGTAAGCATTTTCGCTCTCTCTCTCTCTCTCTCTCTCTCTCTCTCTCTCTCTCTCTATCTATCTATCTATCTATCTATCTCTCTTTTCCTCTACATATATACTTTAAAAGTAGGAAAAGTAAATATTTTATTTATATGCTTTATAAATAAAGTCTATAAATAAATAACTCCAGGTCAAACTGGACTTTACAAAAAAGTATTACATAAAATACAGAACATAATGTACCAATTACTAAAGGCATTGCAGAAAGCTGTGTTCAAGAAAAGTAAGGTTGAGAAGATTAATTTGAGATAAAAATGTCCACTATAATTCGACCTTAAATATAGTACTCATATGTAAATGCTCAGCTTCAGTGTCTGAGACCGACTAACGTTCAAGTAATGTAACCAAACGAGATGCTAACGGAAAGGCCTAGGCAGTATTTGCAAGAAGCCATCTCTTGCAAGAAGGAAGAAAAGAAACTAAATTAAAATAAATATAAACAAATCATCAAACCATCTTACCTAAGTTGAAATATTACGTAAACAATAAAGAAAACAATGAAAAATTAACACTATAGAGAAAAATAGAGTAACAATAAAATAATAGTAATAAAATATATTTGAAAAAATACTATTAAATAAAAATTAATCAGAAAAACTATAAATATGTGGAAAGGAAAAAAGATGGAATGGAAAAGAATAAAAAGATCTGCATATATAATCATAAAAATAAATATAATCATTTTAAAATAATTTTATTTAACAAACAAAAATAATAAATAAAATGAAAGATAAAAACGTAAGAAATTAAAATTCAACAACAAAGTAATTAAAATTCAACAACAACAGACAATTTATCCTAAAAATAAAAAACTCAAAAATAAGTAAAAAGCAATAAAAAAACAAAATTATTTAATTGTTGCAATTGTGATCAGAACTCAAAGAAGACAAATAAGTACCTTCGGAAGCTCTTAGGGTTACCAGGGTGTCCGGTTCAGGGTTCTAATGAGGATTTGAACACGGAAGTAATTCTACGGATTCTACGGAATTCTACGGATCTAATTACATGGGAATTAGATGACTGAACTTGCAAATTACTGCATTTACCTACAGATTAATAAAGGCCTTTAATTTCAGTTATGTTTTTTTATTAATATTTTTCATATATACTTTTTAACATTACATTTTTGTTATTTTGCTTTTCCCTACATAGTGTTAATTTTTTATTGATATTTTTAATTTTTACTTGGTATTTTCTTTCAGTTTATAATCATATTGTTATTTTTATTTAGTTACTTTTTTTTCCTTCCAAGGAAGGGAGGCAATACTGCAGTGGCAGTTCCGTTCAGATTCGTTACTCAACCTTTTGTCAGCCAGAGCCAATCAAGCTGAGCACGTTATCTACCTAAGGATGACGACAGCAAAAATTTCAAAAATTTTCTTTAAATGAATAATTGCGTATTTTGTACCCAAAAAGTCTAAGATTTAATTATTTATTTTATCGTTAATACACTAGAATATCAATGTACCAAAATAATAGCACACTATTTACAAAGGATTACAAAGATGGAAATTAATACATTACCATATTATACAAAGAAAAATTTAATAAACCGTTGCCGAGCAGATATAAAATTGTGAGAATTCCAAATTGAAAATTATAACCCTAAGATGATAGTTACCAAATGGTATAAGTAATAAATATCTTTTACAATCTTCAATATTGCTGAAAAATCGCACGATTCTTGTTCTAGTTGTGAATTATTCATATCTTGAATTTTATAGTGATTCGACAAACGCTATGACTCTTACCTTATTTGATAACTGTTGGCCTTCAAATATAAAACTCGAAATTGTTTTAATGACTAATATACTTTGATTGTTGTTTATTTGATTACTGACTATTTGTTATAATAATACAATAAAACACAAAGGTATTTTTACAAAGCTATTATAAAAATATATTATTATAAAGCTTTAAATATTTGAAAATTTAATTTGAAAAGGTATTTTTTTTCATATTCAAGTGAATAAGATTAATAATGATTAATTTAATCATTATTCAATTAATAATTTAATTGAATATTTCAACTTTTTTAGACTAATTAAAATAAGTTATTGTTGATATTAGTATAACATATTGTCACAAATTGTATCTATAACGAGAAGAGATTATAATAGAATACAATATAAAGCTCTTAAAAATGGAAAAAATGTAATTTTGAGTAAAAAAATTTGATTTAGTTCTGACAGTTGATATATATCAATAAGAAAGAAGAATAAAGGGAGCAATGGTTTCTTTTCTTTATTTAGCTTGGACGAGGACCTAAAGTAGTTTATTCCATATTATATCTTCATTGGTTCTTTACTGCATCGTATATTCACATCAAACATTTTTCTCAAGTTAATGACTTTCTTTATTTCTCTGTATATTGTTGAGAAATGTTATAAACAATATTAAAGAGGAGAACAGTAACAAACAACAAATACAAAAAAAAACTGATTACAAATACACATCTGATAAAAAAAATATCTGAATAAAATAACTCAATCTGGGCTCACCTAACATTATCTCAAACCTACTGTATAACTTTCTGGGTTAATTTAGTTTACTAGTTTTGTATTTAGTTAATCATTTTTTTACCACTTTTTGCCAGCTTGTCAGTAATCCCTCTGTGTTGAGATATCCACTGATTTTTGTTCCTCTATTTAAGTATTCACAGATGATTCTATTTAAGATTCTGCTAGTTGAGGCTAGACAACTTCACAATACATTTCCGTATTAATATTATGGCTTAAATAGTTAACTGGTAGTGACGTAAACATTGATCTACATTTGAAGGTGACAAATATATTTTATTTTCCAGTTTTATAGTTTTATAGTTTTATAGCAGTGTGTTATTAGATTTTTATTAATTTTGCAATAACTTTTGTAATACTTTGAATAAATCCGGTGATACTAAGCTTGTTAAGGTTGCTCTCCTTAATTTTGACCAAGAGCCTATCCATAACTTTACTATCTGGTACATCAGTTTAATGTGTACTTAGTCGGAAAATATTAGTATAGTTGTTTTAAACATCTTTTCAACCAATACTGAAGTCTTCCTAAGTAAATAGGTAACTGTGAAAACAGATCGGCATGCACAATAGGGGTCGCCTATTCCTGGTAAAAAGATAGGAGTGAGTGAGTCTGGTATAGCCCATCCTTAATCTATTCAACTCGACTTTTACCCATCTTCAGTGTGTTGGTGTTCTTTGTTGAGTGGTTTTATTTCACTCACTGATTCATTCCTGTAAAACCCTCTTCTGTACAGCCCTCCTGAGGTCATCGGGTCATAAAGAAACAAGACAGGGAGTTTACAACCTGCAAGTAGTTTTGTTGTCTACTATTTAATTCCCTTGAATCACAATACATCTAGACACCCACGCCATTCTTTTAATTATAATTAGTATTCTTATCATTATCCAGTATTATTATTATTATTATTATTTTTATTTGATGTATATTTATTTATATATTTGTAAGATTGTCCAATAAATTCGACAATAGATTGTCCAATAAATTCGACAATAGATTGTCCAATAAATTCGACAATAGATTGTTCAATAAATTGTCGACAATTATTGAAATAATTATTATCTTGATTATTTATTAGTTAACTGGTAAACTGGAAGATAAACATTTATCTACATTTGGAGGTAACAAATATATTTTATTCTTCCAGTTTTAGAAAATAGTCTATTAGAAAAATTAGACTATTATTAAAACTCCTTATTTCAGAGCTGTAATTTGGGATCTAAAAGATGTCATGTAATTAAAGAAATTTACAAGGAAGGTTAAAAAATAAATTGTACATATATGTTGGATGCATTTTAGAAAATTTCAAAATACTAGGTAAATAACAGGAAATAAAAGAAGTTGAAACAGAAGCCCCTATTATTTCTGAAATGACTAGTATACATAATGAATAAATAAGATACAAGTATTAAAAACTCGTTTCAGTTGATCAGAAGATCGGCTTAAGACGGCTTATGCAAGCATAATAATGTTGGCGTTCATTGATTGGAAGAGTGAAGTCAGCTGTAGTTAGATCTGAACATCGTGCTCAATCTCTGATAAAATGCTCACTTTAAGTGGATTGGAAAAGCAGGCCATGTCAACTGCCTGTTTTACTTTATTATTCTTAGTGACACTCGAAAAAGCTTTCCAACACACTAATAAAATAATGAAGACAAAAATAAAACCAATATAATGGAAATTACACTATAAGTTTTAAAATAGATTCAACTATTTACTCTGTTGTTAAATATTATTAACTCAATATTTTACCAATTGTACATGATATTTCCAAAAAAAAAAGTTGAAATCCTATAAATGTACTTTTATATTTATTTATTGCTCCTTGTATAGATTAAGCAAATAAAAAAACATTAGAAGATATCTTCTCTTTTAAAATTCATTTTTACATCTTATTTTAATAAATTTGTTAGCTATTTATCAATGTTAATTGATGCTTGATAACAAAAAATTTAAATATTTTCCAACAAAGTAAAAAATAAATATAGATACATAATAGTCAATAATATTCATGAATATTCCAGTTGTTTGATTAAAAATTAAAAAAAGGTATTTTTGTTGAGCCTAAGACTAGTTTTTGTAGTTTTAAGGTAATATACTCAAATATAGAAGTATTTGATAATAGGCTATAATAATGTGCCAGTTGTTGAAACCTTGTTCCTAACCTACTGCAAGCTCCGTATTGATTTTATCAAGCAGTCCAGTGTTTTGTACTCTTATCTAGACTTCAAATATATTGCCTACATTTATTACTTTTCCTTGTTGTTTACCTATAACATCTTTTCAAAATTATTGCATTTTTGTAACAGAAAATTCCCTAAAGTTTCTGGACTTTATAAGAAAATCTTGATTTGAGAATAAAATATTAGGTTATAAAGAAAATATAATTAACAATATTCTCTGATATTGTAAGTTTTTAATCATAGAAGTCAATAATTAAGTTAATGGAATTGTTTACAGTAATAGAGAAACTATCAGTAAAAGACGGTATGCTAATTGAGAAAGCTTCGCCAAGAATCTAGTTAGCAATTTTACACTTCTCGCAGCTACACAAGAGGCTATTATTAAAGCTATTACGGAAACAACAACATCTCGTAATTCTGAACTTCTTGACTCGTTCTTGAGCATATATATCAAGACTAGGATACAGGTTTTAAAACTTAATTAGATACGCTTAAAACTTAAAATCTAATAACGGAATCGTAGAATAACGGTGAATCGGATTGCTCCTTAGAAAAAAGACAAGTTATAGATAACATTATTAATGAGGATTAATGACATAAGGTAGAAAAACTTGCCATTTATTCCAAAAGTTGACATAACAACTAGTTTCATGTTATCAGAAAGGACATTAAAGTTATGAACTGTGTTGCTTTCTTTCGTCAAATAGCTAGATTATTACCTTTAAATGGAGAGACCTGGAAGAGGAAGTGGTAGACGAGTGGAGTAAGAGGAGGAAGGCTGTGGCGACGGTAGGTATGGAGGCGGCATGACTACTGTCGTGGCCGCTGCGCACACTCGGCCTCCGGAGGCGGCACTGGCGCGCCCCCCACCTTCAAACACTCGAGCCACAGTCTCTTACCCACACTCTCTTCTGCCTTGACCCACAAAAACATTTTATACTTCGTTAAGATTAATCGGCTAAGGAGCCTTAATTCATACCAATTCACTCAGTTCTCAATAGTACTTTGCCAAATAAATTTGAAGATCGAAGGGAGTAGGAATTCTCATGAAATCATCTAAGATATTAAATTCTAAGTACGTTCTTTCATAGCATACATTCAAGTGGTTCATATTTCATGTACGTTATTTTTTAAATGCAACAAATGTCATATTTAAATATTTTGTAAAGATATCCGTAACACATACACACACACACACACACACACACACACACACACACACACACACACACACACACACACACAACACAACAAATATATATATATATATATATATATATATATATATATATATACATATAAAGATTTCACATAAACACGTAAAATAACAATCAATGATCAAACCACAATAAGAAAATGGGAAACAAGACTAAGATCTTTCAACCGTAACAAGCGGTCTTCGTCAGAGTCAAAAACCCAACTGACAGTTTTTTACTCTGACGAAAACCGCTTGTTACGGTTGAAAGATCTTAGTCTTGTTTTCCCTTTTTCTTATTGTGGTTTGATCATTGGTATATATATATATATATATATATATATATATCAGTGATCAAACCACAATAATAATAATATAGTGGTTTCATCATTAATTGTTACTTCACGTGTTTATGTGAAATCTTGTTCTATATATACATATATAAAGATTTCACATGAACAC
Source organism: Hermatobates lingyangjiaoensis (assembly GCA_026182355.1). NCBI lineage: Eukaryota > Metazoa > Arthropoda > Insecta > Hemiptera > Hermatobatidae > Hermatobates > Hermatobates lingyangjiaoensis. Next base: position 774,307 of record JAPFBL010000094.1, read on the forward strand.
GTGAAATAACAATCAAATCATCAAACCACAATATGAAAATGGAAAAACAAGACTAAGATCTTTCAACCATAAACGGTCTTGGTCAGAGTTGGGTTTTTTTGTAACTCTGAAGAAGATCGCTAGTTACGGTTAAAAGATCTTAGTCTTTTTTCCCATTTCATATTGTGGTTTGATCTATATATATATATATATATATATATATATATATATATATACTTTAACACATAGAAAAGAACACAGAAAGACACTACAGAACTCACTTCGATATTTCGACATCCGTCGTCATCGGGAAGAAGTGCGAAGTACTCGCGTTGAGAAGCAAACTGCTACTGGCCTCCAGAGTAACTCGTGGAACCACCGCAATGCTGCCCCCCAGCGGAGGAGAGGAAAAATAGAAATACCTCCAATATTTATTTAGAAAACAAGATAAAAAAATATATAAAATACGAAATAATAATAATAAAAAATAAATAATAATAATAAAATAATAATAATAATAATAATAAAAATAATAATAATAAAAAATAATTAACGGTACAGGTTGAGACCAGGAGGAGAACGAGCCCCAAGGAGGCATATGAATGCCTCTTCGGAAGCTCTAAGGGTGACATGGGAATTAGACTCGGGGATTTGTTTGAGGATTTGTACCCTATATATATATGTATTATACATTTCATGATAAAAATACGATCCGAAAAGGCCAAATAAAGTTCAACGTAGATTAAGAGGCAAAGAGAAATGATAAACACACACTTACAGTTTCTAATTTTTCGTTTGAACGGTCTTCAGGAGATATAAGAGAAGGTATCTCTCCTTCTAGAACTAGAGTCTAGTCCAAGATTTTGTCTAGTTCAGTTTGTTGTTCCTTTAAATAATGTAAATTTAATTTACTTAGTCAACAAATTCTTACTTCTGCCTATGAAAAAGGTTTTAAAATAAAATCGAAACGTCAGTAACTACAGTTTGATTTTTGAACCTAGAAAATTGACCGAATCCCGACTAGAGAACACACCTATTCCATCAAACAGTCGATATATTATTGAATCTATTATAAATACATATTAATGCTGTCAGTCACTAAAAAGCTTGGTTTATTTCTAAGGAAAAACTATGAATAAACCACATTTATTTGTCATATTCACAGAAGGTCCACAATTTTTTTTTAATAGCTCTCAGAAAGTTCACAAGGAAACGAACGTTGTGAACAACTTTTCTATAGTACAGGGTCAATTTTTATTGGGAAAGGACAATCATCGTCAATGAATTTTATTACAATAACGATAGTATACTAGTGCTCTATAAGTGACTGAGGCTTCTGACAATCTTGCATAAATATAACTTACTATAGGTTCAAATATGAAGGTTATAAATATAACTATTACAAAAGGTTTAGCCAAATATAACTGTTATGACAGGATCTACCATTAAAGCAACAAATTATTTAAATTTGAAAATACTCAATTCTAAGTAATTATACGACGTTCCCTGGATTTATATTTTAAAATTTCACTTTTAGTTAATAAACAAAATTCATTGCTATTTATTGATCACCATGTCAAAATAAATAATTTTTTTCTCAAGTCAAACAATTTATTGAAATAAAAGTTTTTTTTTTTTCTAAAAATGTATAATTTTTTCAAACTTATTCATTTTTTCTGTATATGATAGCTGACTAATGTTATGTATTAAACATAAACAAGTGGTTTTTTATTATATCCATGACAAATCTGCGGTATTATTCAATTTAATAGAGTCTTGCATATCCTGGGATATGTCGTCAGGATCCAGACCTGCTTCTTCCATTAACTTCTTTTTTCTAGCTCTCTCCTTTTGATATAAATCTAATTCCTGAAATAACATATAATATTTTTAAATTTAAAAACTATTGTGTATAACTCTTTTAATCAATTCGATAAAGCCATTTGATAATTAAATATACGTTATTAATGTAAATTATGATTACCTATTTGACATATAGAAAAAAAAAATGGAAAAATCTATGTTCAAACTACAACTTCAGTACTAAAGGGAAGTGTGCCATTTGTTGTTCTGCATCTGACCTCACCTTCCAAATATGTCAAACTATTGAAGTCACTATTGTAGTTGTCATATTATTATAAGTTAGATGCATAGAAATCTTGTTTAAAAAAAAAGTGTTTTAAAATCTTCTTGCTGGACTCCAGGTATGCATTGTAAATCATACCATATTGTAAATCGACGCTTATACCAAGGATATGGTATGACTAGATAAATCGTGATTTAGACCCATCAGTCCAAATAGAACACATACTGCTTTTCATAAACTAAAATTAAGTTAGAAAAATTTACGAGGTACTAAATTATTTTTTCTATTATTATAAATATAAAAATATATGAAATGTTTGAAAATATAATAAAATTTATAACATCATTTAGAAAACTATATGCTTTAGAGTTTCTATATAATTAGATAAGAGTCATTGAAAAAAATTAATGACAAAAGACATTAAATTTAACAACCAAAGTTGTTTTGCCCGTAAAAAGTAATTATCGAGTAAAACATCTTCTCTCTAACAAATCATTTCCAAGTACATTTCATGTTTATGATAACATTCTGTCAGAAACATGTTAATATCGTGTTAATAAACACTGTAATAGTATTTTAGTACAAAATTTGGTAAATTTAATGTGAATGTGCATACTAAACGTAAAATCTATGCATTTAGATGAATAGAGTGGAAAAAATTACGAATAATGATTCCTAAATCATTTATATAATATCTAAAGTTATTATATAAAGTAAAGTAATATCTATTTTTTACCGCCACTAGTAATTGCATTATTTTTTTGATATAATAAAAATAATTGCTGTATATAATAGCATATGCAGATGTTAGTTAGGAGTCAGAAATTACAAAGAATTTCTATTAATAATATTCTATCATGAGTGATAAACATATCTTTTTTTAAATATATATATTTGCAATAAAAACATGTCGTTAATTGTGAAGATTAACTTCCCTCCCGCAAGACAGCTTAGGTGATGTCCTTTTATGCAACTTTAATTCTACAAAGAACTACTTCCGCAGTATTTCTCAACCGGGTTCTCTGGAGCCCTCAGCTTCAGTAAGAACAACTGAGATAAACTAATTCCCTTTTTGAGCTTTCATTTAATCTCTCATATAACATATTATATAAGTACATATGCATAACATATTCTGCCAACAAATCTCGTTATATATATGTATGTACTTACTATGTAAACTGTGGTAAAATTAATAAACAGTTTTTTTTTTGTACAGAGATTGTTTGAGATATGTAGTTTACTTTAAGGTCTACACAAACAATTCTTTGTTTTCACTTCATTTGCATGTATGAATTATTGCAGTTATATAATATTGGTGCTTTAGTATATATTTTAGTTTCAGTTTAAATTTCTCATATACAACTACAACTCTCTGATGAAGCGTTATAAATAAACAGTAAATTACATTTAGTATTACCAATAAATATGACAAAGTAGTATTAAATTTCTTCATACACACACACACACACACACACACACACACACACACATATATATATATTATATATATATAAATGAAATAACGAAACGGTCTAAACCGAACAGATAAATAACTGAGGATAACAACACAAAGAACGAAAAGAGTTACTAGCATCTGTTTCGAAATATTGATCCCAGTAAATGATTCATGTGTCATTTGAAGTTTTTTTTAGTTATGTATATAAGTTAGATGGTAACGAACAACCACCTTCTTTGTCCCAGAGGCAGCTGCACCGGGCAGGAGTGTTGAACTCAATGTGCATTGTAAGCGTTAGAACTTTATGAAAGAGCTAGCGCTGCGCCGCAGCTCCAGTCTTGTCAGTCTTGTCCAACCTTCCATTCTAGTCTTGTCCCAATCACATCTCAGCCAATTTTGTAAGACCCTCAGTCTATTTAGTAGTTTAGTCCCAGGAGTCTTATAGTCAACTGTTTATTGTATTGTCTCGTATATTTTATTAACAATTAGACAGACTCCTATTAGTATAAAATAATAGTAAAGTATTAAGAGATTTGTAAAACATAAGTAATTAGCAAATAAAAATATTTTTTTAAAAAGACAATATCCATAACTAAGAACATAACTCATATATAAACTAGATTCACAGAAAAAATATGGATAAAAGAAATCAGAAAAACTCATTGCTTAGGAAGATAGAAGTGAGTTACTTCGCAGATCGGTAACGGTTGGATGTCACAGAAATACAGCAGAGAGTTTCAGTGTTTTCTTTTATGTGTATTCTTTCCTTGAATCTACTTTATTTTGTTTATGGAATCGTTTCATTTAATTGGTGTATATATATATATATATATATATAATAAATAAAATAAATTCAAAACAAAGGAAACACACAGAAAGACACAGACATAACTCACATCGATATTTCGACCATCGTCGTCATCAGGAGGTGTGAAGAGCGAAGAGTCCCGCAGGAAGGCAGGGTGGTGACTGGTCACCACTCTTCGCTCTTCACACCTCCTGATGACGACGATGGTCGAAATATCGATGTGAGTTATGTCTGTGTCTTTCTGTGTGTTTCCTTCGTTTTGAATTTATTTTATTTAAAAAAGTCCGCTGGACCGTTTCTTTTAATTGTATATATATATCAAGTAAAATTATCTTAACATGTAATATAAATATACAACTAACCCATAACAAAGAGTAGGGAATTGACGTTCTGATTTGTTTACACGTCGTCAGAGAGCAAGTGAATTCAAGTTATAAATAAAGAAGAACAAGTTACTTGATTTGACAGCATTGACTGTGTTTATACCAACTAAATTAGTACTATTCTTCTTTTATTTGATGATTCCTTCTATTACAATTTCATCCAATTTAAAAAGACCTGAGGTATTGTTGACTAAACTTATAACAGCTCTTTATGAGGGCGCTTTCAACAATGTTTCTCTTCTTTCAGTCGATTTAAAGCAATTCTTTGCTTCTTTACAGTTAATTAAATGATTTTCGTTTCGAATGGGTATAAACACAGCATTTTAATCATCCTCTCTTCTAACAGAGTACTAATCTAAAAATGAATATATTTAAGAATGAAAATGCTAAGCACAACTCTCAATTATTTGAAAGAGTACTATACTCTAGTAACAGTGTAACCAGTATGTTACAGTGTAGAGTTCTTTCAAATAATTAGCAGCTGTATTCAGAATGTCCACTCCTGAACATATCTTTGTATACCTCTAATGTGATAGATCGATAATTTTTAATTTCAAAAATTCATATTTCAGCCAAAATAAAAATCAAAATTAAATTTGAACCTAAAGAACTAGCCGAGTTCATATTTATTTTTATACTATGGTACATTATATATATATAGTATGATATTTACTGAGAGTACTGCGATGAAAATAATAAGAAATATTCTTTTTTGTACAGAGGTTCCTAGAGACATATAGTTTACTTTAAGGGCAAGCAAGTGTGAAAATGTTAGGAAATGCAGTACTAGAGTAAAGAATATTATATACAAAAAACTTAACGGAAAAACACATTAAAATAACTGACGTAACCCACTTTTATATTTTGACATTGTTGTGATCAGGGAAGAAATGACCTGCTAGGTAACTAGGTAGTCAATTCGATCCCCTTCTGTTCTTTCTAAGTTTTTTTTCTAAATTGATCGCAGTCGTCGAAAACAGTATCTTTTTTGTGTTATATATAACACATTGAGATCTTATATAATAGTCATGTAGGTAACTGCTTCAGCTTTCCCTATGGTTGTATTATAAATATTTTGTAATAAATTGATTTTCCACTACCCTTGTTTCTGGCTATGGTTCACTAACTTAAGACTTTCTGAACTTGTTGACTACTTCTTAGACCCTCTTGTTTATAGGTAACCTTCTTACTACAAGGATAATTTTCACTTTCTTTTGTCTGTCCATAAACATTCAGCATTCTGTCCTCGTAGTTACCGTGGATATCACTCGTCTATAATTGTACAGACCACTCTGAGCGTTTGAATACTCTATGATATTCTTTGTTCACAAAAATTTTTTTCTCACTACTTTTTCCACCAATTTTCTAATTAAACTAGACGACTTTTTTCTAAAACAATAAGACATAGAAATAATGATTGCTATTACCCTAAAGCAAAAGTATTACAATGGAAACAATGTATTCTTCTATTGCAAACTTGTCCATGGCAAAGTTTAGCATTGGTTTCCTTTCCTTACATTGGTTGAAAATGTATTCCTCTCCAATACATTAATTATGTTGACATTTCCTTCATTTCATCCCATGGGTACACAAGAGCTAAACTTTTTCCTATAAATATTTAATTTTTTTTTTCTCTATTCAATTTCTCCGTTGAATGCAAGTTGTCTATTCAATGCTTTCATGTTGATTTGACTTCAACTAAGCAGAACCTGTTTATCAATAGTCACGGGGCTGTCGTCTGCCAACGTTGCGAAGTACCCATTTCCATCCACTTGATTTTCATGTTCTTTGTTTTACCGTCTTTTTTTTGTGTCAAAACCTCAACACATCAGAGATAGCAGCAACGATGTTATGTTAGAGACATTAGGAGGCCCATATTTGACTCCATGAATCCAGAACTTCTCCAGGACAAAAGTTTATGAACTTGATTTGTCTATTTTTTTTTGAGTTCTTTTTCACTTATTTCATATATTCAACTTCTTATTTTATATAATTTCTTTAATATTCCTTCTTTTTGTTCTCTCTTGCTTGATGGTCAGACTTGCTTGCTTGCTCAGTGGTCACTAAAATTTCCTCTTAAGCCGTGAATTATTATGAAGGAAAAAATTTCTTCCTGATGACGATGGATGTCGAATATTAAAGTAATCTTTTAGTCAGTGCTTTTTAATATGTTATTCTTGAGCTTAGTTATTAGAACATATATTTAAAATGTAGTTATTTCTAAAATGTACATACAATTGTTCATTTCATTTATATCACATATGTTAGTTATTTTAGTAATTATAAACTGTAAAACATGAATAAATGTAATCGTTTACTTCTTCCTTTTGTTTCCTTAAAGCATCAATAGAAGGTTCAGCATAGCTTTCATCTTTCGCCGGATCGTTCATTGATACAGGATATGCTGGGTCTTCCTGCACAAACCACATAAACAAATGCTGATTTTAAAAAATTTTTCATCATATTAGCGCATGGGTATATTTCTAACCTGAGGAAATAGTATTTCTAAAGAATGTAAATGTCGACTGATGGAGTGTTCTTCATTCGGATCAATATCCTTCACACAATCTTTACCAGGTGGAATAATCAGAGGTGAGTTGTAGTCTTTTAAAATCGTACCATTACTGAAACAAACAAATTATTCTCGGGTTAATACATCATACAATACTTGCAGAAGATTAAAAATCACTTTAATTAAAATTATATGTAGTTGTTTAGTGGTCTAGAATAGAGGTAACCTTATAAGTCTGAGACCGAGTCCGAGCCCGACCCGACTCAAAATTCGGGCCAGGTGGGGTCCAAAATGTCAATTATTACGTTCGGGTCGGTTTGGGTCGCGTATGGTCGGATCGGGCTCAGGCTTCTTTCTTGCTAACTTTTTTTTATAAATATGTATATATATATTATGTATACTAAAACGATGTATGGATATTAAACTAAGGAATATTTGTTATAAATAAATAAATAAATTAGATAATTAAAAGAAACGGTCCAGCGGACTTTTTTTAAATAAAATAAATTCAAAACGAAGGAAACACACAGAAAGACACAGACATAACTCACATCGATATTTCGACCATCGTCGTCATCAGGAGGGATGTGAAGAGCGAAGAGTCCCGCAGGAAGGCAGGGCGGTGACTCACGTTTTGAATTTATTTTATTTAATAAATTAGATAAAACAGATGACCAGATTTGCTTGGCTGGTGGAGAATAAACTCCAATATATACCCGATATATACATCAGGTATATCGGACTCGGGCCGGGTAGGGCATTAATACCCGCCGGCCTGGGTCGTATCGGGCTAGATTTTTTAGGCCCGATCTTACCTCTAGTCTAGATGATTGAGAATGCCCATATTCGATTGAATTTCGTCGATAATTTTCTTTATATGAAAGAATTAAATGTAATATTTTGAAATAGCCAGACTAGAAAATAAAGATTAAAGCAGGATTATAAACGAAAGTTTAATTTGACAATTCATCAAGGAAATATTATTAATTAATACAAGAATGAAGATTAATACTTATAATTTATACATACAAAAAGTAGAAAAAAAATTGGTTTTCAATTAATAAAAAAAAGCACTATTAATGGTAGCCTCAATAGCATAGATGTATGTTTATTCACAAACCGAATCCTTAACAATGTTTTGTTGCCATGATGTTGTGTCTCATTGTGACTTTCATACAAACAGGCCGGTCCCTTAGCTAGGGCGAACCGGGGCAACGCCCTGGGTCCCGCGCAGGTGGGGACGGCCATAGTGACCTCGGAAAAAATAACCTGTTTATTGGTTAATCCACCTGTAAAACTGTTAATTGCTTAATCTGTAAAAGTTAAATCATTTAAGCTCTTTTAATTTCTAATACCTGTGCAATATAACCAATATAACAATTTTTTATATATGTAATAATTTGTGGATGGTGGAGGTTTTAATATGGGAGAGGATATTTGTAATTTCAATCAAAGATTCCTTGAACCTAGCATGGCATTCGATGGAGAAGAAAACTGAATCTCAGGTCTTCCTAAGGCATTGAAACTATCAGAAACCTTTCTCCAGCCATTGTCCATGTAATCCTGCACTTGTTTTTGAAGGAATAAATCAAAAAATCTTTTATCGAGCTCAACAGGTCATATCGTACATTACGGGGGCAGCCGTACAATAGAGACTAGTTCTCCGCTACCAGGCTCTTTCCAATATTTCAAACCTTACAGCTAGCTAATCTGTTTATATATATATAAAACAAGATTTCACAAGATGTCAATGTAGTTTATATATATAGATAAATGATCAAACCACAATAAGAAATGGGAAAACAAGACTAAGATCTTTCAACCGAAACAAGCAGTCTTCGTCAGAGTCAAAAACCCAACAGTTGGGTTTTTGATTCTGAAGAAGACCGCTTGTTATGGTTGAAAGATCTTAGTCTTTTTTTTCCATTTCATATTGTGGTTTGATCATTGATATATCTGTATATATATATATTCACTTGATAAACGTAAATATAATCCAAACCGGACACAATACAAGTTCAAAATTCAAGAAGAGTAACAGACAGAATAAAGAAACACACTTACAAACTCAAGAATTAATTTGAGATCGGAGTCCCTTGGAGAGGGCGTTAAACCTGTCTGTCCCGAGATTGTAAGATGTCAGGTACTCGTTCTATCCTACTCTCAATACATTTGAGTTAGGCAAAATTGAGTACTCCTAATGTATTATGAACAGGTAATGTGGCTCACTCATTACTAAAATGAGTACTAAATAATAAATGAGTCACAATTTCCGCCCCCAGAAGAGTAGAATGCTTAGTACAAAATAAATAGCATCATTGTCGTCAGAATCAATTTGAGTGTTAAAATTGCCCACTTGGAATTGTTAGCTCCCTTATCTAATTACTTATTATTACTGTAAGACTTATCTATTTAGATGATTTACATAATTCAATAATGATATTTAGTAGCATATAATAAAGTCTTTTAAGGAACAATAAACTTATTCATTTTAACAAACTCATCTGAAGAAGATCACTGATCATTAGGCAAAATACTTAGTCATATTTTAAAATCTTGAATTGACTCAAGTTTATATTTATCAAGTTAATTTGACTAATTGGGAGCAAATTAATAATCATAATACCACTTATTGGCAAAAGCCAATATTCACTTTGCTGAATATTCTATTCAGTCGAGTTCCTTAATCCCTTTAGAGCTTTCTAAAACAGTCTTCAATAGTGAACTCTTAGAACAGATAAAACTATTATTTAATAAATTAATCAGGATTATTAATTTAAATAATTCTCTTAAAACGGGGTTTAGATGATAAACACTAATTTAATAATGTCAAAGGCGATAGTATATATATGTTTGTTATTATCCGTATATATATTACAGGCAAAGTGGCAAAGCTATTATGAGTAATTTGGTGATTGCATGTAATGATCATAACAGTAACAAAAAAGAGATAAATTTAGTATTATAAGCCATATAAATCACTGCTTGGTCATTATGAACCATATTTCTTCATGAAGATACTTCTTTAGACAAAGTGATAATAATTTCTGATAATAAGACCTTGTGATTTTTGGTTACTTTTTCTCAGGTACTTTTGTGTAGTGTTTCATTTCTATTTGTTACAGTCATTCTCCTTGCTTAATTTTTTTCTTTAGTTTTTTTTTTAATTTTATGATTAAACTTAATGAAAAGATAAACATTTTTTTTAAATAAAATCCATTAACAGCTAAGTATGATAGTGAGGCAAAGATTAGAAGACTGGACACTAAAGACTGTTAAGTTGGGACATCACCAGTGGATTACATCAATATAATCTCTGTAACAATATATCGGCAATTGTGAGTTTCGGCACAACGCCACGATTGTTACAGCCCAGTTTCGTTATATTTGTACGTATATCCTACTTTAACTTTTAAAAGACAAGAAGAAAATTCACAAGAATACCAAAGTCAAGTATGTATTCAATAAAGTTTATTTGCACGAAGGGCGACTCCTTTACAACCAGTCTGCATTCCTTTTCTCTCCTTCCTCGAGTTCAAATTTGAGACAAAACACCACCTCATGGAAGCAGCTAATCTCCTTTCTAGTAGATCAGCTGAATGCGGACTCAAACAATTCTCATAAACCATCCGCTACCCTTGAAAATAAGTCAGCCGGATGCAGAGTTTACCACAACACCAGTTTCAAAACTATTTGATCCAACTAGTAACGAATACATTCACCAAAACTCTCCCAGTTTGTTTCTTATACTCCTCACTTTTCTCTGCTGTTGATACCTTGTCTCCCTAGAGACCCACCTGTTTGTTTTCCTTCCTCCCATTGTTGTCACTTTTTAATAAAGAGATAAATTTATTCTTAAACAGCTGGGCATCACTAATCCAGGAATTCGTTACAATCTCTTTATTAAAGACTAAAAAAAAAATTAAGTATTACACAGGTACTGAAACTTTAAGACTCTTCATAATAACCACATCTGTATTGGTACTGGTGTCAGGACAAAATATAAAAAATGATAAAGGGCCCCAGTGCTAAAAATAGGAATCTTCTGCTAGGGCTTGGTAGAACTAGGTTGAGAGACCTAATAGGAGTTCTTACAGGACACTGTAGACTTAGATGACACTCAAACATAATGGGCCTAGAGAGCGGTGCAGTCTGTCAGAAATGTGGAGAAGAAGATGAAACTTCTGTCCACTATGTCACTGACTGCCCTGCATTCAGCCTGCTTCGGTTTAATGTATATGGAACCAATACAATTAGGAAAGATAAATTGAAGGAACTAGAGTGGAAAAGTCTCCTGAACTTTATGGAGAGAGTAGGTAGATTTTCCACAAGGTAGGTCTAGGTCACCTCGAAGTAGGCAAAAAGGGCTCATCTGGTGGCCTATTTGCCAGGCCTTTGGTCTCCCCACTCTTGACATTAAGAAAAAATGAAAAAACTCGAAGTATAATCAAATTATGATAAGGTGGTGTCGTTATAAAAAGAAATGATTCATAACGTTTCTATTATACATATTGCTATATTGAATTTATTATAATATAATACCATATATTATAAGTAATTTAAAGTAACTATGTGAAAAACGTTTTCAGGAGGACATCATTAATTTGCAATTGCAAGCTAATAGACTGCAGATGTATTCATGTGCATGAGACTGATTTGACTAAATTAACCCAGTTAAGGCACCTCCAAGCATAATAGACCAAGGTGACAGACCTCGCCTTGTCTGTCATTTCACTAGTTTTGGTGCTCCAATCATCCTCTTTATCGGCAAAGAAAGTTATTTTCTACAATTACTAAAGTGTAGGAATTTAGGAAGTATTATATTTACTAATAATTTAGTCATTATAGTAATCATTAAACATAGCATTGTTTTGAGCAAAGAATATTTTATGATCAATATTCAAAATAAGAGCTCAGCAAAAGGGTATAACCAGGATGTCATAATTGAGGTTTGCCCCTGTTGAAGTCGGTTCTGCTAAGTACGAGTACCATCAATTCAGCAATATGTTTCACGGAGTAAAAAAATCTGTTTTGTTCTATTTATTAATAATACAACTCACTATGGGGGAAAAAATGAAACACCTGTGAAGCAAATCTAGTACAAAGTTGAGGGTTTGATATCCTATATCCTTAAATTAGTCTCAGTTTAATATTATCATGAAAAATGTCTATATCTATAGTATAAGAATGATAACATAAAAGATAACAACGTTACCTTAAAGTCATCAAACATCACCCTCATTAGATAATGTGTTACAAGTCCATGAAGATGATGTTTTGATAACATTAAGTGTTAATATAACACTAGGTAATGTAGAGATATTATACTGTTATCTAATTAAATAGATAAATAATTACCAGTTGATACAAATTTCGCGTTTCATGTTGCACATTTTCTACTTTTACTAGCATTCACATTAATTTAAGTCATCAAACATCACCTTCATTAGATAATGTGTTACAAGTCCATGAAGATGATGTTTTGATAACATTAAGTGTTAATATAACACTAGGTAATGTATACATGATTATACTGTTATCTAATTAAATAGATAAATAATTAGCAGTTGATAACAATTTTGCGTTTCATGTTGCACATTTTCTGCTTTTACAGCATTCACATTAATTTTATTACACCTTTATAATGAAATGTAATCATTCTCATTGCTTAAATAATAAAGAAAATTTATAAATTTTACAAAGCTAAAACAGTTATCCCGTACTGGGAATTGCATTGGGCATTTATCAAGAAAGTAAAACAGGGTTCTCCTTGATTTAGTTATTCTTTTAACAAATTTCCGTAGGAATATTTATCGGGAGACAATTGTAACTGGTGTACAGATAGCCAAACGAAATCGAACTATAAATTCAATTTTATTAGAATCATAATTTGGTGTTGAATATTTTTTTCTCCAAGATTTGATATATTTAATGTTTACTGAAATTCACTTTACTTCATGTAATAAGATCATTTAATGCTTGTTTCAGTCTTATTTGTGTAGCAAATTTACTAAAGTCCATTAAACTCGCAATATGAGACTTCAAGAAGAAGATGAAGAATCCCTAAATTTCTGACAAAATTTGGGTAAAGACAGAGTTGAAAAGAATGAAAAGAAAGAGATTATTACTGCTCGAAAACATGTTTATCCGTGCAGATAATGTTGATTAATGTATTGAATACATTTACTCTTCATTCGCCAACCCACAAATATTGTTCACAGAAAATTCTATTTAAGTTCCATTTAAAGAGACACTCAGTGAAATTAATCATAGGTTCATTGAATAATTTCCAGGATAAATTAAACAATATCTGTCATATAACTCGTTTGTTTGTGTAGGAACAGAACCCACACATTAACCTCAGGAATTTCTTGACTCACTAGAGTTGTCTGGATTGCTCTAACATAAGCTAGAACTATAATATATATATATAACTGAGGATCTTTATGATAATGTCATTGTTTATGAAATTATCGCATCGCGGTGTCAAGGAGAAATAGTTTTAATTCCAAAATTGAAAATAGTTTTATCTGAAGAGGACAACATCCCTTTTTTAAGGATTCAATTTTCAGTTCAGTTAGCATTTGCCATGACTATTCATAAATCTCAAGGTGAGACTCTACAGAATGTTTTAGCTCATTTATGTAAAACAGAATTTCAACATGGCCAATTACATGTTGCTCTCAGTAGGGTCAAACAGAAAGAAAACATTAACTTTTTTTTTTTTGATAATTTCAAATTGTACAAAAAAAATGTAAATAAAGCAAAATGTATTAAAAATATGTTCATTATTAAAAATGAATTAATTTAGAGTTTATCTGCATTTATGTGAACGTGATTGCATTAAAAAGGAAGGTGGTTGGATGACCCAACGGATCATGGGTAGTCTAGTTTTTTATTAATTAATCTGTTACTTTGATATTATTTAAATAGCGATGCATCACAATACAAAGATACATTAACAATCAATGAATCTAAATTGTTTATCCATTCTTACCTCTTTCTTAAATGAGTTAGACAATAACCGGAAAGAGTGCAGTCTCTCTTAAACCTTTATAAGTTTTCTTGCTGTGCTCAGGGTAAGGAGATCCATAAATAATTTTTGCTTATTTATAAAGGCAATCTCAAAGAAATTCGAAAGTATTAATATTTACATTGTTATGATTATTTTTAGAAATACAAATAACTGTTCAAGTTTTGATCAATGATATAGTTTTTTTCTATCACACCATGACTAAATGATATAAATTTCTGAGCAATATGTATATTGTAATAATTGCTGTGTTATACATAAAGTTGTAGGATATTTAAAGAAAAACATGATTAAAAGGAACCGTTGACTGGTAATGGAAAAAAAAATATATACAGTGGTCTCCAGAAGAACAGGTGACAACAGTCAGTAGAAGGGAGAAAGAACAAAGTTTTGTTGGGTGATTTAGTTACCCATTAAGAGTTCCGGGACTGCTATTGCTCTGAAGCTTCATTAGGCTGAGCTGTTTACTGTTAAGGAGGGTGGCTGTTTCTGCGGAGTAGAATTCGTTCATCGGTTGGAGCCTGAGGAGTTTTAAAGAATGGACAGTCGCTGACGGTTGGGAAGGAGTCTTCCCGTAGTTCAAGTGAACATTATTAACTGTATATTTACCTTTTAGTAATACTTGTGAGTTTTTTTTTTTTAGTTCTTTTCCTTAAAAATATTCATTTTCGGAAATTAATAGACATTGCTGTTCACAAATCAATTATAATTTTTGAATGTGTCTGTAAATCATTATCAATTTAATCAGTATTTATTTTTATTTAAAATAAAAGTAGGATATCTTTTTTAAACAGTTTAGAAAAGTATAAATGAAATTAAAAAAAAAAGAAAAATTAAAGAACTTTGGGGAGTAACCAGTGCGCATTAGTACATACGTACTAAATATTGTTACAATTGAAGGCACAAAGTATACTGTGGCAGAATGCTAACTTACTATGAAGGATATCCAAAGGCAAAATGATGGAGAACATGCTTGGCTCTTTTAAGGAGGCGGTCGCTGTCTTTACCTTCTCCATAGAAGAATAGGTAAGCAGCGTATATGTGAGCCAGGTATCTCAGGAATTTGCATACCACCCTCTTCTTCTCTGGCTCAAACGACTGTAACATTAATTTTATAAATAAACACTATTGCAATAATAATTAATTTGTATTTGTATTTACCGATATTGTCATTCGGTCATGTGACACTCGCTTACCATGGAGGGTCGCATGAACTATTATCCTGTCACGCATTACTACTGAGGGCGAGGCCAGGTTAGCTCAGTCGTTAACGTACTCCCCCTCTGGGCTGGTAGTCCGACGTTCGATCCCCACCTGGTCCTCATTTTATTCACGCAGGAGATGAATATATCTGAGTATGTCGTCCCTCGGAGAGGTCTTTAAGCCATCGTCGGTCCTCAGCCTATACGATGTCAGGTACTCGTTAAAGATTCCTACTCAAAATGCACTTGCTCCCAATGTAAAATCTGTAGAATCACTGATCAAACAAAAAGACGGTAATCGGTTGACGTTATCACCCGCTAGGGGATCGGTTTAAACAATAAAAAAACTACTGCGAGCATCAATGCTCGTGTGTTCCCTTGTGAGACTACCCCTGCAACCTGACGTAATCTACCTAGGGGATGAATAAATGGCAAAGCTGTCAAGGCGATAGATATTGTATATCAAAATATAAAAAATGAGAACATTCAACAAGATGTAAAATAATGAATAATTGACAACACTGATATATATGACAAATAGATTGACAATACCAAGTCGAAGAAATCTGTTTACTCTTCAAAACGGAAGTGTTCCGAAATTGGACAAATCAAAAAGATATAGGGTTAGTTGTGGTTTATTATAATAATATATCTAAAAACCAATTTGGTTCATCACAATTGTTGTAATGAACAAACTTACATTTGGTTATTAGGGTTAGTTTTAATGTAATGATCATCATAAATTATTAAACTAAATTCTAAATAACAAGTCATAATAAATATACACTAACCTGGAAAAGGTCATACTTTCCACCAATTAAAACCAATGGAACAGGAAATGGTTGTATTAAAGATCTGTCCTGCAAAACAATATTGTTAAGATTTATAAAAAAAAAAAGTATTTTTATTCAGCACATGGTCTATAGTAAGATACAATGTTTTGTGATACCACTGTTTAATCAAATGTAGAACATCTTTTTTCTTACTTGGATATAAATGATAATCAATAATACTTATTTTTTGTTCCTTTAAATATGATAAATTATCATTTTCTATGATAGAAATTGTTATTTATGATGATAAATTCAAAGTAGTAAACAGGTAAATGACTGTGTTGAATCAGTAAAGAAGAATACTTACTACCACCTAGAGCAGGCATGGGGCAACCTGCGGCTCGCGGGCCACATGCGGCCCAGCACGTGTATTTGTGCGGCCCTCGGAGACTATCTGGAATTCTATCTTAATATTAAAAGTTCCTTTGTTTTTTGGTTATTAAAAAAAGTTAACCGTGACTTTTGGAAGGAAATTACAACATATGACAGAGAGAGAGAGAGAGAGAGAAAGAGAGCTCTATAGCAACAAATGTTTTAGTTTTTCATATATGCGCACTAATCTTTTGAAAATTTTTTGTGATCATTTTTTATCGTAAGGAAATAATGAGATCTGAATTATAATTTTCATTATAGGAACAATAAAAATTGAAATAATTATTGACACATTAATACAGCGCACAGTATGTATTTCTATATATTTATAAAAATACATTGTACATATAAGTTGCATACATCGAAATACCAAAGAAATTACTATGCGGCCCGCGATCACTTGGAAATAATATAATGCGGCCCTCAGTTCACAAAAGGTTGCCCATACCTAACCTAGAGGAAGCAGTATTATTTCTGTAATAACCATAAAAAAAAATAAGCCAAAACCATGAGAGGGCCAGGCTAGCTCAGTGGTTAAGTGCTCACCTCTGAACTGATAGGACCGGGGTTCAATCCTCACCTGGCCCTCGATTTATTCACGCGGGAGGTGAATAAATCTGAGCACGTCGTCCCTCGGAGAAGAACGTTAAACCGTCGGTCCCGAGCCTGTACGATGTCAGGTACTCGTTAAAGATCCCTACTCTAAATACATTTGAGTTAGGTAAAATTTAGGACTCCCACTGTAGAATCAATCTTCATTGTGTGGTATCACAAAGGGCCAATGCTTGGCCTACGTGTGTTCCCATGTGGGACTGCCACTGCAACCTAACCTAACCTAAGCCAAAACCATTCTTCGTAATATTATTTCTTCACTTTACAAATTTTGGTTTTCATACAGAGTTTTCACAATGATGAAGAAGACGCAAAACCGTGAAGAAGAATTTTACAAAATATGATGTTTCATTCTTCTTCAGTTCTTAACGACTAGAACAATCAAGTAATTAGAAACTATTTTGTAGTGGTAAACATTAATAGATTCCTTAAATGATTGGTTTAAGTTTCATAAGAACTTTATAACAAAATTATAAAAAATAGTTCATAATTCATAATTTTTTCCTTCATTAGTTCATTTGCACAGAAATAATTTATTAAAAAAAAGTTGAAAAACATATTTTATTCAAAGGTTGTTACAAATAGTTTTGCCTCAAAATTTGGTAATTATTTACGTTATTATTTAATAATTTATATTACAAATTGATCACTCTTGGGTTAGAAAAGAGAGTTAGTCTGAGAAAAATATATTGCTAAGTCAACGTAAATTTACCATTTATATCGGTAATTGTCAAGCATTTAGTTTGCACAATAGCCTCCAGCACTGTTCAGAGAAAAAAAACTTGTTTCGTATCACTAGAGCGTTTCAAAACCTATGATTAGAACTTCAGTCTCAGTTTTATTAGGGCTTTTGATACCCCAGCATTACTCTAAACATTTAATAACGTCCTTCAATACATTTTATTAGAATAATGCTTACAAATGATGTAATCAACACTTTGATAAAACCGGAATTTCTTTCTTTAGCAGATAACTTTAATCAAGATGAAAAAAAAAACTAACCCAATACTCCGAATATTTCATAGGAAGGGTTACCGATAGCATACTAGTGCACTGCTTATACTATAGTGCTACCATAACAGTCCTTAGCTATAGGGCTGTTCCAAAAAACAGACGTAATCAGAATTTTTGATAGAAACCGAAGTTTTTCAATACTGTAGAACATAAAACATCATGAATTAAAACATGTTTTATATTTTAATGATGTTTTACTGAAGAAACTACAACTTTTTGAAGCATACTGTCTTCAAAAGATACTCTATAAGGAGTCAATACGTCTCTTTTGGAGATAAGAGTGATTCAAAAAGGTGTAATTAAGTCAATAAAACAAGCATTAAAACATAATAGACTACACTAAAGTTATTTTGGTATATAAGACAGCTAGAAAGAGACGCATTTGAGTTGACGGTTACTTTTGTTAAACGCAAAAACAAACCATTAATCATAACTAAAGGAAAAAAAAACACTCAATTGACCCAATTGATTTCGTCCCGCTAATGTAGAGCACTTCAGTTACACTACCACAACATTGAATTGATCCAACAACACTAACACTGGGCCACCAACAAAGCCAAATATATTATTTTAGTTCTCAAAAATTAACTTCTTCATATTTTTTTTTGTCCCTTACTGTAGTCTCGTCAATCAGGATCTTATGACTGCTATTCATCTGAGTCCTAATTACTTTCTTATGATCAGGGGTCAATTTGAATCAAATTTGTCACGTTTTATAATAAATAATAACTAAAATAGAAAATAAAGATGGGCCGAGACAAATAATTTAATAGATAAAATAATACCTATTGTAAAGGAAGACTCATATAAATAGTGTATAATAAATGTAAAATAATAAGTGATAACAGAATGCATAATGAAGAAATGGAGGAATAAATATGAAAGTGATTAGATATATTAAAAGTTGCTTTATACATATGTAAAATTCATTGTAGGGTAAAAATCTAATGAAATGGTCTCCACATATAAAAATTTAATGATATAAACAACGCGTTTCGAACATGTTTGAAACGCGTTGTTTATATCATTAAATTTTTATATGTGGAGACCATATCATTAAATTTTTACCCTACAATGAGTAAATACCACATAATAACTGATTGCACTACATTAGAATATGTATAATTAACAAAACGTTTGGAGTGGTCTACACTCATCTTTACTATAAGTAAACAAAATATTAAACTTATTAACATAAAGGTCGATTATGTACGTATTCTATACATAACCACATGTATGTGGTCGCAGTCTTCTCCAGGTAGAAAGACGTGAGCCACTCCGAAGATCTTTCCACCTAAAAAAACTGTTGTTCTTTGGAGAATTTTTGATTTATTGCGAGTCTCTCAAGAGGACCAGTTACTTTGGTCCAACATGATTGTCTCATACTCATTCAATGGCTTGTGTAACAATTTTCAAAATTTAACTCTAAAATTTATAAAATCATCATTATAATAACCCTTGCATATGGCTGACTTACCCTCTTGTTAACTTATTAATCAAATCAAACAAAATTTCAAAGTTAATCATTTTTAATCAAAGACATAAGTAATTTAAATATCTAAACCAAGTTTATTTGATATAAAGTATGGTTTAAATATAAATAGCAAAGACCAATGAATTATATAAGAATTTTTGAGTTATATATTTCCTATTAATATACCATAACTAATATAAATGTTTACTTTATAGCAATATGCATTGAATAGGCTATAAGAAATCATTCTGAGGTAAAATGGATAAACCAACAAAAGTCTCCACACAAATGAAGTTTTATTCAACGCGTTTCGAACACTTTGTGTTCATCATCAGGAAGACACTATAATACAAATTATATCTAATTAGTTACAAAAATTAGAGTGAAATAATAAAATTCAATTAAGAGAATTCAAGACATACCCAAGGAATGTGGTACTGACGTGGGGATAGGCATTTAGGAGATAAGGGACAAAGGCTTCGGGTATGCTTGAAAACCTTTACTGAAATACAGAAGGCCAGAACCACTAATTTAGAGGAAAGAAACCTTTTTTTTTTTTTTTTTTTTTTTTAATTCATTTGTGTGGAGACTTTTGTTGGTTTATCCATTTTACCTCAGAATGAGTAAATACCACACAATTACGGATTGCACAACTAATGATTTTATAAGAAATCAATTATTCGAAAAATATAGATATCCTTATTATCATGTACAACTTAAGACATGTGAGTATCTTAAGACAACTCAAGACACTCACTCTCATACAACTCATAATGACTTAGCCTTAAAATGTATACAACCAAAACTGAAGATATACACCTCGAGATATACACTAATTACACTAAATTAATCTACTATAGCACTGTAACGTAAAAGTATAACCAATGTACTTAATACTAACTGGGTAATCTTCAGGAAGAGACGCTTTGGAATCGGCTTGAAGTTTTTGTATATCCATTCTAGATCCAATAAAATTGGTAAAAACCTGAAAATTATATACGATGGAAGGTATTTTTTTCTGTATTTTATGTCAAAACAAAATCAAAAATAACGAACAAGAGAATTTATTTTAAATAGAAATCAAAGAGCTGTATTATAGCCTTAACCAGAGAATATATTTGAAGGTAATTTTGAGAACAAGGTTCAATATTTTTTTCAAGCAAAGAAATTTATATAAAAAAAAAAAATAAAATTTTATATATATAAACAGTTGAATGATGAACGACTGTCAAATAGAATAGGGCTAAAATAACTTTGGGTTCCCGTTTGTTTTTTAAGTTCAAATAACCAGTCAATGCCGACATATTAATTTTATTTAAAATCCTTTTCAAAGTCAAAAGAAGTAATTTAAAAATGAAAAAAAATATTGATTCTACAATAAAAGAACTATAAATCAGAATTTGGAATAACAATGTAAACAAAACTGTAAAATAACAATTGTAAATAACAATATAAAATAGCACACAATTACGGATTGCACAACTAATGATTTAAAAAAAAAAAACGCAACTGAATTCGATGACAAACTTGTAAGAACTGAACAAATTTGCCGGAAGACTTAAAACTTCATGATTTCGATCAATGGTCTCTAAGATATTGAATAAGTTTTTATGTATTTTCAAGGTAACAAAATTGTTTCTAAATCACTTTTTATAATTTGTGTTGAAATATTTACTACTGTAATCTCTTACGACTATAATTGTTCGTGACCTATTACTGTGAAGTATGCATTAAAAGATAGATAAAAGTTCATTTAAGTAAACATATTACAATAAAGCTTATAATCTTGAGAGATAAACTACCTTAGTTGCAGAATTGATGGTGCTCCAGAAATGATGAGGATTGGAAAGGTCGAGGACAATGACGCAGCAAGGCGATGGTGTACGTCTAATCACATTCAGGGCAGAACCTTGGTCGAGACCGGACAATTCCCACACGTGACAAGTTACCTCCCCTTGTCTCTGAAACACTCCTCTCATCATAACAACCTCAAAGTGGACTGGAGACTGACCCAGTTTCTAACAGGGCATGGGAGATTTGGCCACTATCTCCACCGCCTGAAACTTGTCAACTCTCCAGGGTGTAGCTGTGACGGTAGGTCACCTCAAAAATTCAACACCTCCTGTTCGACTGCGTTGAGTTAAACTCAGAGAGGAGTAGAATGGAGAGAAAAGTGGTGACTGCCGGAGGTGCGTGGCCCCCGCAGCTTGCAGCTTTGTTGGAGGAGGGCCTAGTCGGTGCCTTCGGGAAGGTGGTTAACAAATATTTTAATTTACTGAGTTGATTATGATAGCCTGTATTATCTGTGTGCTCTGATGGCAATTGCTCTGTTGTCATTGTGGTTATTTTGTTGTTGTTAGTCATTATATATTTAAGCTGTATTTGCATAGCATGATGGAGATTGTTGTGTAGCATTGAAGATTTTGATGCGTATGGTGCCTTCGGGTAGAGCATGCTGTTCTCTGACAAAAAAAAAAAAAAAAAACTCCTCTCATCAAAGAACCAACCCCTCATCAATTCACTAACCAAAACTACCAAAAAGTTACATCCTTTCAACTTTTCCAAACTTGTTGTAGGGTAAAAATCTAATGAAATGGTCTCCACATAAAAAAATTTAATGATATAAACAACACGTTTCAAACACGTAGTGTTCTTCCTCAGGCATTAACTAAAAAATTTTTTAGTTAATGCCTGAGAAAGAACACTACGTGTTCGAAACGCGTTGTTTATATCATTAAATTTTTATATGTGGAGACCATTTCATTAGATTTTTACCCTACAATGAGTAAATACCACATAATAACTGATTGCACTACATTAGAATTTTCCAAACTTCTTATACATTTGGTGAAAAACGTTCAATATAATCATATTGCTGAAAAATATTTTTTTTCTTCTTCCTTATACTAAATGTTTTAAAAAACTTATTCAGAATCCAGTTTTTTCAACTATATATCTATGATTATAGTTTATACTTTTGTATTTACAAATTTGTAACTGTTAATAGCAATAATGATGGATTTAGTTTTTCAAATGATTTTAGGTTTTCGTAATCTAATTGCAAATGAAATCAATATAAAGTGTACCTATAAGTTTATCTATAAGTGTATCTATAATAAATAAGTGTATATCTATAATAAAGTGTATCTATAAGTACTTCAAAAACTACACTTTTGGCTAATACGAATTTGGAGTGGTCTACACTCAACAGTTCTGTAAGTAAAACCATTACCGAAATAATTCATGATCAATTTGAATAATTGACTTTCTATTGTTCATACTATATTTGACCAATATAATTCATATGTAATTAATAAGTTTGTTAGAATAATTGGCGAACTGTTAGAAGGTACTTGTTCACTCAATAACTATGATTAAATAATGAAATGAAACAGGTGAAGTTAACATGAATTTAAATTCTATTGATTAACAAATAATATTTTTAATCATAAAATAGAGCGAAAAATCAAAATTAATATGTTTGATCTTTAACTGTAACTGCAAAAGTAACTCATTGAAATTACAGTTGCAATGTAATTAAAGAAGTACTTGTTTAGATATAATGTACTCTGTCCATTTGATATTGCGCAAAAAACCATAAGAAATATGCAATTTATTTAGAATTTTGAAGATTAGATTAAAGAAAGGCAAGCATTTAGCTTAGAAAAAGAAGTATTGGTTGAAAGCTATAGACAATAGCGCTTGTAACAAAGTATGTATTTTAAGATTTTCCCTATATTCATTGACTTTCAAATATTTTGATCTAGTATTTTACTATCAGCTGTTTATTTTTTTTTAACAATTTATAACACTGTATTATGACTTTCACAGCTTTAGAGGAAGATCAAATGTAAAAAGTTATCTATACAGAGAGAGGTTCTCAACTTTTGTTTGCCCTCTCTCCTTATGACTTAAAAAAATAATTATCAAAGGTGAATTTTAAAAAAAATATTTGTTTTAGGCAAATAAAAAATGTGACTATGACATAATTCAATAAGCACTAAAGAAAAAAGTGAGATAACACGTATTGAAGTAGTAAGATTGACCCTGGGCTAACTACATGGAAGATAGAGAACAGTTGCTCCTGTATTCCCATTGACTGCATCAGAAGGTCAAAGGGCCTTTCAATCCATACGAGATACAATCCTACGCTTGGTGTTCATGTCATTGTCTTCTAAGTATAAGTGTTTGATATCTTATTTCTGGCCAGAAGACAGAGAGTTTGCGAAACATCAGAACTAGAAATTTTTCATTTGCTCTGATAGTGAAGGTGGAGTTAGAAGGGTTCATCTATACATCTACATTATACTCCTACATCTTCATTTCTTTTATGGGAAGAGTATCAAGAGCTGGGAAGAGTTACCTGCTGAATCAATGTTGGCTTCTGGTTATAATGGTACTGAAGTCAATAAAAAGTATAGATAGACAAACCTAAACATAGATCGTAATAACTTTCCCATTCTCAATATTAAGAGATATCTTCTTTATGTCTGGCTAGAAGACAATCAGAAGAAAAAAAAATGTTATTCATGGCCAAGCAGAGTGAACAAAATGTTTCTCTTGGCTAAGATTTTGAATAATCTAAGAAGCATTAGAGGGTTCAAATAGGTCACTGTAGGCTTAATAGGAATCAAAGGGGCCAGTAGTCCAGTGCCTTAGTTCTAGCTTCTAGACTGCTAGATTTGTGGTTCGATACCCACTCTGATCCTGGACGGAGATGACTTTAAAACATCAGTCCTGAGCCCGTACGATATCCGGTAACCGTCAAAAATCCCTACTCTAAACTCGAAGTTGGGGCAAAATTTAGGACTTCCAATGTATATATCCGGTATCCGTTACAAATCCCTACTCTAAACTCAGAGTTAGGCAAAATTTAGGACTTCCAATGTAGATATCCAGTATTCATTACAAATCCCTACTCTAAACTCCAAGTTAGGCAAAATTTAGGATTCCCAATGTAGAATGTTCTGGTGTGCTATCACAATCTTTGGCCTATGTTTTTTTTTCCTCACAACATTAACCCTGTTATGAGAGACTTTCTTTATGCTCACACGTATCACACAGGGTACAATGTGATATAAAACAACAAAGTAATTATAAAATAACACTTGTAGGATTAAAATTAATTAAGTATAACATACAAACATTAATTGAAAAGTTAATAATAAAAGCTAAAATAATAAACGAAAATAGTATCAATAATTCTTTACACTAATTGGTGTAAACTAACGTATATATAAAAATCTTTGGCCTATTTGTGTTCTATCGTAGAACGACCACTGCTGTTTAACCTTTCCTAACCTGTTAAGTTAGTTAGTTAACGAACAATTGTTAGGTTCAGTTATGATTATGAGAGCTCAAATAAGGGTTTAAAGTTTAAACTTTAAAGTTTAAACGCAGGTTACTTGGTGCTGGATAAAGAGCCTACCTGATGGCATGACCTGTAGTCTCTTCACCTTACTACCGCTACTAAATCAGCCTTTTCATTGCACCAGCATTAGTATTAATACTTCATAACAATATCACAGCAATATTCTAACCTGATAATCAAGTTGCCTTGTTGCAAAGTTGTATCCCAGAAGCAAAGTTGGCAAAACTTCTTCATCCAGCTCGAGAACAGCATTCATTAAACTTGTTTTCCCCTGAACATAACACAACATATTATGACGCAGAACTTGAGCAATTTAATTATTCTGCTCAGTGTAAAATTAATGGCCTATATGCTCAAATCCAAAATACCTTATTTACAACGGAATTACACAACAATGAATCGTTTCTCTTATTTTAGTATTAAAGTATTGATATATTTATACAACTTAGTATTTTAAATTTACCTAAGATAATTTTTTTTAAGTGGAAAGAAATATGATTTTTTTTACGTATTAATGACAAAATGAAGAATATTTAAATGAGTTTATAGTAATAATAAAAGTATAAATATACTAAATGTAATAAAATATAATACAATGTAATGTAAAATGTAATAAAAAATAATATCTCATTTTTAATATTTTTTTGAACAATTTCGTCTGGTAGAACTCCTAAAATAAAGCCAGAGGCATATATAATTTTTAGATGTCAATTTAATATGTTTAGTCTCTTTTAATCTTTGAATTGGCAGGATGAAAAAGAAAGATTAAGAAAATAAAAAAAAAGCTATACTTATGTTATTGTGAAGGGTTTCGGAGCAAGTGAAAGAAATTAATGCTTTTGCTGGAAGTCAACTCCGGACTCAGCTTACAAGTAACAATTAACTTTGCTGGATTCAAATGAATACAAAGTATCAATAACTTATTATATAATTTGATAAATCGTTATCCTAGGAGTGTTACAATCCGATATAATAGCAGCATCAAGTTGTAACTTCGAGGAAAGAGTGCCTCCCCGACTCTGGAACCTAGGTATTAATTCTGTAAATACTTCGGTTAGTATTGCTACTATTTTTAGTCTGCACCATACGAGTACTCGTACTCGTACAATGTGTCTACGTATAGTTACTGCGCGTTCTATTTAAATGGGAATTAAATGTTTTCCGATTATACGTAATGTAACATGAGCCGCTTATTTTGAAAGTGGCCTAATTCCATTTATGTTAAAATCGAGATATTTAAGGGTTTGCGTTTTACAAAATTTAAAAATATTGTCATTTTATTTATCAACTAATTTTTGTTATAAAAATTCTTAGTAATTTTAAATAAATTTTGTACAATTTGCTGCAAAAGGTAAAAATAACGTAAAAATGTAATTATTTAAATAGCTAGCTAAATTTTTTTGGAAAATGGAATTAGGCCACTTTCAAAATAAACGGCTCACATATTATTGGATTATCTTTATTCCAATAAGTTCTAATGGAATAAATCGAGTGGTTATGCATTTATACATAATCACAAATTTAAAAATCCTCAACTCCCCCTTTCCATATGGCACTTTTTAACCCTGATTTCATGCTGGCTTCGCAGTTATACCAACCATGCAGACAGACACCTACTCAATTAATCCACTCAGTTGTTTAGTTTTATATCACCAAATAGGATTTTGAAAATATCATTCCAGTTTTATACGCTCTATTAATTCCAGATCTTAAAAACACTTCTCAAATCTACTTTCTTCAGGGCAGCTGAAATGTGTAACACAAACTGGCAACATAGCTTAGTTATTTGTACCATTAGTATTATCTCTTTGACACGTAAAATTGCTATCATAATAACGATAGCAATTCAATTTCTATATTGGAATTCCTCCATCCTCTCTGTGATTGTATTACATACTAACTAACTGTACATAATACAATCTCGCAACATTCAATAATATTATTGAATACAATATTATGTATTACAACATAATACAATATTCTGTTTATTCCTAGTATTCCGCTAGTACATCTACGACACAGACAAAAGATACTAATCAATTAGTCACCTATAGTAACATTCTTTACTGTAAATCATAGCAATTAAAAATATCTATTTCGAGATTTGAAAGGAATTACAGGTTTTGAGGTAATAAAGTCTATTTTTGACATTTTTTCGATCATATTGTGTTTATGCTATGTGGTTGTGTTCACCCTGCCATGTGGAAATTTATTGATACAATGTGCTCCATATTAAGTGCTACATGCAATTGATATCAAAAAAGAGTACTAGATGTGTGATAGTAAATACATCATATTTAAATTACATAAATATTAGCGTAATTAAGAAGTATTAATAATGCCGTTAAAAATGTGTGTGTGCGTATGCGCGTGCGCGTGTGGATCTACCATAACTGAAATTGAAACCAGTAAAGGTTGTCGTCAGGGAGGGGTGTCATCACTATTATTGTAGACTAGACTGACTGTCAACGAGTGTGATATTAGATTTACTTACAGTAAATTTGAGTGTTGGCAACTATAGTTTTAGAAAATTTAATTATATAAGTAAAGTTGGTTTCAAAATACCTGTGTTTAAACTATTTTCGGATATTTTTTCCTAACTTCATCCAGTCTTATTGTATTAACAAAAAAAAATGTAAATGCCGATAGTCATTTGTTCATGGTTGGTTCTTTTATTTACTTTGACATCGTTGCCCATGGCAACACTGTCATAGATAGCACTGTGTACTAATGCTTTGTAGATTCATAATTTATTAATGTTTCTGCTGTAATCACTAGAGGTGTTTAATAGCTTGTAATTTAATTATTCTGTTTCAGATTAATATAATCGTTTTATTAAACAACCTTACAAAAATTATCAAATTTATTAAAAAACAATTTAACTATTATAACAAAACATATTTTTTAGCTTCTTGGCTATATTCCTTAAAATTGCATATCAAGATAGTTGATGGATTGAATGCTAGTTGTACGAGTACTTTAAGCCAAGGACAATCTGAGGTGCACTTAAAATTCTAAGTCTCTTCCACATTTTCGTTCAAGTTCTATGCTCAATTTCATCATTACTATACTCATAAGAAAGTACTAGCGAAGTTATAATTAATTTTTGTTAAGTTAATAAATTCTTGTTTCACCTGGCTCTTAATTTATTCACTCAGGAGGTGAATAAATCAGAGGACGTTAAATTGTCGGTCCCGAGCCTGTAAAATTTAGGTAAATATTAGAGAGATTTCTATTTTTCCTCTCCTCCACTTGGGGGGGGGGGGGGGGGCAGCATTGCAGTGGTTCCACGAGTTACTCTGGAGGCCAGTAGCAGTTTGCTTCTCAACGCGAGTACTTCGCACTTCTTCCCGATGACGACGGATGTCGAAATATCGAAGTGAGTTCTGTAGTGACTTTCTGTGTTCTTTCCTATGTGTTAAAGTTTATATATATATATATATATATGTCAAAAAAATTTTACGTGCGTCAGCGAAGCGATGGGTGTTGGACTAGTAACAAATAAAGTTCACTCGTAATTCAAGTGACAGTGGTAACAATCAAATTGTAAATAAATACATCGAGAGTATTTGGCATTAAAATTTTAAAAAAATTACAAAAATTATTGAAATTGGTATTTAATACGAGATAAATAAAAGTTGAATGGCTTCTCTCACCAGATATTTTTACATGAACTTTGTTTCACAACAGTGCCGTGATATTGAATTATCAATGACTTTTTTTACCGAGGGGGGAGCTATAGTTCATTATTGCCAAGTCACAAATAACGAGTTAGAAAACACTCATCTGAGAGCATTGGAACAATGTCAATACAACTTGTCATAGTAGATGTTAACAAAACATGTTAAATAAAAAAACTAAGAAAAATTGCTAGTAAGAAAATTAAAGTAAAATAGATTTTCAGAATAAAGTATAAGTTATGGATTACCACTCCATTACTTCCAAGGACGACAAGGGTTCTTTCAGAATCCACTTCCTCTTCTGTAGCAAATTCACTGTTTTTTAGATTATTCACAACTATATCCAATAAACTGCCAACACTACAAAATAAACATTAAGAATTTATTAACGACCAGCACTCGATAAAAAATCTGACAAGAATCAGTAAATTATAATCAAACTAACTATGTAATTAATTCAATAATTCATTAACTGTGCAATCTGGGGGCCAGGCTAGCTCAGTGGTTACGTGCTCACCTCTGAACTGATAGGACCGGGGTTCAATCCTCACCTGGCCCTCGATTTATTCACGCGGGAGGTGAATAAATCTGAGCACGTCGTCCCTCGGAGAAGGACGTTAAAACTGTCGGTCCCGAGCCTGTACGATGTCAGGTACTCGTTGAGTTAGGCAAAATTTAGGACTTCCACTGTAGAATCAATCTTCATTGTGTGGTATAACAAAGGACCAATGCTTGGCCTACGTGTGTTCCCTTGTGGGACTGCCACTGCAACCTGTGCAATCTGTTACAGTGTGACATTTACTCATATTGGGGAAAGTATTTGGTGTCCACACAAACAAAAGTTTATTATAAGAAACTTAAACAACGCGTTCGATCACTTGCTGTTCTTTCAGGTTACATCTGCTCTGCTTCTTGCTTGGTCTCACCCACCAAATAATCACCCCAGCAGAGCAGATGTAACTTGAAGAAGAACATCAAGTGATGGAAAAGCGTTTTTTAGCTTTTTATATTAAACTTTTTTCGTTTAGAGACTTAATACTTTCCCAATAGTAATTCAACAATATGAGATAGACTTCCACTAATACAATGTATTTCAATAGAGTGTTAACCACGTATCATAATAAATTATAAACATAGCAATGGTTTAGAACAATTGTTTGTCATAATGCCAAACGAAAGGTATATGTATCACAACCTAAACTAAATCCTCTTTAATACAAAACAGAAATTCTTTATAATGACATAATCAGTTACCTAAAAATTGTGAACTTTCTGTTAAAATAAATTTCAAAAAGCTATTTTTAACAATAAACAAATATATGTTTTTAAAACGTCTTTTAATGGTAACATATAAATTGAATTGAGTTTTAGCATTATGCTGGCAAGTATTTCAAATGTATACCTAAAAAGGTAAATAGAAAAGGAACGAATTATTCCTTCATTATAGCGTTTAATATGGTTTTATGACTCTAAAATTATTTTAATATTCTAAAATTTAATTAAAACGCTGAAATATACTTATACTAAATTCTGAATAAATCAAAAGAAACTACTAATTACAAGACACTGATGAAAACAACTTCGTATAACTTTCCCGCTATAATAATTAAGAATATATTATCATTAGTTTCATTTTAATAAAAAAAAAATGCATTTCAACATACATATGTTCACATTCCTATCGTAAAGTTTATGATAGTATGTACTACATTACTTTCATTTTTCAACTGAGAAGTGAACTTTTACATTACTTTAGGACTAACAATGTTAGCAGTCCTAAATCTTCCACTTAATACTGGTTATAAGATAAATGAAATTAGCAGGATATAATAATACATAAAAAAAATATTAAATAAATACAGAAACGTCATATTTGAAAGTTAGATTTGACCATAGAAAACTGACCGAGTCCCAATTTATTTTAGTTCTGTTCTATCAGTTGGTTGACAACATTTAAATTATATGTATATGTATACATATATAAAAAGATTTCACATAAACACGTGAAATAACAATCAATTATCAAACCACAATATGACTGGGTTATTGACTCTGACGAAGACCGCTTGTTACGGTTGAAAGATCTTAGTCTTGTTTTCCCATTTCATATTTCATATTGTGGTTCATCATGTATACATATGTATAGTGAGAAAGAGAGAGGGAGAGAGAGAGAGAGTGAAAGACAATTGGAAAGAGGCAGAAAGCATAGTGAATGTCAATCACTATTAGCTAATATTGTATATTAGCTTTACCACACAAACATTGATGATTATCAAAATTAATTATTTAATTATTTATAAGATAATTTATCTTATTTAATAACAACATAATTCTTACTCACGAAAAGCAAACTATGTAGTGCGTGACAACATTTTACGTCTCCGTAAGAATAAATAACAAACCTAATATTTTAATTATTTTTTACACAATAATACTTGACTTGATAATATTATATTGATACAAGCAACAAAAAACGGGAAACATATACTATGCCAGTATTTCATGAAATGCTTTCCAGTAACAATAATTTTCACAGTTAGACAAGATATTGTAAAGATAAACTACATACTTAGGTAAATTTAATTTTGGGGCCATATATGACATATTCAGCTTAGATAGATAAAGATTTGAATGTACACAAAAATACTTTGCTGGGATTTTAAGACCGATTTAAACATCTGTTGTTTGTTGTCGTTACCAAGGAAACCAATTTAAAAGAGAAGAATATTAATAAACCTCTAACCATGAGCTATATATAATTTAGGCATATATTTTTGAATATAAATATGTATTTTTCCAACAGTATGAAGTACGGAATGTAAGTCTGAAATCATGGATACCAATTTCGATCTAGTAACTTTGAGTAAAATATGACCACACTGAAAAGACTTCTAAGAGGTTATCGATGTTGTAGGTTAAGTTTATGTATATTTTTTGTTATTTTGTGAAACTATTCTACTAATAAGGATGGCTAGCTCAGTGAATATTTCAATTGAAGCCCCTGTGGAAAATCAAATTCAAGAAATTACTTTCAATGGCCAAGAAATTTACCAACCGTAAGATAACTACTTCTTTTACATATATATATAATATCTATTTGAATAACAATAAAAAAAAGTATTGTTAGAAAGTATTTATTCCATCACTGTTAAGTAAATTGTTCCAAAGCATAATGATTGATAGTTGAAATTCTTGTGATTTTTCTTACTTGAAAGGAATTTATATATCTTGAGATTTTGATTTCTTATTATTAAGGAAATATCTGTTTTTTAGACCTCTCACGATGTCAGAGAACTTGGCTAGGTTAGCTCAGAAAATTGATTTTTCTAAAACCATTGTTGATGAAATTAAAAAAGAGGCTGATTCAGGGGATACTAACGAAGAAGATACATCCAAAGATCCTAATCAAGCTCTGTGGCCATGGGATTCTGTTCTTACAAAACTAAGGTGTGTATTTATTTCATCTAATTTTTTATTCCTGATTATTTTATATATAACCCTCCCAATATAAAGCGAATAGTTCTCCAATTTTCTGCAAGAAACTTGTATTCTCATCATGTATTCCAATAAAAGCCTTGACTTTACAATAATAATGATGTCTTTGCTTTACTTTGTTTTATAATTAATTGAAGTATTCTTGGTGCAGTCACATATTCATGGTGCTAATTGCAATTTGTATAATTGTGATTAATACCTTCATTATTATTACATTATTATTATTATTATTATTACATTCATTATATGCTTCTTTATTAAGGCATAAAGAAGTATCCAATTTATTTTAAATTAAGAATTAGTACAGAAACAATTAAAGTTAAATGGAATTATTCTTACATTTTAAATATAATAATGGATGAATAATTGATTTAATTTTTCAGGAGTGCCTTTACGGAAATTAGTGTATTGGCCGACGTTCTTATGATAGCGAAAGATAAACGTTACATGGTATTGGATCATGTCCCTCAAGAATTAAATGAAAATAAACCAATGGCCCAGGTTTATGCGAGAAAAAAGGTAACCTTTTCTATTATATAAATATATATATTGTCAGTTCTTGTGACAACTGTGTAAGTTCTTCTCCGCGTAATTATACCTTGATGGAAGCAAATTAAGTAATCAACCATTTTTGAATTTTTAACAATTCTGAAAAACCATAGTCATTCCAAAAACCATTTAAACTCCACATCTTGTTCCTGAGTTTCTGCTATTTTTCAAAGTCTCAACTCCTTCAATTCTGGATAAGGTATTAGCAATCCCACATTGACTTTCTGGTAGAAAGTCAGTGGCTTATCATCAGGGAAAATACTGAAAACTCATCCTTCCAGTAGGAGTTTTATTGGTTTAATTGATAAATTAGATAAACTGCAGTTCACAAACGTACCAAAGAAATTTGTATGACCATTGTATTTTTTTTTTTTTTTTTTTTTTGAGTAGAACGTGAGAGGCTTCCATCTATTTCCTTCATATTGCTAAGAACATTTCATTCTGCAGCATCTGAAGTGTCAGTAAACAGTGCCAACGGCATTTAAGCATTGGGAAAAGTAAGTAGTAATACATTGGCAAGGTCTTGTTTACACCTCTCAAAACTGTAAATTGTTTACTCTTCTCAGTCCACTCTATCTTTTGTTTATCTTCTTTTGATATATAGTTCTGTAAAATGGTTTGGGTGTTCCCAGCATCTTTTAGATATTGTCCGTAATAATGTTTATACCAAGGAATCACTCCGTTTCTGGTATTTTGTAGTTTAAAAAAACATCTACTTTCTGCAGCAGAGGTCGATATCGAGTCAGTGTGATCCAGTGTTCTTGGGATTTTTAATTTTCCAATATCTAATTTCGATTAGGAGATATTAATTCTCCACCCGTTTTCTGGTTGTAGATGTATCAAAGACTATTTCTAGGTTAGAATAATTTGTTTTTATATTTTAATCCCTATCTAATGAATATTCATTTCTTTAGAGGGTTCTGAAAAACCATAGGCATTCCAAAAACCATTTAAACTACACATCTTGTTCCTGAGTTTCTGCTATTTTTCAAAGTCTCAACTCCTTGAATTCTGGATAACGTATTAGCAATCCCATATTGACTTTCTGGTAGAAAGTTGATGTTCTGGTAGAAACATTTGATACAATATTTTGCATATCACTACTGTGAATGATTCGATGAATCTTATCACATATTAAATTTTTGTCTCCAAAACACGAATTTAACCTGATGTACATTGAAAGTGAAGTTCTTTATTGTCTTCTTTACTATTTTAAGTTTTTATCATTCTGACATCTAATAGTATAAAATAACTAACGTTTCACTTTCTCATTTATTTGTTTTCAATAAAACAAATGGGTTCATGTATTGATTTGTTAATTGTCTGACCAGCACCTACACGCTGACAGTTTAAGGACTACTCTTATCCTTGTGGATTTGGTCGTCCCCCTCCAAAGAGGGAAATACCCATTCCCCCGGGCCAGGGCTCATTAAGAATGAGTACCAGTATAGGAGCATTTGCCAATGAATGCTCCCACCCACTGGTGAGGGCCGGAGGTCTAGCTCCTCCTTGGTGTTATGCAGACACCCACTCGAGAAGATACTGCTTCTCACACAGCGACACATCACATAAGATCATTTGTGTCTACTCTACCTGAGTACCTGGAGCCTCGTCCCCGTGGTACTGACAGTATTTTAAGAGCTCTCGGGTGGAACTCCGGACCTAAGTCCTACTGAACAGCTATTGGCAGCTGTATGGGTCAGTAGCCCTTGAAAAAGAACAGATAGAAGAAGGGAAGGATAAAGAGTATAAATAAGAAATAAAGAAATAACTAAATAGGAAAAAAAAACTTGAGAGCCATTTGATTTGTTAATGATGTTTTTAACAAGAGTAATTTTCGTAGGCATTAACAGGGGCAGCATCGGTATTACTAAGTGGCGCAGAACGCCTGCGAGCTTGCCAAAACGAAGCTAACCGCAACAGATCTACGCCTGATTTCCACTTTGAACTCCTTAGACTCAGGCAGAATTATAGAGTAAAAAAAGTTGCTAATACTATAATTGGAGACCTTTCTTATCGAACAGGTTAGTGAGACTTCTCAATTTATTAACTAAATAGCCATTATATACAGTTGAGTAGTGTTGCTAGATGAAGTTTATATAAAATTCCACACATGAAATGTGATAATAATGTGACGTAGCAGTCTTTAAAGAATATATTACCAATATTTGAACTATGAAAGTTACAAAACTTATATCAGTTACTCTAAATTTATATTTTCCTTGCCAATATTTTTTTTCTTATTCTATTGAAGGTTCGAAGAATATGATTTCATCTAGTTGAAGTTACTATAAGATAAATGTGATTGTTGATGTTTTCAGCGGGTTCTAAATACGGGCAGACTGGTACATTTGAAGTAACGAAAGCTGAAGAAGATGACAGGTCGAACAGCCCACCTACAAGCCCTGGTCCCAGACAGTCATCGGCTCTCAGAGTTAATGTTCCTACTGAACTGCAGGGAGTTGCTTATATCAGCGTTATTAGACAAAAAGGTTCTTCTTTCATCAATTTTGATTTTTATCAATGTTTTTATAATTCTTTGGATTATTTAAGAACTTTTCAGAAGGTAAATGGGTAATATATATTAGCAAATCTTGTATTAATTTTTAATATTTTTGGTAGTTTAATACCACAATAACTAAATTTCCCATTCTTACTTTTTTGTGCTCATGATTAACTAATCATTATTTTTTTTTTAAATTCTTTATTAAAACATGCTCCACACAAAGTATTACATGTTATACATTATTTTACAATAATATTATATATTCATGCAATTCATTACCACAGAGGTTAGTATTATTAATATTAAACAAATAATATACCATCTTACTCTCGTACCCTGCTGCCGTAGCTCTCGGACCGGTTTCGGGTGTCACCCATCTTCAACAGAACTGTGACACCCGAAACCGGTCCGAGAGCTACGGCAGCAGTGTACGAGGTAAGGCGGTATATTATTTGTTTAATATTAATATTATATATATTTAGACTTAATATATGACATTGTTAGTATCTGCTAAATAAATTATATTAATAATTCATAAAATATTATTTATGAATGATAATACAGTTATTAGCTTAAATTTCCTGTATAGTTCTTCTCATACTATTACATAATAATTTAAATTTATTTAGAAATATGAATCTTTGGTATTCATGTATATGCAGTTATATACTCTTATATCTTGTCTTAATATCTAATTATACAAGTATACGATTCTGTCCAAAATAATTAACTATAATTTGACTAAAAATTAAAATTAATATCTTGTCTTAATATCTAATTATACAAGTATACGATTCTGTCCAAAATAATTAACTATAATTTGACTAAAAATTAAAATTACTATATAAATTACGATACTTATAAATATCTCCGTATCATAAGTCTTAGTACTGTTAATTTATATGCATACGCTATTAAAAAAAAGTGCATCAGGTAGTTATGAAATACCATAAATATCTAGTTTTTCTAAAACGTCCTTTTGAAATGTTTCAAAAGTAATGGAAGTCTCCCAAGCTATTGTTTGGTATTAAGTCATTGTTAGAAAGGAAAAGAAACACTAAGTCTTCACACGCAAAAATGATATACTCAAACGACTCTTTTTGAACACTTACTGCTGATCATCAGTTTACATATAACGTACAATACAAACAATATATGTATAAACATTTGACATTGAATAGAAGAAAACAACCAGTAATAACGAATGTAATTAATATATAACTTAAAATGAGTTATATAAGTTCCTCAATAAGGTAATGTGAACTGATTAGATTAGGTAGTCAAAGGACACTATAGGAAACACTGTAATATGAGAAGGAAGAAAGAATGAATTACAACGAACGTAAACAGTACACCCTACTAATCTAAACTAAAGAAAACTAAACATCCTCTTTTATTTATTTATTTGTTGAGGGTGATTGTAGTACTGCGTCCTAAGAACTATTGTACTTTCCCCCCTTCTGTACTATACTACCCCAGTTAGCTTCAAAGCTTCCAAGAAGCTAAGCACTTTTGCTGGGTCTAACGGTAAAAGCTCTTCTATGGTTTTGTTAAGTGTTCTGAAGCACCTGGCTCTGTGTAGCACAGTGGCTTGACAATCAGCCAGCAGATGCTGATATACACCTATCATTGCATAAATCATCATTGATAATACCCATTTTCCGAAGATGGCCATTAAGTTTGCAGTGACCCGTTAGAAAACTGGTTAAAATCCTCAGATTATTCCTGCTCTTTTCCATACAATCCAAGATTTGCCTATTATCAAACTTATTGAGAAGTATCTTTAATTCTCTGTATCCTTGAAGAGAATCCCAGTATTGCTTCCTGTTTTCTCTATCTTCATTCCTAAGGAGTTCTTGTGTAATGTGTTGTCCTATACCACAATATGGTTCTGGACCTATATGCGGTTTCTGAGCAGCTTCCCTCGCAAGTTCGTCTGCTCGTTAGCCTCTTTTATATTAATGATTTCAAAAATGTAGAGCATCGAGGTATCTGCTCATTTAAATATAAAGATGAATTAAAACTATGATTTTTTTTACTTTACTATAAGTAAAGTATAGTGATCGTGAAAAAATTCGATCTCGAGATTTTGACGGAATTACATGTTTTGAGGTCCCAGAAGTCGTTTTATGACGTTTTTACGATGATGTCTGTGGGTGGGTGGTGGGTGGGTGAGTGTGTTAGCATTGCTTGTTACCACGCTACGGTCCAGAATCTTTGATGGATCAAGTTGATATTTTACACAAAAATGGGCCCCATAGGGAAGAAGATCCCTATTGTTTGCGAAGAATTATGCATGATGGGAAAGTCACTTTTTTTGCCAAAAACCGTTTTTTTAAAACATTTATTTCTCCTAAACTGATAACCCTAGAGTTTTGAAATTTTGACATTATCTTTGAGGTTTCAAATGCAACAAACGAAAAATATATTCAGAATTTTAAAGCAACAGGAAATTTTTTTTTTCAATAAAATGTAAAAATTTTGACTTATAATTCAATCTCAAACCTTGTGAGAGCGATACAAGCCATACTGTTTGACGGATCAAAATGAAACTATGCCTAAAAATAGAACATTATGTGGAGAATAAGTTGAGATATTTTTTTTCAAAATTACATTCGCTAATGGGGCGTTACAGTACGATTTGTGTTTTCAGAAAATCTTTTTTTGACGCTAAACGGCTCATTAAAAAATAATGAAAATTTGACCAAAAATGGAGCAAAAAATTAGCAATTCATAAAAAAAAAAATCATGAAGTTTCAATTATGGGAAATGGCAATAATGCTATAAGAACTGTTTGTTTATCTTAGACTAAGAGATCACCTGCTATACTTGTCAAATTTTTTATATTTTTTTTCATTGTTTACATTGACTTAGAAATTTTTTGAGCGATTCCACTGAGATAAAATTGATATTTATAAAGGAAATTGTTTATTGACTTATATGAGATGTAAGAGGAATAATATTGTTACAAGTAAAAAAATCACCGCCAATAAACATAAATAAATTACCTTTGTCTTCCATGGCATGTGGATTTTTCTCATGAAATGCTTTTATAAATCTATATATTGCACTCTTGAGCAAAACTTAATATCAGTTACAATTACATTATAATTGTGAATGTAGTACCTTTCCATGATATTGAAATGTAATGAATGGACTCTTTCCTCAAGAAAGACTTATGTTTGTTGAGAAATATCGAGTTTTTTTTTACAATTCTAGTCTAATAGTTCATATTTATTATTTTCAAAAATTAGAAGCTCCCAACTATAAAATATTTAAATTATATTGAATAACTGGCTTTGACTTCGATTTGAGTATATAAAATTACTAATATATTTTTTCTCAAATACATTCATAGCAAACATACTCTTATTAATTCATAGCAAATAAGGGTATTTTCCTGTTTAAAATTTGAAAATTTTACTTTAATATGCAATGTAGAAGGATGTGAAGTAAACGATGTCAGAAATCCACTGGCTATTTGAATAGAGGCCATGTTCTCTTGTAGGAGAATATTTCGTATCAAGAAATGTTCACTTTGGTTTTTCAAAAATATTATTACTGCTGTAGCTATACTAATGAAATTATTTGCATAAGCTGTGTGATGTACCAAAATAAGCTTATATATTGATATGTCCTTCAATCACTATCTGTACTCTTTCAGGAATGAAAGACTAATAATCATATTCCATTTAGATGTTTACATTATGCTTAATTGAGACGTTATATATTATATACTCAAGAAATTTGATATTAAGTTACTTATAGTAAAGTTGAGTGAAGGCCACTCCAGATTTTTTTACATTGTTTACATTGACTTAGAAATTTTTTGAGCGAATCCACTGAGATAAAATTGATTTTATAAAGGAACAGTTTAAATTGTATATTGAATTATATGAGATGTAAGAGGAATAATATTGTGCAGGTAAATGATAACACTCATTAAAAAAAAATTCGTTGATATGTTATTTGACAAAGGGGAAGGAAAATGATCTTATTAAATACTAAGAAGCCATAAAATTCCCAGTATAATAATTCTGTTAAAAACCAAAAATGTAAAAGATAATTCAAAATATAAATTTTTCGTTTAGAGATTAATAACTGTAATTATCGTACATCTTTAATTAACAAATCACCTTAAAACAACATTTTCTTCGCTGTTTAAGAAGTTTTTCAGAGAAAAAAAGAGTATTTTACTGTTTCATATTTGAAAATTTTACATTAATATTCAATGTAGAAGGATGTCAAGTAAACGATGTAAGAAATCTACTGGCTATTTGAACAATAGCCATGTTCTCTTGTAGGATACTATTTCGTTTCAAGAAATGTTCACTTTGGTTTTTCAAAAATGTTATTACTGCTGTAGTTATACTCGTACTAATGAAATTATTTGCAAATAATAAATTATTTGTGATGTACAAAAATAAGCTTATAAATTGATATGTCCTTCAATCACTATCTGTACTACCTCAGGAATGACAGGCTAATTATTATATCCCATTTAGATGTTTACGTTATGCTTAAATGAGACGTTATGTTTTATATACTCAAGAAATTTGACATTAAGTTACTTATAGTAAAGTAGAGTGTAGGCCACTCCAGATTTTTTAATTTCAAAAACCTCCAAGGCAGCAAATACAAGAAATTTGTGGTTTACATGAAATATATATACTCGTAGTTCTTAGTTAGATCGAATCATATATCTTCCCGAATTTAAGGATTGAATAGAAATCTCTGCAATTTTATTTAAATCTTAATTAATTTTTGGTTTGTATCTGTTATTTATAAATGCAATTTTAAAGAAATAACATTTTGATTATAAAAGTTTGATATTTAAAAAAGGACAAGAAATAATTATTTTGTTTACATGAAAATGTTTGTTTTTCTTAGATCAAGAGGATTTATGTTCGAATACCGTTGGAGGACTTGCGTCGGGACCAACGAATGCGAGCTACACCGACTTCCACTGGCAGCAGAAGCTGGAGGCTGCTCAGACAGTATTGTTTTGCAAAGAACTTTTCAGCCAGTTGGCTCGGGAAGCAGTGCAGCTGCACGCTCCTATCCCACACATGGTCGTTGGCAACCAAATCATGGCTTCAGTTAGTATTTTAATTTATAAATCATTACCATATAGTTGAGAATAGATTTATAACAAATGAAAATAAATGGTATTTTCTTCGTAAAGTATATATAAACAAAATTGATTATGATATTTTAACGGATGTGCACGATTGAGGTCACTTGAATCCATTTTTGATAGTTTTTGCATGATTTCTAGATGTGGTTAAATAAATATGCATTATGTGGTACATATGTATAATTTACAATCTACAAGTTGCGCTGTTTTAAAGATCTTAAAGAAATTTGTGAGATACACTAGTCATGTGGGTGTGGAAATGTACCCTATTGTTTTTGGGCAATATTATGGCATTGAAAAGGAACTTCATATCAAACCAAGTACTAATTTTTCTTCTTCTTATTATTATTAGAATTGAAATTTATATTTGATATTCTCTTTAAGTATGATACAAATTCATGAATTTTGAGGTATCACAAGGAGCAATATAATGCTACAAAGGACAACTATTAAGTTCCGGAAATATTCGCTTATAGTATTAAAATCTCAGAGTTCAAAATATGTTAAGTAATTTATTAGAATAATATTTCTTCTTGAAATAAAAAGTCTTCCATTTATCAATTATAAATAGAAATAATTCATAGTTGGAGATTTTAATCGAAAAAATTACATAACAATTAATTTTTTCGAATAGTATAATTATTTATGGTAGATAGCAAATGTATTTACATCAAAATATATCAATTAATAGAATTAATTATTCGTTATTTCTAATAATTTGTTTACCGACAGTATAATTGAGATTGAGGACTCAGATTTTTTTATTATATGAGTTTTGTTATTTAGTTGATTTCAGGATTTCCTATAATTTTTAGAATCTTGTAAAAGAAATACTAAATGAAAACGATATAAACTTATATTAAACTACTTTTCCAGAAGAAAAGTAGAAATGAATGTGTACAGTGGATTCATTGTCATCCGATAATTTATTTCACTCTAATAGTTCATTATATGAATTTGAAATATAAAAATTTCCTCGGTAATATAAACAAGTTGTCTTCCCAACTTTTTAAAATATTAAATCTCTGTGACCAAGCTAGTGAAGACCGTGTAACTGATGTAATGCTAATGTTTTGGTATATTTTTCATTATGAGTAAACCCCTACTGCTACTT
This sequence comes from Hermatobates lingyangjiaoensis, assembly GCA_026182355.1. Taxonomy (NCBI): domain Eukaryota; kingdom Metazoa; phylum Arthropoda; class Insecta; order Hemiptera; family Hermatobatidae; genus Hermatobates; species Hermatobates lingyangjiaoensis. The sequence goes on from JAPFBL010000094.1 coordinate 815,923, forward strand.
AGAGGTAAGATCTTAATACCGAGTTTGAGCCCGACCCGGCCCGAATTTCGGTCGGACCGAAAATATCAATTATTACGTTCGGGTCGGACCCGGGTTTCTCTCTCGCTAACTTTTTTTTTAATAACTGTATATATTATGTAGACTAAAACAATGTATGGATATCAAACTAAAGAATACTTGCTATAAAATAAATAATTTTGATAAAACAGATGACCGAGATTTACTTGGCTGATGGAGAATTAACTGCAACCCGACCCGGACCGAGTCCGTTTGGTCTCGGGCCGGGTCGAGTTGGATTTTTTTAGGCCCGTTCTTTTTTTTTTAATCATTATTTGAGGGTGACTACAGCACTGCGTCTTAAAAAAAAACTATTGTACTTCCCCTCTTCTGTACTAAAGTACCCCAACAGTTAGCTTTAACGCCTCCAAGAAGCTTAGCACTTTTGCTGTTTCCAGCGGTAAAAGTTTTTCAATGGTTTTGTTCAGTATCCCGAAGCACCTACCTTTGTGCTGCAACGTTGTCTTACTGTCAGTCAGCAGGTGCAACAGTGTTTATTCCTCTTTGCAGAATCTGCACAAACCATCATTGATAATGTCCATTCAGGCCCCCTACGTTTCGGGAGAAAGTAACTTCCTTCCTCCTTCTTCAGGTCCTTAGATGAACTTATGGGAGGTTGGCTCCCACTAGTTAGCGCTTTTGGACCTCTCTGCACTTCTCGGAGGATGATCTCCGTACTTCCTTCTCCTTAGTAACATACAGGGGAAAATCCCTGTATCTCCATCGCTGGTATTTTGTCCGCTCCGGCAGAGCACCGCATACCGGAGTAAGGCTATTTACTGAAGGGGGTTGCCTAGAACCTTGAGGCTCCGTTCATAATACTGTAACCCCTGTATCATCCATCCTTCGGCACGGATCGCATAACATCTTAGATTGGGGCTGGGGTAAAAGGAGGGGATTTGAGGATTAGGAAGGATGTGAAACGAAGGTGGTGAGGCCCAGTTCCTGATCACCTTCTCCTCCTCTTTCGTTTGTCTCTGCATATAGCAGGTTAACAGGGTAGCCTCGTGAAGGACGAAAGTCGGAGTTGAGTGTTAGAGGCTATTAGAGGCGCTTAATCACTCCATTACTACCCCAGGCCCGATCTTACCTCTACCGCTACTATAACCCCCCCTAAGTTACAATGTTTAATTTAAATATTCGTTATATCCCTTAAGCTTCTGTGTGCTACATTAGGAACCCCTGTTCTTGATATACTGTGGTTCAAGTGTTTCTTTTTTTAAATTAATTTGTTTAAATTTCAAATAAATACATTTCGTCGAAGGAAAAATTAGTTTTTTTATTCATGTTTTTTTTTGTAAACAGATGTTACCGGGTATTCAACTGATAATATCGCTGTGTCACAGCACCTCTGCAGCAACAGGAGGTGAAAAAAAAAGTGTTAGTAAAAAACCCGAGCACGACCATGTACTTGAGCACACGCTGCATCAACTACTCCGTGAGGTCCACCACAAGAACACGCATCATCCCTTTCCTCATCCTTCCAGTGCACCTCTAGGTCCCTCTAAGAGACGCTGTCTCGCTGGTCCCTCTGCTGCAGATAGATATAGCCTTATTGAAATGACCAACAGGTAAAATAAAATATTCACTCCTCATGAACATTTACATTTTTTACTTAATAACTTCAAAGAATCTTAGTTGAATGTGAAGGCTAATAAATTTAATTACTCTGAGATTTAAGGTTAATACGTGTGAGAATTAATGTGTATGAACTGGTCTGTTCTTTGATTTCCATTAATATTTTGCTGCTTTTGTTTTTATGCCTATCAATTTGTCGTTGCATGGAGAATCGCTTCTTTGCTTACAACAAATGAAAAAAAAAATTCGAAATGTAATGCTTTAATTGAATACGAGTCTTTTTGAAATTTTTATATTATTTAATAAATTTTAAATTTAAAGCAGTTCTATTATAATTACCACGTATAAATAAATAACGATAAAGTGTTAATTTTTCATTGTTTCATTCGTTGAAAAAGGAATAATCACTGCGTCCAAAGAAAAAAAATTTAAGAGTTCATGAACGTAGAATTCAATTATACCACACCTTGCTCTCACTTAACACTGCATCGTACTTACGATGCGCCGGAAAAGTATAAAAAAAATGTAAAAAAATATTTTTACGCTTCTAGGTACAATGTTTTTGGGCTTATCGGTATGATAACGAGAAAGACGTTCATTATGATAAAGATAACGTTCATTTTCATTGAACGCATTCAATTCAATCTTTATTTTTTGAGTACTGTACAATAATGTATTGTAATATGTACATAAATAAATACTGTACACAATAGTACTAAACATGTATAAGGTGCAGAAGTAACATTAAAACAATACCTAAGACTGCTTGATACAAAAAACTATACTAACACAGTACCATGGCCTTGAAATACGGTACCGTAGTGTTGATAAGGGATTACCTCGCTTAGAGACCAATTCGTTTAACGACCTGATCTTGGAACAGAACCCCGTCGTTAAATGAGTACAGGGTGCATTACATTGAGCTTAGCATGTAATAGTTACTATTACAACTTAGCAAGTTATTGAAAGACCGAACTATTTACCTTCAAAATCTCATTACATGAATGTGAAAGTTATTCATTCATGTTATAAAAGTTTTTCACCTTTTTTTTTTAGTCAAACTTTATTAGAACAGATAATACAACTGGCACAACATGTATTTGTTTATTTTTCCGGCGCATTGTAAGTACGAGGCAGTCGTTAAGTGAGGACAAGGTGTAGTATAATAATCCTATTTACATGAACTCTTACATTTTTTTTCTTTGGACCCATTGATTATTATTTTTTCAACGAATGAAACAATGGAATTAAACATTACAGCTTAGATATACGTTAATCCGTCTCTCACGTCATAAGTTGTTGAAAGACCGAACCAATTTACCTTCAAAATCTCATTACATGAATGTGAAAGTTATTCATTGATTTATAATAGTTTTTAAACTTTTTTTTCAGTCAAACTTTATTAGAACAGATAATACAACAGGCACAACATGTATTTTTGCGCATGCGAACTGAGTATGTGCTAGACACTATAATAAAAGAGGTAAAGGATCCCCTCATTATAACACACTGGAATGCGATCAATTCGCCTACGCTCTCCTGCGTCAAGATCAACATCATAACTCAAGGGTAACAATATGTTTCTATCTCCCTGTTTAATAAAAATAAATATTTTCTTTCCTTCAAGAACGCATATGATGTTGCATCACTTGATGTTGAATATAGTAACTGTTTCCAAAAAAATTGAGAGCCTTATAATCAGTCATTGTGAAATGTCTTCTCAGAGTACACAGGGCAGTCGAATACTCGCAATTATGGTGGTGAGTTCGTATGTATAATCATATCCTGCGAGGAACCTAAATGAGTACATTCCCTTACTCAGTCTACCGGAGGTAAATCTACCTCTCTGTTCCATTAGAAAAGACTATTTATTTCTCTGGGTTTAATGTTTATGTACTCTTTTCATCTACTCTATCAGTGCAAGTAACTTTACAGTTGCTAAAGACAGAAAAAAATTTACTCTGGTAGCTGTTTAGTGATCATAAATTGATTTAAATAAAGTTGTTGGGTTGACTGATTCATTGTTTGTTATTATAATAAAATATCGATCATTTGATAGAATAGAATTAAAGTTGTGTCCATTTCTAATGAGGGACAGAGTTAGACAGACTATAGTTATGTTATTTAAATCGATGTATTTATTTGTTAGTTTACGAAGTTGAAAATAATACTTAGTGTAGTAGGGTTTTAAAGTTGCTATCCATTTCTAATGAGGTACAAAGTTAGACTATGGTTATGTTATTTAAGTCGATGTATTTATTTGTTAGTTTACTAAGTTGAAAATAATACTTAGTGTAGTAGGGTTTTAAAGTTGCTATCCATTTCTAATGAGGTACAAAGTTAGACTATGGTTATGTTATTTAAGTCGATGTATTTATTTGTTAGTTTACTAAGTTGAAAATAATACTTAGTGTAGTAGGGTTTTAAAGTTGCTATCCATTTCTAATGAGGTACAAAGTTAGACTATGGTTATGTTATTTAAGTCGATGTATTTATTTGTTAGTTTACTGAGTTGAAAATAATACTTAGTGTGGTAGGGTTTTAAAGTTGCTATCCATTCTTGCCACTTCCGTAACGATGTAATATCTGTCACCTTCTTAGTAATCGCTCTTTATTGTATGATTACCAGAATCACCTACCCTTACGACTGGCCTGTTTAGAAAAGCTCTCACCTTGAATACGGTTACCACTACGAAGAAGTGACCCATATCAGTTGAAGGACTGTTCTAAATTACTGATACTCAGGTTTTCTTAGCAGTAGATTCCGGGTAGAGCAGTAGACACTTAAAAGAACGATCCAAGACCAAAAGCCATAGACCTTCATATTCTGGCTGTCTGCATAGTACCCTGACCCATGACTGAATTCCTCACCGTCGCTGTAACAAACATAATAAAATTTATCAGCTCACGCTGTCACTCATAACAAAAACTGAGTATTCTTTTTAATTTAAAGTTTTGTGTGATAACAATATTTATGATAAATTGTATGATACTTACTTTAGTTCTGTAAAGTAAATATATAAAAATTAGTTCTCTTATTATAGCCATCTGGTATATTAATTAAAATAATCTAAAGTTATTAAAATATATCTATTAAGTTGTAAGTTCTTTCTTCTTGTCTTGTGTGCTGTTTCTTTTCCATTTTTAATATAAATATTTGTACATTAGTTATGACGCTGTTTGCCGAACTTCTCTTGTTATTCATGTGATGGACAAAAGTTTGAAGTGTATTTGTCGAGATGGGAGAGTAATGCATATGCTATATGAATCGCAGGAACTAAGAGATTTAATTTATTGCCAGGTAAATATATATTGTTTTTTTAATACAATTTTAAATATTGCTCATGACAGGTGAAAGAGTAATATTATTCTGAGGTAAAATGGATAAACCAACAAAAGTCTCCACACAAATGAAGTTTTATTCAACGCGTTTCGAACACTTTGTGTTCATCATCAGGAAAACACTATAATACAAATTAAATCTAATTAGTTACAAAAAATTAGAGTGAAATAACAAAAAATAATTGTTCAATTAAGAGAATTCAAGACATACCCAAGGAAGTGGTACTGACGGGTTGGTCAAGTGAAAAGAACTAGTAGGAAACTGATCCCTTGCGAAAGAGGATAGGCAGGCATATAGGAGATAAGGTGACAAAGGTATCGGGTATGCTTGAAAGCCATACTTACTTACCTAAGCCATGCTTACCATCCTACATGTGAATAGAAAGTTTAAAGAAATTTGTAATTTGGAAGCTTTTCAAATAAACAAGGCCGTCATTAATAATCCTTCTGCCTCTCTATGCCTTAATGATCAAATTCCAGGGTGTCCAAAATTTCTTAAACTGTTCCTAGAATCACAAAGAATAAATTAAAAAATAAATGTATAAAAAAAAAAAAGTTTCTTTCCTCTAAATTATTGGTTCTGGCCTTCTCTATTTCAGTTAACGGCTTTCAAGCATACCCGATACCTTTGTCACCTTATCTCCTATATGCCTGCCTATCCTCTTTCGCAAGGGATCAGTTTCCTACTAGTTGTTTTCACTTGACCAACCCGTCAGTACCACTTCCTTGGGTATGTCTTGAATTCTCTTAATTGAACTTTTATTTTTTGTTATTTCACTCTAATTTTTTGTAACTAATTAGATTTAATTTGTATTATAGTGTTTTCCTGATGATGAACACAAAGTGTTCGAAACGCGTTGAATAAAACTTCATTTGTGTGGAGACTTTTGTTGGTTTATCCATTTTACCTCAGAATGAGTAAATACCACACAATTACGGATTGCACAACTAATGATTTAAGAGTAATATTACTTGGTCTTATAGATTTACGAGCATCAAATGCAAGCAGTTCAGTCTCTAGCGAGATGTATGGGTTGGCAGCCATTGACAAACAGCCCACACCTAGGCGTTGGTCCTGTCGAACCTTTAGGAAACGCTACCAGCTGCATCCTTGCTTCTCCAATGGGAGACAGGTATATTTTCATTCAGTGGAAATAATTGTTTTAAATTTTTACCTGCTTAGGGAATTTTTTTCGATGGAATTATAATGTCTTCTGTATGAGTAAAGGCCAGTCCTCTTCTAATCATGTTATCGATAACATAGCGTTTGAATACAGCAGGCGAATTAGAAAGGTCGATGGGAACTCTGTTTCGTAATGACCATTATGGGTAACATAGGCATTGTCTGTTACTTTCTCCACGGATAAACACATGATGAAAACATTTGCAGATCTACCCTTGCTTTTTCAGTTAATACTGCCCTTCAGTTGATTAAAGGGAATATTGATTTTTTTAACTATAACCAGATTTAATTTTCTGTAATCGACACATAGTATGTGAGCTAACTTATTTTTCTTTTGAACTATCACCCATTGGACTGACGAAGTCTGAACATCATTGTCTAATATATCTCTCTTTTAATTATTTTTCTACTTGGTCTTAGACTTCTTGTTTTGCTAATAAAGGTAAAATCGTCTTAGATGTTGATAAATAGCTGTATCATCTTATAAAATTATCTTCATATTAATATCAGTATTCTAAACCTTCTGAGGAGATTAATTATTAATTACGTCCTTTATATTTTTCCTATTCTGACTATCCTTTAAAAACTATAGTCAGTTCCATGTTTATTTATTTCATCAGAATGAAGTTTAAATAAAAAGTTTTCATTGTTTTTAAATTTTTTTTTAAATACGAATGTTAAATGAATCTATTTAGATATCTGCATTATTCAAAATATCTCTTCCTAAAATCTATTCATTCCTCTTTCTGAAGAAAAAGGAATGAATGAAAACGTATAACATTTTATGCAAACAAATTCTTCTTTATTAAAATAAACAGAAGTTTCAGAAGATCCGACGGTTTCGATGGTGTCAATCACTTATGCCAATAAAACTGAATCTTGCACGCTTCAGATAAGAACTTTCAATGATTACATAGACACTTCATATAACACTAACGTCTCTCCAGATTATATTGGTCCAGATAGTTGGCAGTCGTTAATTTGTTTAAATTACCTTTATTTGTTTGATTTACTATGAAATTATTAATCCTGGACTCTCCTAGAGATGATCTATTCCTGATAAATGCAATAGCAATGTCACTCAACTTATTACATCTAGAATATTTTCCCTTTATCCTTACAATTACAGCCCTTTCCTTCGTTAATTATGACTTTCTTTCCAAGGATGTCTCATTATATGATTGACTATCTTTGTCATTCTTATTGTTTAAAAGATGATGGCTGACTGGTTCTTTCTGAATTCGGAAGTATAGTTTCAGATCTAATTTAGGATAAATGTTTTTATTTAAATTTATATACATTTAAGATTTTATTAAGTGTTGTGAGTATTAACACGAGAGTAATTTATTGATTTGAATGACAAACAAATTGGGATGTATTTACTTTTAAAGACTTACATTTATTTGTCTAAGAGGAAGGATGTACAATTTCTAGGAAGTACAATCAATAGGATCAGTAATGGTGAAAAAGGAGATGTTCACATCATTTCCACATTAACACATTTCCACATTTTTGTTTAAGTTCTTTAAACGTTTTCACTCCGTGTAACACTGCTTCTTTATACTCGGGAATATCTGTAATATCATCTTGTACTGCACTACTTCCTATTTCCTTCATCAAATATTTTTCGCACTTTTTTTCCTTTTTTTTATTATATTTATAATTATTTACAGATTTCTATTGTAGATGTCTTAATTTTAAATTCATCAGTTTAACGTCCTTTAATATTTTCCAGTTAATAATCTCTTTTTCAATTGAACAAAAAGCTTAGCTATTCATTTGAACATTTCTTTTTATCTTAGATTTGTTTTTGAAAATTAATCCGTTTTTGAAATATTTAGTTTTTATAGGTTTTGAAGTACGACTGCTTCAATAATTTATTCAAAAATCTTAGGTCCATTTTTCCATCCATAGTACCATAGATCCATCTTAAGAGTCTTCCATATCCGAAATTCGTAAAGCTAAACTACTCTGACTTTTTCACTGAAGAACTCATCTACTAGTAAACTATTAGATTTACTAGTAAACCTAGCTAAAAGATTATTAAACCAGTAATTCTCATTAAGACACTAAATTAAATTAAGAATATTTTTATAATTAGTAATGTTGACTTTAGCTAATTTATTTTATCAATCTAAGATGAAAATCTATTGAATTAGCTTGTCTCTTAAAATAATGTCTACAATTCGTGATATAGAACATCATCTTTTTCATTGAAAGAGTTTTACAATCTCCTAAAAATATAAATATTGACTATCGTTCATGTGGAAATGATGTGAACATCTCCTTTTTCACCATTACTGATCCTATTGATTGTACTTCCTAGAAATTGTACATCCTTCCTCTTAGACAAATAAATGTAAGTCTTTAAAAGTAAATACAATACCAGTATTTGTTTGTCATTCAAATCAATAAATTACTCACGTGTTAATACTCACAACACTTAATAAAATCTTAAGTGAATATGAATTTAAAAAAAAACAATTACATAACTTCTCAATTTTATACTTTAAGACATTAATAATAATCAGGAGGGTGGGACCTGCACCCAACTTTCCTATAAGTAAACATAATAACAAACTCGTTGACTAGCAACTAATTTTTTATTTCGTTCTAATGTGACTATATGTATATTTTTTTACATGTGGTTATAATCATTTTATCAGTAAAAAAATTGAAATTATTGAATCAATCTAATATTTTATTTAAATTGTTTCATCCAGAACCTAAATCTCATCGGACTCGTACAATCCGCTTATATACCTATCATTTAATACATCCCATTGTTGTAACTAAAATATACTTCAAATTTTAAGTTATTTAATAATCTACATAGATAATTATTCGTCACTTCTATAGATTTAGAATAGCATTTAGTAGAGCATGGCAAATTAAATAATTTTGTCATGTGCATACATGAAAACGATGGTTTAAGAGTTCACAAAACCATTTCGATAGAAAATTCAAATTCTATATCTGAATCATTTATTTTAAATTATTTCTTTAATAGTTGCGTATTTTTATAAACTTCAATGCAAATTAGTTTCTACATAAATAATAATCAAAAATTTTTGTTATATAGAAATAATTTATTCGAAATTTTCATTACTGTTCAACGTTCAACAAATTGTTTTTTGATACATTTGAACGATACTTTTGTGCAGTTTTACCTCCCAAAAAAAAAACAGCGATCGGTCGTTGTACTTCTTTAATGTTAAAAATTAAAAATGAGCCTCAGAAACATAAGATTAAAATTATGAGTGATAAATGAATGAGTCTCATATTTATTAAAGTTTAGCTAAAGTTAAGATTCATTGACTGTTAGACGGTACGGAGTTCGCCGAGTCAGCTAGTATTCCCTACTTGCATGACCTAACACAGAGTGGTTACGAAGAATATGAGTATAACTTGGTTCAATGATCTCTTAATGTTTGTTGAATTAATCTTAGTCTCATTTCTGAATTTATCATTGTGGTTTAGAAACTGGTATATATTTTCGTAGTGTAGAACACATGTGTATATATAATTATCTCATATTTACGATTAATTAGTTTCCTCGTGTACTTTTCAAGGGACCAGAATAGCCTTCTTGCGTCTTCGTTTAAATTGTACAGAACATTTCCAATGGTTCCATCGTCTTCAAAACTTCTATTATCTTATTTATAGTACTAGTAGTGACAATAGTGAAAGTAGTAAAAATAGTGGAAATAGAAGATTTGAAGACAACTGGAAACGTTCTGTACAATTTAAATGAAGGCGCAAGAAGTTTATTCCGGTCCCTTGAAAAGTACACGAGGAAACTAATTAATCGTAAATATGGCGTAATATTTAATTGAACCTGCATAAATAAAGGAGTGATTCCTAATTATACCATTCATTATCTCAGTAAAAAAATTCATGCAAGAACCAGTTTAATCATTCATATAATCATGTATTGGCAAAAAACTTATATGTTATTAATACTAAAAAGAAAAACTGTAGAATATTATGTAATATTTGTTTACATGATATGTATAAGTCAAAAAGTATTTTTGTATGTACCCTTTTAGACTTATTGCTGTTCGTTGTGAACCCCAAGGAGGTGTACAAGTCTGGATAGCGCATTCGCCAAAAAAAGATTTTTTTAGCGGCCAATTAGTAAAAGAACAGAAGTGGGAAAATCTTGGAGGATCATTTAAAGAAGTTTTATGGGATAAAATGGAAGGAAAGAATTTTTTGAATAAAATGGAACTACTCATGGCCAGCTTAACGAGTTCATAAGTTGATATCAATATTGTATATGTGTACTATAAAATCTATTAAGAACAAAGTGGTTTCGCAATATTAGACTTTGTTCCTACGTTGAAAACATTACAGGGTTTTGTAAAATTTGTAATAATTAATATTTTATAAATCCTTCAAATATAACAGCAATACATTATTTATTGTGACTGTTATTTTTACGATATTAAATGTAATAATAAGATAATTTGTATTGTATATATTTCATAAAATGTAATATCAATAATTGTTTAATATTTTGGAATAAATTGCTGTTTTAATCTAAAATGAAAAAAAAGCATAAATAAGTAGATAGTATTGCAAAGAAAATGTTGGTCGTTCTGTCACATCTCAAAGTTTAAAATTTATGTTCCATGGATGATACAATTTCAGAAACTTGATTGTTTCCTATCATGGGGATCACTCTTCACTACCATTATTATGTTTTACACATCGCATTCAATGTTATGCACTTTGGCTTGACATTGTACTTCCTAAAAAAAAACACCTGTATGATTACCGTAGTGGTAGACCTCGAAAAAATTCATGTAATAGGGACTTCAATAATTTCCTGCTGGTTTTTTTTAGTCACTTTTTTAGACTTTATTTTAAGTCTTATCACTTTTAGTATAAGAAATTAGTTCCCCTATTAAAAAATATGCTCTCTTTTGAAAAAAAAAGTACTGAAACTATTTTTTTATACATTCATAATCAGTGAAGAACTTCTTTTAAAATAGCAGGCATCATGGCTAGAAAGAGGTGATGCAAGTTAGTTGAATACGTTGGGGTGGGGTACGACTTTTCACGGAACTTGTAATGCTTTCATTTCATTATCAACATTAAAAGAAAATATGATTATGACTATTGAAATTCAGGACGTTTTTTCTTTTCTCTCAATATCTTAACTAAAACGGAAATATTGTTTAGTTGTAGTTGATTCGTCAACTTTTAATGATTCTGGTAATTATATAAGTTTTTTTTTTTTTTAAGGATCTGTATTCAGTGATGATTCCCAGTTCTTTATTTTCAAACTTATTTGGAGAACCACAACGTTCTAGCGTCTTTCACAACATAGTAATCATCCCAAATAAATGTTTTTTACTTGACAACGATACAGGATATTCATTAATCTAATTTCAAATAATATAGGATTTACTAAATATCGAGCATTTCTCCTACTAATCTATTAGGAGTATTGCCATTACAAATCACATGCACAGAATATTTAAACAAATCTATCACCAGAAACAGTGAACTTCAACTACTCTTTATTTGATAATTGAATTAAAATCTTAATTTGGTAGTTGAAAACCAATATTTCGATTCCAATCATTCCGACCCATATGTGAATGGAAAATCAAAAGATACATTATATTTTGTATCTTTTTTTTTTGAATTAAACACATTATAAATTTATTATAACAATAAATTCATTTTTATATTTTTTCTCAGTAGTTTAAGCAGTCAAACTTTTATTTCCGTTAATACAATTCTGTATCTACTAATTTATATGCCTCTTTTATTTCAATGTTCTTTTAAATTAGGTTACAATGAAGGTGGTATATTTTTATATACATTGTTAGTGGGCTATTTAGACTAGAAGATTACTTTTCAATTCTTCACTTCCATTTCTTCCTGCTGTACACATAATGTATATTCAAATTGAGAACTGTTTGATAAAAAAAAAGTTAACGAATTAAGAAATATATATAAATGTATTATACTGTATATAGATATGTTAGAAGTAAGTAATTGTGAATAGTAAAATTGTACTTTCCCGTATATGTCTCTAATAAATCACTAACTCCTTAATGTGTTTTATCCATCCTGAATATTATAAATTTGATTGTAGGGTAAAAAGCTAATGAAACCGTCTCCACATATAAAAATTTAATCGTATAAACAAGCATTTCGAACACGTAGTGTTCTTCTTCAGGCATTAACTAAGGGTGTCTGTGGTACAACTGTTAATGCCTGAAAAATAACGCTACGTGTTCGAAAAGCGTTGTATATACGATTAAATTTTTATATGTGGAGACTGTTTCATTAGCTGTTTACCCTACAATGAGTAAATACCACATAATAACTGATTGCACTACGTTAGAATTATAAATTTGATTTAATGTAGAAAACCTATTTGATCAGTTTCTACTAATACATTTTTTAATTGCTCATTTAATCTACCTAAATTAGTTCTGTTTTACATAAAATTCATTGATATCTAGACTTGTCATTCACTGCTCATTTAATCATTAAATCAAATCAATTACTTTTCATTGAAATATGAAAAACCACCTGTTAGTTCTCAAGATTGGAGGTTCGATTCTTGGTGATTACCTAGGTTTTTTATCTGAGGTTGGAAATGTTGTGCCCCTTAAACCTCAAAGCAGTCGGCTCTGATCCTGTACAAAATCTGATGCCCGTAGAAAAATCGATGCTTAGTTTTCTCGATGTTATTATTATAGTGTTTGTACCCCAAAACTATAGTTATATTAGAGATGAAAATAAAAATAATTATATAAATACCAGCTAAATCGATAAGCATTATAAAGAATGAAATAAAACTTTTAATGGAAGTGAAAAGCGGCTATATAATATAATATATATTATGTGTTATATAATATATATACAAAACTAAAGTTTATCAGGACTCAGTCAGTTCTTCAAGTTTCGGTTTTTATTCAAAACTTTTTTCATAGATCTACAAAACAGAGGAACTATAAGAAATAATTCAATCATTCAAAAATCAAACATATGAAAAAAGCGCAATTAGTTACAAATAAGGAATTTCTTGAGCATCATGAGTCATGATACGGTAATATAGTGTTTTCTAATCGTAATAACGTGGGAAATATGTTAATAAAAAACTCTCCCAGGGAACTCGAGTCCGATGGTATTTATAAAATTCCGTGCAAAAATTGCCATATTTATATTGGACAAACTGGTAAATTATTAAAGACACGTATAAAACAAAAGCAATACAACTTAAGTAGACAGGAAAAAAGTATAGCTTTATTCTTGATATAAACAATGAAAATCAACACATTGATTCGACAAGAGCTAAATTTATTACCACTGAAAAATCAATGTTGTTAAGAAATATTATGGAATCGCCTCTAATTAAATTTAATAGATTAAATATTATAAACATTAGTAACGGACTCTTCTAACTTGATACTTTCGTTACGAGGGCAATAGCCTAACTGATGTTTTGTGCTCTGTTTATATTTAAATCAATATGTATCATTTGTTTAAATTTGACTTGAACCATATTATTATTTATAGGAATTGTGAAATCAGTGATGAATCTGACATGTTATTAAAATTATTAAACTGAGGGCCTAAAAGTCATTTGACTATATAACCCGCAGCCATAGCTGTCATACTGTCAACGCTATTGTTGTAACTAAATCCAACTACAGATTTGAAGTTCATTAATAACCTTCAAACATTTTGATAGAGAAGTATCTGTCAATTCTATAGTTATAGGTATGATTTGAGCGAAATCTTTGCCCATTCCGAGATAATTGACTCAAACACAGATATAATGTGATAACATTTTCTACCTCTCCCATATACAGAGTTCGACTTCTTCATATCTTAAATAAGCTTCCATTGATAGTAGTTTAGTAAACAAATTAAGTATTCGACATATAGATCAAACTATTTACATTTCAATCTATTATTTTTTGGTATATATTAATATTAATAGAGGTCTTCTAATTTTACAAAATAAAGAGACAAAATATAAAATATTCAAGTGGGAGATAGATGTTTATCAATAGTTCATCCTGGTGGTGTCATACATAGTTATTGATCCAGTTATCCGTATACTAACTTATTAATTGTACTTCACATAACTGATACAGAAAATATCATTTGTATTACCACAGCAGTAATAACGCTTTTGTAAAGCGAAAGTAAAAAATTTCATGTTACGAAATAATCTCTTATACGAGAACATAGCTTTTGTTCCTAAAACCAGTGGAACATTGCATTTGATGTCGTTTATTTGACCTCCTTCTACATTGAGGATTTAGGAAAATGGTTTCTATCTAAGACTTCAAAATATTGCTATTTCGTCTGAAAAATGTCAGAAATATGTAAGAAAAAATGAAAGTCCCATCGAATCACTGAAGAATCAGATTAAAATTAGTATTCGTATTGTAATATAAAAAGAAAGCTATCTATGAAGGGGAATATCCATTCCCACACTCTTCAGTATTAACCAAAGATAATATGATTCGTAAACATAAGGAAATCTCCTTCTAATATTACGTTTGGTCAAGGGTGCAATATATAGATTGATTAGAGCATTTTCTGTACGGCAAAACTACGTAGAATTAGGTTTCAATGAATAGATGATATGAAATTATGAAATGAATTTGTTTCAAAGTAAATAATAATTCGAACTGAATTTTCTTGAAAATTTCAAAAAGTAGTTGTATTACAAGGAAAGAATGAAATAATTATGAAAGCCCCTATTAAATTTCCAGTTTGTAATTTTTAAGGTTATATAAAGAAACATCATGGCTTTCTTTAAAGCCATATAAATTAAATTAAAATATTAGTTTTATTTCAATTTCACTTCTAAAATAAACTATCATCAACTTTAATACTAATATTTCCTGAAAATTAGTTTAAAATAAAGTCATGATTCAAATGGCACTGATTATCATGCTCTAGAATTATTGGCCCTGTTGTTTGCTTTGCAAGGTAGCCATATTGAATTCACTAGGCTTGGTTCTTGTGCGCCGGGAATTGTAATCCTTGTGGGAGAAATTGTTTGAAATTTTAGGGACGTTTTATTAAAAGAGGTTTGTTGTTTCAATTAATATTTTCATTGAGTTACATGTAATATGAATCTTAATTACTGAAATATATTACCTTTTCGCAGATGTCCCGGTATCGTGATTCCGGAAACCCGGACTGTAAAGTATACGTTGGAGATTTAGGTAACTAAATTAAGATCAGAGTTAATTTAGATATCCTCATTTTTTTTAATCTTGAACTTTTTAACTCTAGGGAGTTCCGCTAATAAACAAGACCTGGAAGATGCATTTTCTTATTATGGTCCCATAAGAAATGTGTGGATTGCACGAAATCCTCCTGGATTTGCTTTTGTTGAGTTTGAAGATCCTAGAGATGCAGAGGATTCCGTAAGAGGTCTGGATGGAAGGTAATCAATAAGATTTCAAATTTTGCTTCGTGTGAGGCAGAATTACAATGTGCTTCGAGTGTTTTGTATTCTTTTTTAAAAGCGTTTCTTAACAGTTTGTTTTCAAATTATGTATTACTTTGGATGGAAGTAATTGTTTAATGTTGCGTAAATTAAATGTTTATTAATTTAACTGGGTAGTCATCAATTATTTTGCGTTACATTTTTAGAACTGTATGTTCCCGACGTGTGAGAGTGGAAATGTCAAATGGTGCTCGTCGAAGAGGTCCTCCACCCCGAAGAGGTCGTCCCTTCCACCCTGAAGACAAGTGTTATGAATGTGGAGAGCGTGGTCATTATGCTCGGGATTGCTACAGATATCGTGGAAAGAGAGGCAGCCGAAGGTATGTAAAAAATATTATTTTCAGATCTTCGTATATAAATATTATTTAATACTATGTAAAATGAAGTTAAGATACTCAAAAATTGATTAATATTCACAGTTAACTTTGCAAAACCTTTAGATGTGTACAAAAACGATATTCTAAAATGTTTATACTTTTCCTTAATTATGAATTAGTTTCACCAGGTCAACCGGTGTTAATAATAGCAGTAATTGAAGAACAATTTCAAGTATTATTTTTTAGTTACTTTCCTTGTATGTAAACTGTCAACTGAAGGTTTTTCCTGGGGTGGTTAATAAACATTGATAACATCTAATTTGTACACATTCTCATTAATTTAGAGGTATATCATCCCTGTTACTTTTAATGTTATTAATAAAAGTATTGCTCTTCAAATTTCTATATGTAATCAAATTGAGAAACATTGACTTATTAATATGATCTCTTTAATCTCGAATTTCATTTGGCAAAAGTAATGTGTTCATAAGGCTTGATTAGACTTAAGTTCACAGGGAATCTTATATATAGTAATTTCTGATAAACTGGTGAGTATCAAAATGAAGTACTTTATATCAAATTGGTATACGGTATAATTTTTTTTCAAAGTCTGTTTTAATTAGTCATGAAAATAAAGACTAAAATATATACCAGAAATATAGGTTGAACTTTGAATAATAACGTTGTTACTAGTTTATTGTTCCGAAAGGTTTCACTTTAATTAATTAAAAAGCTTAATTTTTCTGTGGTTGAATGTTATTTAAGCAGTATATGCTCAAGTATTGTTCTTGTGCTTTATATATGAATTCAGTTTACAAATATATTAAAACTTGCAGAAATGATCATCCATTGACGAGTCAGTTTTAGTTATATAAATACATTCCAGTGTTATTTCTTTATTATATAATTTTCACTTCTACGTATATCTTAAACCGTGTTTGTAATAATGTATAAACGTTGTAAAATGTTAAAATGGTACTTTTAACTAGAGGTAGGAGTTCAATAAATCTCACAAATTAAATGTGAAACTTAATAATTGCCCTTTATGTTTCTGGTGTTCTTATTTCATTTTAAAATTATTTTTAGAGGTAAAGTAAGGTAATTTCTTCTTTATTAAGCAATATTTATGTACATTTTTGTTGAGGTGAATTTGAGGTTTGTATTGATTGAGTAGATATAGTGAGGTGGTCGGAGCTGAATGGTGTTTTAATGAACGGATGGTTTGTAGGGGTTGCGGCTGAAGCACGACGTAAGTCTGTTGTCAGTCTCTCACACACACGACGTAGTATGATTCCCCTCCTCTCTCGCCTCTACTTCTGCCGGCAGACTTCTCTCTACACCTCCCCTTGTGCCGGCAGTCATCTCGCAGCCCTCTGCCTCTCCTATTCATAATGCAACCCCCTACACACTCCTAGTCTACTTTATTTTACTTTCTAAAAGATAACTGTGAAAATTTTCTAACAAATGCTAAGAATGCCGAACACAGGTAATGTATGTTTATTAGGTTGTTAGCCTGCTAAACTATCCAAACAAGGGGCTAAATATGTAACAGTTTTTCTTTAACTTTGTCATTAAATTTTGGATCATTCATTTCTATACGTCACAGTACTAATTCCATACATAATTGTACAATTTGTTTTTATTTTGAAATGAGTTAAGTTTTAGGTTTACAGTTAAATTTATGGGTAATAAAAGTTTTGTTTTTTTTTTGTGTGGCCAATTTTTTTTTTGCCAAGGTGAATAAGTGATTTTCGAACTGTTTTCCGCAAATATGGAATACATTTCTTTTTTATTTATTCATAATAGGGTACATGTGAAAGTGATTAAACGAGAAGGTATTCCCGTTTTGTGCAACAAGAAGTATGATGGAAATAGTTGCACATTAGTATGATATAGTAGGAGTTTCCTGGTTGGCTTGCGAGGTGACGGGGTGCAAGGGGAGAAGCCTCGGTGCGCTCTGCTTCGAATTATCTCATATCTCTCAGTTGTGTCATTGTTTCGTCTAGTGGCTGCACCTACGCTCTTTCTGTGAGTCCCTTAGTAAAAGAATAAAACATAGTCACTGTCCTTGCAACAAGGTACTTCTCATTTTTAATATCTATATATTTAACTGCTTATCTGTTTTGCATATTTCTAAAGGAATATATTTCCGCGATATTAACTGTTCTTTGTTTTTTTTTATGAAATTATTAATTTACTTGTAAATCCCCGTTATCATTTTTTATGTGGAATTTTTTTTATCATGTATAACTAATCTTAATGAGTCTAGGATAAATTCTTTTATTTCGGTTGTTTATTTAAAAAAAAAAAAGTGATTTTGCTCCGTTAAAGATCATTCCTGTTACTGGATGGTGACATAAGTTAGATAAATGATTGTGTTTTATTTAAGACCATGAATGACAGGTTATTTTTGGTTGACAGGACTGACTCGCGCAGTCGCAGCAGGTCTAGGTCCAGAGACAGGAGGACTCGTTCTCGCTCCCGATCAAGGTCCAGGTCGCGCTATTCCAGATCCCCCAGGTCTGACTCTAGGTCCAGGTCTAGGTGAGCATTCAAATAAAACTTGAAAGAACAAAGCTTTTCGTAGCTATCATCAAATTTTCTCATTAATCACTTCATTAATCCACAGAGATCGCGATTCCAGAGAGAAAAATGGTTATTAATAAATTTTAAGTTATCATGGAATTCCTAGTAAGTTTTGTGAACTTATGGAAATATGTTTGTAAGTTAGACTAATTTTCAAATGAGATGTACTTTTATCTTGTAATGCATTTATAGAAGTGAATTTTAAACCTTGTGGTAAAAGTTTGTACAATATTCCATACATTCATATTGTAATAGTGTAGGTTAGGACCATGTGTTAATTGTAAGTTCTGTCATTATTTTGGATTAATGGAGTATTTCAATTTATGTATTCTTTTGATTAATAAATGCTATTCTTAGTGTGTTGTTTACTTTTCCCTATGTCTGGTATTTTTTTAAGAATATTACAAAGTCCTTTCTGTTCAATCAAAAAGTATTAAAATTATATATCTACCTTACACTTAGTTTTCTTTCATCATGTATAGTTTATATACACAGGGCAAAGAATGACAGATTCTTTAGATTGATAACTGACTCGCGAAATTGCAGGTCTATGTTTAGAAACAGGAGGATGGAGGAATCGCCCTTGTATATTCAAGGATTTGCAAGGTAATATTTGTTCATTACAAAGGTTTACACTTATGATTCACTTGAAATTATGTTTTTGTGTAAACAAATTCGCCACTTTTCGAATATTCATAGCTCTCCTCAAAGTTAAACTGCTAGTGATAACAAGATAATCATCGTTTGAAGCGAGTTGTTTTGTTAGTAAAACTTTCGTCTAAAATTTTAAAGCAGCGGTAAATACAATATACTTTGTCGCACAGGTAACTAGGAAAATAACATCTTGTTCCCAGTGTTTTGGTTTGTAAGCCAGTTTCTTTGATTACAAGTCCCGTAACAAAGTTTACAACATTCAGCTTATGGTCATTTTTCCTGAAAGCCTAACTAACAGTGCTCTCAGAAATGATTTTTCAAAACCTTTGCAGAAATCAATGACTTAGAAAATACGAATGTTATTTAAAACATTTACATGTGGTTGGTTCTAGGTTTGTGAAAGTTTCATGCGATGTTTATGTGAATGTACATAGAGGCCAGTCAATCTTTCCCCTTAATTAATCTGAATTGCAGATCTTCCTAACGCTTGGCTAGTGGTTGTTGAATTATATGCATCATTACTCAAAAAACATTTGGTTAATTCTTTTAATTAGGATTCTTATTTAGCTGATGATCTCTACCTCGAAATATGAGCTTTATTTAACTTGTTTAAAAGGAAAATGTGGTGCAGAAACTTTTGCACTTGAGTCAGGTAAATTGTAGGGCTCCCAACGTAGAATCGTTGATTAAACAAAAAGCGGGTAAACGGCTAAGGTTGTAACCCACTGGGGGGTCGGTTTAAACAAAAAGAAAAAACACATGGTTAAATCTTTCCATCCATTAACTGATGGTCTGTTCTATTATATCATCATATTCATTGGCTGATATTTACTTTATAGTGGCAAAGTTAAAGGAAGTTTTACGAAAGACCAACAACGCCTTTTGAACAGTAATATTCTTCTTCTAATCATACTACGATTATTCTTCAGTACTAGTTCCTGTAGGATCCATTACTTGATATCTTGGAAGACCTTTTCTTTATTGGATAACTCAATGTAGCTTTTGTTTTAAGAGAATGAATCTTTAATAGTTTTATATGAATATAGAAACACTTTTTGTTTTCGTTCATATTAGGGGATGCTTTCCTCGAAACATTTCGTGGTCAGGTTTTAGTTTTATGTTACCACAAAAACCAAATCCAACATTAATATTTAAAAACCTACTTGCGCAAAATAGGCGTCTAGCATTTTGATATTCGCCGTTTAGCTTCGCAAATGTTTGAGTGAGTTAATTTTATATTAGTTTCTCATCAGATTAAGATCTGATAATATCTTATTCCATAGTGCTTTTTTTGGAGTGGAAATTTTCGTTGACAGTGAACAACATTAAAATAGTATTTGTTAAAAATTATTCTTATTTGGTTTATGCGTATAACCATAAATTCATAGATGGTCTTTTATCAACCTAGCATGAATTATATTGGTTTTGGGCTGCTACTATCCTTATAATAACGAACGTTAAATTCACCCTTCCAAGCTAATTGTTTCTTCCCATGTATACTGGAATTTCACCATACTTTTAATATAGACGATTACGAGTTCATTACTAAAAGGTAAATACTTAAAGGAGTTAAAAAAACAAACAAGATATAATCATTGAGCATAATGTGCATTTTAATGTTTGTTCTTGTATTAACAGAGGTTTGCGAAGCTCTCTCGACCTTCTAATTCTAATATATACCAGTTGGTTTTACTTTACTGTAAATAAAATATAGTAGTCACAAAAACACTTGACCTCTGGATTTTGACTAGATTCGACGTTTTGGTGTTATTTCGAAGGTAAGTTGGTGTGTATTCAAGAAGTTACGGCCATACACAGTGGTTCTATGGTATACAGGTAGATGTGCTCTATTGTTGTTTGTTAATATTGTATCACACGAAAGTCATTTTTTTCCAAAATGTGCTTTTAGACTTTTTTTTTCTCCTAAAGTCCTAACTCCAGAGTGTTGAAACTTGGGATTATTATTGAACTGACGACATGAACAGAAAAAAAACCTTCAAAATTTTTCAATGAACAGAAAGGTCATTTACTATAATTTTGAAAGTTTGTGAGCATGATAGAGGTCGCATCATTTCAGGGATCGTAATGAAATTTATACCCAAAACTAGCATGGTTTGAGGGGATGAGTTGAACATCTTTCTATGATATATTTTATGATTTCAGGAAAGGTTATCAGAAGTTTGAAAAAGTTAATATCACATGTACTGATAATAAGATCCTGAAAATTAGAAACACCAACCATATGACTTGATAATCGTAAGTGTAAAGGGTGTGTTGTCTAGCGAATGTGTTGCAGTAAATCTACATGCAGCATTCTTCTACATAGCTCACTGTCAGACATGCAGTTCTTAGTATATTTAAGCATTCCATTGGCTTGAGAATTCTTAATTCAATATTGGAGCATTAGAAAGGAACTTTTTCATTATGGTAATATGAGTACCACTTTTATGCCACATCACCAATAATTGAACAAATATTAAATATCATATTAGGTATTATCTTACAAAAATGTTTTATATTGAATTTCTTTACATATTGAACGAATAATATTATATTAAAAATGACTTAGTACTCTACTTAGTCATATGAGAATTCTAGGCAATCAAGAACAACATATCAATCACTAGCAAATTTTTGGTATGGAACAGAATCTGTTCTAGAAATATAAGTTAACAAGATAAAATTTTGAATTCTCAATGGAATCACTTTGGCTTGCTTATTGGATATGGAAGGAATTAATAGATGCCTTCAAACTGATGAATCAGCAGTAATACATAGATTAGTTAATCCATAAACTGTAGAATGGATTCCAGTAATATAATAGAAGGATAATTAGTGTAAGAATTGAATCAACCTCAACTTTATGTTATCTCTCCTATTGTAGTGTAATCATTTGTGGATGATCTACTAGATAGTTTAAATAATGAAGGTTACGATCGGCAAGGAAATGCAGATGACCTAATTATTGGAAGAAAAATTCTCTTGATTATGTAGCATGCCCTGAAATGATTAGAATATAGGTAAAGGGGAAAGGCGTGGATAAATCCATCGAATACATTCATTTCTCGAGAAGACTGAAAGCAAATTTGAGTAACGCTATCATTAAAATACTAGAACCATGAAAGGTACGGAAACACTCTTAGAGTATATATATATATCAAAGACTAAATATAACAGAAAATTCCTTATGGTGTAAATCATTAGTTGTGCAATCCGTAATTGTGTGGTATTTACTCATTCTGAGGTAAAATGGATAAACAAACAAAGGTCTCTACACAAATGAAGTTTTATTCAACAACAACAACGCGTTTCGAACACTTCATCTCAGCAAGACACCAAGGATATGGTGCTGAAGGGTAAGTCCAGTGAAAACAACAGTTGTCTTCCTGATGATGAACACAAAGTGTTCGAAACGCGTTATTGTTGTTAAATAAAACTTCATTTGTGAGGAGACTTTTGTTTGTTTATCCATTTTACCTCAGAATTATGGTGTAAGCAATTCTTTGTTAGGACAATGGGTATTAACATCAAACCCTCACTTTGGAAATAAGGGAAACTGGGGAATTGGGCTGTGGGCCGTTTTGAAGTGTTTGGAACTAAACGAACATCCTGTGGTCTCGAGCATTTTTTGCACTGTACATTCCAGCTTCCTCATACTTGCAAATGATGAATGGATGACGAGGAAAGCAGATGAAACGTGGTTAGAACAATCTGATTTGATTTAGTTTAAAAAATCGTTTCAACTGAATTTACATTTGGACGAAATAACTATATCTTCAAGGGAAATATTTACACAAGTACGTCGAATAACTATCTGGAATCTGTTTTCTTAATAACTACTTACACAATCTGTAATGAACACCGTACGAATAATGCAGACTCTTGAAGAGGTGGAAACATTTGATCACATTCTATCTGAATAGAGATAATTAATTCCCTTGATGAGAATAAAGATTTTTATTTATACCTAATACCTAAAAGCAGTGAGGAGAATTACTTCTCTAGAGACAATAATGAAGTTCATTATTCAAGAACTTAAAATCTGAAGTTGACTTTAGGAAATCGATAATGGGATCAGAATACGACATATATAGCCACAGAGCGCACGAAGTGCGAGGAGATTCAGGCATTGGATTTTAATAATATTTCAGAAGATTGATCAATCATATCAAGTTTTTTGGTATCTTATGAAAAGATTATAACCACATATAAAAAATTATATCATTACCAATTATCTGTAAATTTGATATTATCTACACGATATCAAATTATCATTTAGCGTAATTGATAAGGATATTTATTATTGACTGAATATATCAAATTTTAATTCTTCATGAATCAATGTAAAAGTCAGAAGATGATTTTTCAGAAATATATTGAAATGTCTGATTCAAATATATGTAGTACCAATAATAATTCCACACAAAATATTTACGAAAAACGAAGTCCATAAAAGTAAGCACATACCTTATAAGGTCATCGCACTTAATACACTAAAAAAATAATCTGGAGTGGCCTACACTTAACTTTACTAAGTAAAGTTAATAAATACATGGTAAACATATCATACTTCGTGGGTATATAATAAATAATGTTCCTTTTAGGTATAATATAAATGTCTAGATGGGAGATGTTTATTAGTCTTTCATTCCTGGAGGTAGTACAGATGATGATTGATTCACTTATCAATGTATATGCTTATTTTTAAATATCACTCCACTGATGCATATATCATTGGTATAATCTGACCTACTTCTTCATTGAATATTTCAGACAAATTTCTCCATTTAAAACTTGAAAATATTCCTATTTTGTCTGACAAATGTCAGAAACATCTAAAAAAAAAAATTTCAAATTAAGATAATTCTTAATTTAAGATGTCGGATAAGTTCATTTATTTTTCTTCAAAGATGTTTTCAATTTTGAATGATGTTTTATATTTTTGGTCTTTTATAGAATTACTATACTGGGAGTTTCATGAGTTTCTTGTATTTAATAAAAACAACTTTTCTTTCCATTTGTCAAAAATCATATATACCAATTCACTCGGAGTGAGTGCTTTTTTCCATGCCTACTGTACTCTCTTATACGGTTGCTCTGAATGTATATTGAGAAAAAATACATAAGCAATTAGTCAATTTTACATACTCAAATCAAAGTTGATGCCAGCTATTCAGTATAATTTAAAACTTTTATATCTGGAAGCTTGAAATTTTTAAAAATGACAGATATGAACTACTAGACTAGAATAGTGAAAATTCTGAATACTTGTCAACAAACATAATTCCTCTTTCTTTAGGAAAGAGACCATTCCTCACACATCAATTTTACCAAATGACCTTATTATTCACAAACCAAAATAATTGACAACTGACATTAGGTTTTGTTCAAGAGTACAATGTATAGATTGATTATAGCATTTTGCGACACAAATCCATCATACCAACGAAAGCAACAAACATGCAAAAATATTATTATATGCAAAATATTATGCATGCATTTTTACATGCAAAAATATTATTCCTCTTATCACACATATAAGTGAATGAATTATTTACATTTTTCCATTATAAATATCAATTTTATTTCAATGAATTCACTCAAATATTTCTAAGTTAATGTAAACAATGTAAAAAAAATCAAATATTCGACAAGTATAGCAGGTGATCCCTTAGTCTAGGATAAATAAACAGTTTTATAACTTTATTGCTCTTTGCCGTGATTCAAATTTCATGAATTTTTTTTATTAATTATTAAGTTTTTGTTCTATTTTTGGTCAAATTTTCATGATTTTTTAATGAGCCGTTTAGCGTCAAAAAATATTTTCTGAAAATAAAAGCTCTATTGTAATGCCCCTTTCGTGCGTGTAATTTTGAAAAAAATTATCTCATCTCATCTTCCACATAATATTCTATTTTTAGACATAGTTTCATTTTGATCCGTCAAACGGTATGGTTGTATCGCTCCACAAGCTTTAAGATTGAATATATATAAGTCAAAATTTTTACATTTTATTGACAAAAAAATTTCCGGCTCTTTTAAAAATCTGAATATATTTATCGTTTATTGCATTTGTAACCTCAAAGATAGTGCCAAAATTTCAAAACTCTTGAGTTAGCAATTTAGGAGAAAATAATTATTCCTAAAATAGGTGTTGGTAAAAAAGTGACTTTCCCGTCATGCATAATTCCTCACAAACAATAGGAATCATATACACTATGTGGCCCATTTTTGTGTAAAAATATCAACTTGATCCATCAAATATTCTGGACCGTAGCGTGGTAACAAGCAATGCTAACACACTCACCCCCCCCCCCCCCCACACACACAGACATCATCAAAAAAACTTCATAAAACTACTTTTGGGACCTCAAAACATGTAATTCCGTCAAAATCTCGAGATCGAATTTTTTCACTATCACTATACTTTACTTATAGTAAAGTCAAAATTATATCATTACCAATTATCTGTGACTTTGATATTACCTACACGATACTAAATTAATTTTTAGCTAAATTGATAAGGATATTATTATTGACTGAATATATCAAATTTTAATTCTTCATGAATCAATGTAAAAGTCAGAAGATGATTTTTCAGAAATATATTGAAATGTCTGATTCAAATATATTTAGTTCCAATAATAACCCCACAAAATATTTACGAAAAACAATGTCCATAAAAGTAAACACATACCTGGCCCCTAGAAGGTCGTCGCACTTAATACAGTAAGACACTGAGTTCATAAAATACGAAGTGTTACGCTGAAAAAAGAACATGCTCCACCAATGATGAAAGTAAAAAACAGAAGTTCACTTACCTTTGATCTCAAAAATAAAACATATATTTTCTAATCATAAGCAAAGCATAAACCAGAATGCCAATCAAATTTTGTATAGGAAAAACGATCAAATCAAACATCAAATATTATACCTATAATATAATAGGTTATAGTCGTAAGGTATAACTGAGCAAATGATTATACACTGTATATCATTTTACCATTACTGTGCATCACTTTATATCAGTTTGCATTGTACTGGATTATTTCTTGGATATCCATCTGAAAAAGAATCACTTTTACGACAATTTACATTACAAGTCATATCCAGTTTTGAATTCTTTCCTTTTAATCTGTCTTAAAAGTTCGAAAGGCTAACATAATTCGAATAACAAGAGAACAGATAACACGATGAAGTCACATAAATAACTTACAAATACTCGTACAATAATTTCATAATAAATACATAAATATTAAATCAATATCAAACAAGTGAATTTTTAACACATACTTAAAATTTAATGTATAACTAAAATAAAAAGTAATATAGAGCTAGATAAGACTTGTATTTATCACGAATGTTCTTTACCAAATTACTACTTATAACTATCAATTAAGGTAAATTAAAGAGACTAGACTATTTACCATTATATCACAGCATATATTTTCTTTAAAAAAATTTGAACAATAAGAAAGTATATCCTACTATTTTCTTATATACACAATATATTACATTCAAATTACAAAACAAATAGAACAATGGTCAAAAAGACAAAATTTACAGAACTGAGAAATCTTACTCTACGGGTCCTAAGAAACTTGTAAAAGTACTATTTACATAAATTAATTATCTACAATAAAATGCAAATCATATGTGGAATTCAAATGAATTAACCAGTAAAAGTACTAAAGGAGTACTACTTTGCTGACTGTGTAAAACTTTTGATGTCGAAATATTTTGCTTTCGAAAAATATTTTGAATTTCGTAGAAAGCATACTTTGGTTGGATTCTAGATTGAATTGAGAAACCAAAAGGTTTGAAATGTCAGTGATACAATCTTGCGAACTCTATTAAAGTATTATTCACTGCTTTAAAGGAACTTGCGCTGAAAAATAAAAACTCATTAAGAAGAGAAGGAAAGGTAAGTAAAGTAAAGAAAAAAGATAAGTTTTTCTTTTACCTAAAAATAGATGAGTGAAACTTCTCAAATTGAACCTTCGTAGCGAAAACCTGACCACTGCGCATTTGAATCGGCATCTGTTCTAGAGCACTCCACAGCCATTTGCTGGCAGCCTGAATATGAAATTTTACTATTTTACTGATAACAATTTTTTGTCACTGTTAATTATCAGGCAAAATACTAAACCCTAGATTACTTTTAAGAAACTATTCCTATAACTGTATTATATAGAAATCTAGCGTGTATTGAGGGTAGCTACATCATTAAGTTATTGTAGTTATATGCGAAAAGAATTCGGCACTGTGCAACTGAGATATAAAGCCATAAATCTATAGAAGATCAAGCACAAATTAAGAATCAAGATGAACTTCATCATTATCGAACAAAATACTCGTTCAGAGCCATTTATTCCAATTTCTGATTTCCTTACTGAGGTTTGATTTTTTATTCCAAGTGTTTCTTTTGAAATCTTATAACGTTCATATACAATCTCATCTGATAAGAAAACAAAAAAAAACGCTGTATCTCGTAATTTTCATTTTATTATTTGCATTGTTTTCAATAGCCTCCAAGAGCTCACTCAGTCTTTACAAATCCACGATGCCTACAATCGACTCTGGCAGAAACTCCAGGATAAGAATGTTAACACATAGTGGCAGCAAGTGGGAAAGACTTCTGACAGATGATGGTCCTAACAACCACAATACCCAGAGCAGTAAGCCTGTTTTTTTTTCGAACTATAACTATGATATGATTATCATCGCATACACCTAAATCTTCAATGTCTGAATGTCTACTCAATGCAGGTGAAACAATAGATACAGACCTGTTTTGACTTTATATGTGTTCCTAAGCTTCTAATTATATATATAGTTATATCCTAAGCCATATAACCACCAAAATCAAATCAGGCCGACTAGTTTAACGTACTGCCCTTTAGTCACTTTGAATCACTCCAAAGTGCCCGAGAACCACGCGGAGGCGGGCCCGCACGATACTACGTCGCGCATCAAGACTTACATCACGCATCAGTACCAGGTCAGCGTACTCAATCAGGTATCAAAAAAAAATCAAACAGCCTGATATATTGACTTATTACCTTACCAGCAGGAGGACATAACCTTACCAGACCACCACATCCTTATGGACTTAACGGAGAAGAAAAGGAGACTTACAGACCCTGTCATGCTGGCGAGCGCACTATCCAATGGCTGTTAGCTTTATATGAAGTTTCCACCGGATCAAGAATTGGAAGTTTTTTGAAAAAAAAAGAAATTTTACTTATTAATATATCCAGAAAATAAATACTTCCGAGTGTATTCAGATCTTTTCCAAAAAACCTTCTTAAGTTAGATAAAGTACTAATTATTGAACATTATTACTGAATGTTAAGACGGAATATTAAAAC
Organism: Hermatobates lingyangjiaoensis; assembly: GCA_026182355.1. NCBI lineage: Eukaryota > Metazoa > Arthropoda > Insecta > Hemiptera > Hermatobatidae > Hermatobates > Hermatobates lingyangjiaoensis. The sequence continues at coordinate 844,513 of JAPFBL010000094.1, forward strand.
GGAACATTTCGGGAGAAAGTGACTTCCTTCCTCCTTTTTCGGGTCCTTAGATGCACTTATGGGAGGTTGGCTTCCACTAGTTAGCCCTCGTAAAGGTCTGACTGGTTCGGGAAAACTTGATTATCTCGAGGACCACAGTCTTACAGATATGGGATCTATGGGAACAGAGTAAGCCTGAATGGTTTGGGTTTGGCAGAATGGGAAAGATATTTTATCTGGGGACAATGTCCTACAATCATGAGGGGTCTACAACAGTGTTTTTTCTTTAATGATTGATGATCAACCATTAATCACCCTTGGTTCACTCTGAGAGTACCAGAGGTAAAGTGGCACCACAAAATTAGACTAGAGTGAACTCGTACTTACTTAAAAGCAAAGATATTCTTTTTATATTCATTTCCTAATGAAAACGTTTACATATGACAGCACAGAAAAAAAGTAGACATTTATGACAATTTTTATACTTAAATTGATTAGTCGACCGGCTCTTTAAACTTTTTTAACTTCTAATTTTTAAAATGTAATTGCTTTACCTAAGCAAATTTATTAATTTTCCATTGACTGCATATACTACATAACCTTCACATCAGTTCCTTAATAATGAACACTAGGTATAATTTCAAGTTCAAAATATATATAAATAATACCTCTCTGTTCACATGCATCAACTCGAAAATGACATCAGCTACATCTTCCAGCATACAGGTCCCAATGTAAACACTGAATGGTGAATAAGGAATCGAAATAATTTTTCTCCTTTAGAATCCAATACTTTACGAATCAAACTGCTACGTGTTTCAAAGTTAGGCTTCTTCTATAAAAGTAAAATCATTATTAGCAAGAAGTATCTTCAGTTCAATAAAATTATTATTCATTTAATTATTTAAAAAGATTTTTTGATATTGCTTTGTATACATTTGATTATTGAAAACGGAAGCAGTATGTCTTTATATATGATATAGATACAATGTGAACTATTCGTCATAACAGGAAAGTAAATAAACTTTGAAATTATGAAATCTTATTTCAGCAACAACAACAAAAATGTCTAAACACCAACCAAAAATGTTGAAAAATTGATTAGTTCTACAATACGTAATTGTGTGGTTTTTACTCACTATCATTTGTGTGGATACTTTTGTATAACCACTTTACTGTGGTAAATAAATTTATTAAAATGAATAAAATAATTCATGTACTATCTGATGATGTTTATGGATGGGAGAAATTCAAATCTAGTTTTTCAAGTTCAGTGGTACCTTGGTATATGTTATTAATCCGTTTCGGATTCTTCTACATACCAAACCCAAAACTTTATAAAGGGAATGATTAATTTGTTTCCATTTCACACAGAAAAATGAGTTTATGCATGCTACATTTTTTTAAAAGTATAATTCTAAATCTGATAATCGATTTCACTTCCTCCAAAATATCAGAAAATTAAAGGCTTCAACATTTTTGGAAGTGTTAACCAATACGGGTTAACCAGTCAAATCAGTATATATATATATTTTTCCAAAGTGGATGTATACCGAGACACCAGTATATCCATGCCCTAAGGAATATATTACTCACCAGGCAACAATTAACAGTTATTTTTGTATTTCACAGATGAGAAAATTGTTAAACTTTTTATGGATTAAGGAACATATTTGTTCCATATATTTAAATAAACTTCAAATGGAATTTATATACAACTTAAGAGCATTCGAGTTTATATGAAACTGCTCAGTATCTTACTGAAGTCAACATTTGATTTGGATATTAATAGTTATAATGTCTTTAGGGTTATTAGAGGGATAAAACTAAGAAGTTTTCTAAATTAATTACCACTCAGTTATCAAATGAATTTAAAGAACCTTTAACTTTTACATTTTAAGCCACCACACAACAAAGGTTTCTTTAAGTTTCGTGTCACTAAATCTACTTTTATCTTTTAAATTTTAAAATTAAACACTATTCGCTAATTATCATATTGAAATTTGATTTATTGTAAACAAATAACTCTGCTAATAAAAGAAAAGAGTTTTGATTAAACAAACACGTTTGAAACACACACGTCATTTTTTCCTAAATATGTCAAAATAATTATATCAATATATCAGGGACATTCAGTTATTAAAGAGACACACTGATTAGAAATAAATCTATAGGACAGATACAAATAATTTTTTTTTTATAAACTCAAAACTAAATTTGAGGATGGCTTGTCCATTCAAAGTTTCTATATTAAATCAACGTTGAATGATCCGTTGTTTGCTTTCTGAAGGTGAAAAACCGCTATAATCTTTTCACAAATTAAATTACAGTATGATGGAAGTTGCTGTAACCGCTGAAATTTTAACGTTAACTACTGCTCATAACATTATCAGTTACAAGCTGAAGTGAGCAGTAAAACAAGTGCAAGGTGTGACCCAAAAGTTGTAATGCAACAAAAAAGACGACACGCGAAGTGTGTACAGACCTGAAAGAACGCTTTGGAAGAGAAGATGGTCCTTTTCTAAACAAGATTTTAATGGATGACGCTTGGGTTCGCTATTTCGAATCATAATCAAAAGACAATGAATAGAAGTAGACTAGTAGAGCTGTCTAAAAGAAAACCGGCACGTATCTGCGAGAAAGTCATTTTCTTTCTCGCAGATAAAATAGCAGAAAAAAATTACTCTTCTCTGCTATTGAGTCCATGATCTTTTGGGTGCCCAAAGTATCGTCTTTTGTGATAATTTGGAACATCAGTGTTATTTGTATAATAAACAATGCCTACTATTCACAAATGTTGCTGGATAAAGCAAAGCCAAGAATGGGAGAAAAACGTCGCGGATCTCAAATAAAAGGTGTGATTTTTGCTGTTCGACAATGTTTACCCACTACTCTCCTTAGAGCCGAGTTGACCCAAAAAAATCATTGAAAATTTAGTTAGGAGGCCAGGTTAGCTCAGTGGTAACGTGCTCGCCTCTGAAATGGTAGGTCCAGGGTTCATTACCCACTCTGGTTCTCGATTTATCCACGTGGGAGATGAATAAATCTGAGCACGTCGTCCCTAGGAGAGGACGCAAGCCGTAAATCCCAAGTACGATATCAGTACTCGTTAAAGATCCCTACACTATATATATTTGAGTTAGGCAAAATTTAGGACTCCAAAGCAGAATCATTGTGTGCCAGCGCAACCTAACCTAAGCAAATACTATATCGTTTTCCTTTCAGTTTAGATTTGGCTCTTCAAATTATTCGGTCCGCTCAAAGAGTCATAAAAAAAAAAAATTAACAACAACGAGGAGGTGAAAAATGAAGTTTTTTATTAAGCTTTTCATTGGACTGCACTATGTTACTAATACTTTTTCACTTTGTTGATGTATTTTGAAAGTTATGCCTCACAAAAGGGCAACCTTTTGTGAACTGGGGGCTGCATTAAATGACTTCCAGGTGACAGCGGGTCTGGTAATTTATGTTATATTTGGATACATACAGTTTACACACACACACACACACACATATATATATATATATATACACTTTTTCGTTGGAAATACGATCCAAAACGGACAAATATAGTTCAATATAGACAAAGAAACATAGAGAAATCAAAAGAACACACTTACAGTCTCTAGTTTTCGGTTTGAACCGTCTTCAGGAGAGATAAGAGAGATAAGGGTCTCCAACCGTCTCTGAACCAGTGCGCTTGGTTTTCCCATTTTATCTCTCTTGAAGACGGTTCAAACCGAAAATTAGAGATTGTAAGTGTGATCTTTTGATTTCTCTATGTTTCTTTGTCTATATTGAACTATATATATATATATATATATATAATATATATATATAATGGTCCGTTACGATGGTGGCCAATAGGAGAGTTGATTTTATAGGTCCATGAATGCGGTTCTTAGAAAGCCCTTAGAGTGGCTTTCTAAGAACCGCACTAATGGACCTACAAACTCTACTCTCCTATTGGCCACCATCGTAACGAATCATATTCCTTTCCCCGGACAACTCATTGAAAACAATATATATATATATATAATGTGTGCTATATTAATGTGTCAATAATTATTTAAATTTTTATTATTTTTATAATGTAAAGTATTATTCGTATCTCATTATCTCATAATGATAATAAAAGAATTGTCACAAAGCAATCCCCAAAAGATTATTAGCGTCGTATTAAAAAAAAAAAAAGAACTAAAGCATTTGTTGCTATTGAGCACTCTGAGCTTTTGCTAACAAGCAAAAAGCATAGGAATTTTAATATTAAGGTAGAATTCCAAATAATCTCCGAGGGCCACACAAAACAACTTGTTGCCCATGCCTGCTATAGCTTTTACACTTTTTTCACAATTGTTTTTTTACAACTACTTTATCACACAATTTTCTCAAAAGGTCTCAAGATAACCGTTTTTTAAAGGATTTTATTAAATTGTTCATATTTTACTGTTAACTACTTTTGAAACTAAAAGAACAACATAAAACTATTTAAATATTTAACATTCGTAAATGTAAATCATTTCAAAAATTAATGTAAAAAAAAAGTGACTGACTGGATTGGATGTAGCAGCATGAGCAAGATCATAGAAAAACTTCATAACAGAAGAATTAGCGGCCCTATGATTCAATGCAATGGCCATCATACCACAATTCAAAACATCATCACTACCTGGAAATATCAAAAATGCCACTGTTGCTCTTTGCAGGAACCTGAAAATGTTTTCAGTTACATAAAATATTACAAGTTACAATGTTTAGACATAAAATATATTAAATACTATGTTAACTTCAACAATGTTCTAAAAAATTTTTCATTATATGTATATGTAAAAGTCTAAACCTGTTTTACTTTATATGTATTCCTAAGCCTTTCGGCCATATAACCACCAAAAATCAAATCAGGCCGACTAGTATTAAAGTCTAAACCACAGTAAAGAAATTGGAAAAATGACTAAGATCTTTCAACTAAAACAAATGGTCCTCGTTAGAGTCCCACTGATACTGAAAGAAATGTTGTAAAAACACCTGGTGTGATGTTGAGAGGGAAGGGTGGCAGGGGAAGTATTTTAAAGAGCACAAAAAAGCAGGAAAGAAACTAAAAGGGTGGGAAGAAAAGTCAGGGTAACCAAAGGAGTTTAGGAAAAAATAGGAAATTATTTGCTACCTGCCAACTCTATATAGCTATTGCCCTAGTCAACACTGAGTTAAACTTGACTAAATGATTGCTAATGTTTTTAGCACTTGATCTATTAATTTAATCAATAAGGACTTGATAACATTTCTTAACAACACCGATCTTTAATAAGTAATCATTTTAGCTGCTATCTAATTTATATCATGATTCTTATTACTTACAAGCAAGAATAAGGCACTACTTTGTTCAACCCTGGTTGTGTTGTATTGGTGTTCTTTGACACGTGTTTTTAATGATTTACGAGTGTCTCCAATATAAATTTAATAACATTTCCAGGGATCTTTTTCTTCCCGTCTGTTTTTTGTCCCTTTCCGCCCTTTCAAATAGCCCTGTTACCTTCCTTCTTAACACCACACCTAGATGTTTTTGCATCACTTGTTTCAGTATCAATGGGACTCTGATGAACACCACTTGTTTTGGTTAGAGATCTTAATCATTTTTCTGATTTTCTTCCTGTGGTAATTATAAAAACAAATATATGGTAAAAGAGTTATACTTAAAGACTTCTGTCGCTTAAACTGACAGCAAAATTATAAAATCAATGTACAGCTATAATTTACATGTAACCCAATGTATGGTCACTGAAGTACATAACATGAATAGCGGAAATCTACTGCATGGAAGTAAACATTTTATTCAGTCAAACAACTATTAGAATAATAATAAACAATTAAATGCTACCTCGAACATAGTCTGAAAAAGTCATCAACATTTTCAGGATTAGAGCGAAGACCATCCTGCTGATTGAATAAATTGAAAGTTGGGGTTAGAAATGCTTCAAGCATTTGTAGCAGAATTGGAGGTACATCTCCATCAACGAACTCGTCAACAAAAATTGATCCAAGGTATAACATACAGCTGTGCTGGTAACTATTGTAGATAAGGACCATCTGGAACCAAGTTAACAATTTTAATTCAAATGAATTAAGTTTTCTTTTTTAAATGAAATTTTCATACATTTAATAATTGACAACAGATAAGTGAAAATACAATTTCCCTAATATCAATCAATTCTGGCGTACAAATAATAGTTAGAAGAAAGCTATATAACCCAATCTATATAAATAAAAGAATGGTTTTTGTCTGTACAATAGCTTAGAACTGACTCATTTCAAGTTACTCGTATGTTTACGTTTCATACATTAGAGAAACCAAACCCACCCATAGAAAAATGTCTGTATGGCGGTTTTCCGCAAAATTTTGTCACAAGTAAACTCAGCCACCATCAGACATAGCAAGTTGAAACTTTGAAAGTAGGTTTCTGTATGTATAACTTATAATATAAGCAATGGATGGTTTGGAAATTCAACGTAAAGTAGAGTTATGGGTATTTAAACTCAAAATTTTCTCACAAGTAAACTCAGCCAGCATAAGCCATAACAAGCTAAAACTTTAACCGTAGATCTGTGTACGTCTAACTTAAAATATAAGCTATGAATGGATTGGAAATTCAACGTAGAAACGAAGTTATGGACTTTTAAGCTCTCTTTGGCTAACTTAAACATGTCTTAGGCTCAGACATGTTTATTTCGAAAATATACATTTATAGCAAGTACGTATCGTCAGTTTTTCATTTACATTTAAACTCCTAGTAAGAGATAATTGACAAGGTGTTTCCCAGAGTTCAAAATCTGACATTTATTCAGAATAACTGGCTTTGTAAACGAGCAATTCTTATCCCTACAAATGAGCAGGTAGGAAAAATATTAATACAGTTCTTGCACTAAATCCAACTGAGAAAAGAATTTACAAGTCAATAAACAGAGTGATTAGTGATGAGGAAGCAGTTAATTATCCAATTGAATTTCTTGACTCCGTGACTGCTTCTGGACTGCCTGCTCATGACTTAAAACTTAAAATAGGGGCACCAATCATGCTGTTATGAAATTTGAGTGTCTCAAAAATGTGCACCCGGGGACGACTCCGAATTCGTGATGTACACGTTTACGTCATAGAGGAATACAATTGATATCTAGTAACTGTCCCTTTCAATTAAAACAGTGGCAATTTCCCATCAGTGTCTCTTTCCCAATGTCTGTAAATAAGTCGCAAGGCCAAACTCTGAGACCAAGAGTTTCTCACATGGCCAACAGTATGTTGCTTTTCATGAGTGAGAGGGAGGTTCCAACTCTCTGTTCTCCATACACCTGAAGTGCAGCCAGCTAATATGGTGTATACAGAGACACTTACTTAACACTGTGCTAATAAATATATTTTTTTCCTATTTTATAATTTTTCCAATATTTTAAAATACCACGTATCATCTCTGAATTTTTGTGAAATACCCATCAAAGACGGGCACGTCTGCTAGTGTAGAGTATAATTTGCTTTAATAGAAATGTAGAGATAGAGAGATAGCACCAATGCCTTATTATGCTAGCAACACTATTATAAAAAAAGAAAGCAAAACAGGAACTGGACGCTATACATATGAGCTTCAATATTTAATCTGAAGAATATGATTTCATAATCTATGGATTATGGAATAATCCATTGGCTCTGATTTCCATTGAAGTCACTAATGAAATGAATATTTATATTAAGAGCATCAATTCCTCGAAGAATACGATTTCATAATCTATGGATATTTCCTTGGCTCTGATTTCCATTGAAGTCACTAATGAAATGAATATTTATATTAAGAGCATCAATTCCTCGAAGAATATGATTTCATAATCTATGGATATTTCCTTGGCTTTGATTTCCATTGAAGTCACTAATGAAATGAATATTTATATTAAGAGCATCAATTCCTCGAAGAATATGATTTCACAATCTATGGATATTTCCTTGGCTTTGATTTCCATTGAAGTCACTAATGAAATGAATATTTATATTAAGAGCATCAATTCCTCGAAGAATATGATTTCACAATCTATGGATATTTCCTTGGCTTTGATTTCCATTGAAGTCACTAATGAAATGAATATTTATATTAAGAGCATCAATTCCTCGAAGAATATGATTTCACAATCTATGGATATTTCCTTGGCTTTGATTTCCATTGAAGTCACTAATGAAATGAATATTTATATTAAGAGCATCAATTCCTCGAAGAATATGATTACACAATCTATGGATATTTCCTTGGCTTTGATTTCCATTGAAGTCACTAATGAAATGAATATTTATATTAAGAGCATCAATTCCTCGAAGAATATGATTTCACAATCTATGGATATTTCCTTGGCTTTGATTTCCATTGAAGTCACTAATGAAATGAATATTTATATTAAGAGCATCAATTCCTCGAAGAATATGATTTCATAATCTATGGATATTTCCTTGGCTTTGATTTCCATTGAAGTCACTAATGAAATGAATATTTATATTAAGAGCATCAATTCCTCGAAGAATATGATTTCACAATCTATGGATATTTCCTTGGCTTTGATTTCCATTGAAGTCACTAATGAAATGAATATTATATTAAGAGCATCAATTCCTCGAAGAATATGATTTCATAATCTATGGATATTTCATTGGCTTTGATTTCCATTGAAGTCACTAATGAAATGAATATTTATATTAAGAGTATCAATTCCTCAAGGTTCTAGGAATTCTAATTCAACCATGTTGAAGTGCGTCTGAAAATTAAAAGCGATCAAAAAGCGATTAGACACCTTGTCTAAGTAAATTGTTGAGTAATCAAAACATTACTGATCTAAATACTCAACATAATATTTATATTTACCATACAAAATGCAATTTTTCGCTACTAATAAATGTATGACATAAAGTTTAAGGAGAAAATTTGCAGATATCAAATATTTCATAGAAACCATAATTACGAGAAGTAAAATTATATGAATTATTCATGTACAAGTCATTGTATTTATATTCTAAATGAATTAAAAAAACAGACAATGCCACTTTGTCGATGCATTTAGTTCACCAATGAATTAAACAGTCCAGGATATAATTGGACACGATTATCTGACAAAATACTCGATTTAAAATATCTCAAATATCTCTAACTTATTTTTTTATAGCAATGAAACTAAATTTAATTCCAAAACTGTTGTCGTGTTAAACCCATAAATATGCATTACTATTATTCAAAGTTTAACGACTTAAGTACCTTGAGGTTCGAATTTATATTGTATGAATTCTTTAACAGTTTCTTATCATAAATAAAACACAACTTTGTTTAGTAAAGTAAAATGCATGTTCAGCTGGTTTCGATATTTTCTTTAAATTCATAATTCAAGAAAATATTTGATTCATAATATATTAACACGAAATGAAATGAATAAAAAAGTTAAAACTGATTATTTTTACTGATAAAGTTTCAGTTGAATTCATTCACTCATCATCATTTAATTATGTTTCAACAATAATGAGTTGTATGATTGATAAATTTACGAATTAAAATTTTCCTGGAAAAAAAGAAAAGATCCCACTTTTATGAGCGATTAAAAATTCAATAGCCACGTTCATCACGATACCGTGTTTTCTTCAAAAGGTTCCCTTTATGAAAATGTTCTTTCAAACCTTTATATATAAATCAAACACAACAAGAAAACACTTAAGACAATACTCCAAAAACTCACTTTAATATTTCGACGAATCATAGTCATCAGGGAGAGGGGAGATGTGAATTCGCTTGAGGAGCGAAACCACTTTGAAGAATCCCTTCGTCACTGTTGCAGTGAAAATGCTGCCAACATATGCAGGGAGGGGAGAAGAAGGTACAAAAACAAAAAGTGACTAAAAATTAAAATTAAATAATATTATGAAATAAATAATAAAATCAAATAAAATAAAGTAAGAAAAAAATAAAAAGATAAAAAAAACTGGTGTAAATTAAAAAGCTAAATAATAAAGGTTAAAAAAAATGGTTGACCTGGATGATAAACAAAGGAGTTCAAAAACCACTTTTTTCTTTAACAATTATTTTAATTTCCTTTTTTTTAGCCAATTTCTTTAATTTATCGATGTTTACATTTTTTTTTTTAGTTAATTTTCTTCTTTAGGCTTATCATGTTTTCGATGAATGCAACAAGCACCGTCCACTATCCTAATAACGACAACCATTAAGAGAGGCGAAACATTGAGGTGAACCGCAGTGAAGTGTATTCATTCATGTTTCACTCTGTTTTCGAGTGAAAAAATATATATTTTTTCGAAGTAGACCTTCATTAATATGTATTTCATTAAATTTCATACATATTCTTTCCAATTTCTTTATACAAATTTTTCATCTCTCTGGTAAAATATAAATCAAATCACCATAAGACATATTTTCGACATCTATTTACAAACTAAATTTTCAAATCCATTTGAAATGTTGGAAACTAATATACTTTGTAAATGGATATAAAAATTAAATCTTTTGGTGAGCTGATTTCTATTATACCTGAGACATGACAAACATCTATAGGGACAATCGAAAGAGTCGTAGGAAACGTACCAGGATGAAAATAAGTAAAGCAATTAACACATGCAGGCTACTATTTGTTAATCATGTAACAGTAGTAAAGTAAGGTATGCTGCAACATAAACAGATTTCCAAGCCCTGAAGATGACAAATATATGTCGAAACGTCAGCAAAAGGACTAGTTCAAAATCATTAGACCTCAACCCTCAAAAAATTACATCATATAAATATTGGGTCAAGAAAGCAAATAATGATATATATATAAATGATCAAACCACAATAAGATAATGGGAAATCAAGACTAAGATCTTTCATCCGTAACAAGCGGTCTTCGTCAGAGTCAAAAACCCAACTGACAGTTCTTGCTTTCCCATTTTCTTATTGTGGTTTGATCATTGATTGTTATTTCACGTGTTTATGTGAAATCTTTATATATATATATATATATATATTATATATATATATAAAAGGACAACACATAAAAGAAACGAGAACACTTACTGGATCAATATTTCGAAATGAAGTTCGTCACCAGGAAGAGAGTAGAAGGGAAGAAGAAGAGGTACGTGCGTTCAGTAGTGCGGGTGGAAGGCGACTAATATATATATATATATATATATATATATATAATTTTTCGCTGGAAATACGACCCGAAACGGACAAATATAGTTCAATGTAGAAAAAGAAACATAGCGAAATCAAAAGCACACACTTACAGTCTCTAATTTTCGGTTTGAACCGTCTTCAGGAGAGATAAGAGGGGAAAACCAAGCGTACTGGTTCAGAGACGGTTGGTTTCCCCCCTTATCTCTCCTGATGACGGTTCAAACCAAAAATTAGAGACTGTAAGTGTGTGCTTTTGATTTCTCTATGTTTCTTTTTCTACATTGAACTATATATATATATATATTGATAAACAAAAAACGGTTCGGCAAAACTTACTTAAAATAAACTGTGACAAATAGAAAGAAACATATCAAAGACTCACTTTTCAATATTTCGACCGTCAACAGGGACGACAGTCATCACTCCCTCCACTCCATCAATTCACTTCTTCTCCTGAGACGACCACCATAACGGTAGAAATATTGAAAAATGAGTTTTTCTTATGTTTCTTTCTATGTGTCGCAGTTTATTTTCAGTATATATATGAGTAGCAGTTTGCTTCTCCACGCGAGTACTTTGCACTTCTTTCCGATGACGACGGATGTCGAAATATCGTAGTGAGTTCTGTAGTGATTTTCTGTTCTTTCCTATATGTTAAAGTTTATATATATATATTGCATTTTTTTCAACATATCTTGACTATTGTTGAAAACTTATTGACATCCTAGATATTTAATTTAATATATTTCAATACTATGAATGAATAATATGTAAAAACAGTGTTTCCAAACGGAGATTCACAAAAGGCCAAGCGAGTGAGATTTAAGAAGTTTTCAATCTGGAAAAACTAATCATAAATGAAGAGGTATAATACATACCTGTTCATGGGTTATTCAAGTGTAACAGTGTACTAAACGCGGCTAGGCTACAGATGTCATTGAATATTACCTGTTTTACAATTGGTTCCAGTAAACTTTCTCCATGTCTTCCCAAACATCTAAATATAAACCTAACGCATCGGCAAGAGTGCTCCATGACTTTAGAATTGTGCTGGTACTTATCCCAAACAGAGGAAATGACGGGCCATATCTAAAAGAAAATTTTTTGTTATACATAAATATAATTAAAGTAAGAAATGCATAATGCATAATGCAAATGCATAAATAATTATAATTTAATTGAAATATAAATGATAACTAACTTTTAAGCAGCACTTTTTCTACAACACTTAATCAAGATTAACAATATCAGGCTAAATTCGTTGATTCTTTTAACATAAATTATAGTTACCTGGGTTGCAACAGGTTGACAAGGATGCGCTTCACCATTCCTCATAGGGATCTTAAGGGATCTAAAAACAGCAGCCAGACGATCTAACCAAAAGCAAACGTCATCCTCAGAACCGCGATTGCAGTTTGTTGCCTAAAGTGAAAGAACAATTGTTAAAGCCTGTACAAGTGCGTAACATTAATTTTGTGGATCAAAATTATTCAAATACCAGTCGAGTTGTAAGCTATTTCCATACAAACTACAAACATTAAACCTGTTTTAACAAGTTCTATGTATGACACCATTCTTCCTGTAACTGTGATTGCAAACTTGTTGTCATCAAATATTTCACAACGATCCTTTTCAAAACTTCCCGTTCTAATTCTAAATCTGAACAGCAGAAACCATATCGATTTCAAATTTATTTTGTCCTACTTTATCACAAAGTCAAAACTTTTGTTTATTAAAAATTATAAAGATATATGTAATTGACCACAATTTCAAGGATATAATTAATAACACATTAACTAGTTTAAAATATTTTAAATTAACTTACAGAGCATAAATGTTCATTTCTAAATCTAAAATCAAACTCTGTAAATTATTTTTTGCAAAATATAAGAAAAGGGACAAAGTACATCATATTACTAGAGACAAAAAAGTATATCTATAACAAGAAACAAGAGGGAAGAAAATATGTACTAGTCATACATCATAATATGGAGATAACCAAATTTTAAAATAGGAAATGTTGCCCGTCTGGTAGTCTTTCACCAAACTTATTTAGCTCTCCAATTATTAATATGCACTACTTCTTTCCTTCTTCTTTTTTATTATCCAGTCTAATATCACAATCTCGAAAGCACACTGTCGCTAATTTTGTTGGAAACTAATTATCTAATACTGTTTCTTATGTATTTAAAATGCTAAATATATCTACGAGGCCTTGTTGCATGTTTAAATATGCAAGAACCTAATAAGTATTTTTGCAATTGCTGACATAAAGTAGTGCAATCTTTGAAAAAAGAAACCTACCGTAAGAATTTCACATAAAGGAGTTAGCTGTAAGACACATATTTCTTTCATTGCATCATTAATTTGATCATAAGGAAGTTTACCGATGATACAACCCACTCCTGAAATGAAAGGACATCTAATCAAGAATAAGCCAAATGCAAATTATACTAATATAATTTTCTCAGAATATATAACTTTAGTAATGTACAATATAGTAGTTCATAAAGAGAACTGACTAAATTACAATAGCAAATATAATACATACCTTTCATAATTCCAATTGCAGAACGATTTGAAAGAGGAAATTTATTAAGAGATTGTACTACATGTAGAAGTCCGACAAAACGTTCAGCCATAAGGGTTTTACAGTACGTGCAAATACTCTGAAGACAATTGGCAGCAGCATTTGCTGCATCTCCTTGTAAGCTAAACAAGATCAGCTGCAGAATCGGGTCTAGATAGAAATAAAAAAATATTTTAATTGTACATTTCAATTATGAATCATTTATGATCTGGGATAGTATAACAAAAAAAATGAAGTACCGAGATAATCAGGGTGTTTCTCAATCCATTCACTTAATTCACCAATTAACAAAAGGGAGGTCTGCTTAACAGCTACGTGTATTTCTAGAGGCAGATTTAAGATGGCTTCAACAACTTCAGAAACTACGGCATTTTCTTCACTAGAAAAAAAAATACCCTTATATAGAATAAAATCCAAATAAAAAAAAAAAACTTTATAAATGACAACTTACGGATCTATATTTTTCCCAATCGATTGCATTATAAAAAGAGCTGATTCTGTAGCTTCCCATGTTGTGTTTGATGATTGTAAACTAATAAACATTTGATGGAAATAGTGGGAAGAACCAACTATAAATATAACATCGTTAATGAGTTCTGAAACCTTCAATCGAAAGTTATGGAAATCGTCATTTTCATCTAGAAGCCCTTCCTGTAACAAATACATTCAATCTTCTTAGAAAATATAATAATTATAATAATAATTAATAATGGCTAAGTTTCGAAAGGCCTTATTAACTCTTTTGAATTCATTTGGGATTCATTATACTGTACTGTATACATAGATGCCGAATAAAATTAATTAACACATTATTTACAAAATTATTATGATCTCAATATCACTTGTTTTAACAACTTTGCAATAGATCACTACAAACTATTTCACAGCAGACCCTCAACTCACCCAAACCCACTTGCTCAACAACTTTGCAATAGATCACTACAAACTATTTCACAGCAGACCCTCAACTCACCCAAACCCACATGCTCAACAACTTTGCAATAGATCACTACAAACTATTTCACAGCAGACCCTCAACTCACCCAAACCCACATGCTCAACAACTTTGCAATAGATCACTACAAACTATTTCACAGCAGACCCTCAACTCACCCAAACCCACATGCTCAACAACTTTGCAATAGATCACTACAAACTATTTCACAGCAGACCCTTAACTCACCCAAACCCACATGCTCAACAACTTTGCAATAGATCACTACAAACTATTTCACAGCAGACCCTCAACTCACCCAAACCCACATGCTCAACAACTTTGCAATAGATCACTACAAACTATTTCACAGCAGACCCTCAACTCACCCAAACCCACTTGCTCAACAACTTTGTAATAGATCACTACAAACTATTTCACAGCAGACCCTCAACTCACCCAAACCCACTTGCTCAACAACTTTGCAATAGATCACTACAAACTATTTCACAGCAGACCCTCAACTCACCCAAACCCACTTGCTCAACAACTTTGCAATAGACCACTACAAACTATTTCACAGCAGACCCTCAACTCACCCAAACCCACTTGCTCAACAACTTTGCAATAGATCACTACAAACTATTTCACAGCAGACCCTCAACTCACCCAAACCCACTTGCTCAACAACTTTGCAATAGATCACTACAAACTATTTCACAGCAGACCCTCAACTCACCCAAACCCACATGCTCAACAACTTTGCAATAGATCACTACAAACTATTTCACAGCAGACCCTCAACTCACCCAAACCCACTTGCTCAACAACTTTGCAATAGATCACTACAAACTATTTCACAGCAGACCCTTAACTCACCCAAACCCACTTGCTCAACAACTTTGCAATAGATCACTACAAACTATTTCACAGCAGACCCTCAACTCACCCAAACCCACTTGCTCAACAACTTTGCAATAGATCACTACAAACTATTTCACAGCAGACCCTCAACTCACCCAAACCCACATGCTCAACAACTTTGCAATAGATCACTATAAACTATTTCACAGCAGACCCTCAACTCACCCAAACCCACTTGCTCAACAACTTTGCAATAGATCACTACAAACTATTTCACAGCAGACCCTCAACTCACCCAAACCCACTTGCTCAACAACTTTGCAATAGATCACTACAAACTATTTCACCGCAGACCCTCAACACACCTAAACCCACTTCCTCACGCCCTACCCTTATATGTGGCATAATCCCCTCAAACCCCTGAAGACAGTTCAAAAAACAAATAAGGCTACCGGACCTATTCACAACTAAATCTCCACACCATAGTAGAATCATAAACCCGAAGTTATGAATACTTTAAATTTAAATAAATACAATTTAAATTTAAATAAATACATTTGTAGTTGTAAGTAATAAATAAAAAAAATATTAACTCACATGATCTGGTTCCATTTGGCAATGTCGACACAAAGACCCTATCAACCTTTCAATGTAATTTTTAAACATATTCGTCAAAGAATCAATATTCTTTAAATTTAACTCTTCTGAAAGCTCATGCCATAAGTGGAACGTTATCTCAGCAACCTAAAACAAAACAGAAACAATTAATAAAAGCTAACCCTTAGGGAAATATTTTTATTCAAGCTTAAGGATTTATTAGTCACCTCATAATCATGATGACCTACACAAGACAGCACTACGTCAAATATAGGCATGGCAAAATGAGGCAAAATGATTTTTTCGTCTTTATCAAATACAGATATCATATTGTGTAGTAAAGACTCAGCTAATTCTGTAAATATCCTACAGTAATTTACACATCTGAAATAAAAAAAAAACCTCATTAGATAACTTTTTCTTTTTTCTTGGTAATCATAAATTGTGTAAAACAGTGAGAATCAGTTAAAGGGAATGGACAATTAGGAATATAACCCTTTTTATATTTTACAAACAAATAATTTACAAAAATTCATTTAATGACGATTTAGTGACACTAGAATTTAGAGTAAACGGTAATTTTTCCAACAAATAATTTCAGGGTAAGAAAATGTATAATTTAAAGATGAAATATGACTAAAAAAAAGAAAATTACAATAGTGCAGACTAAGATTTCAGCCCCACAGAGAAATAAATTATAAAAATCAACTTAAACAAATTTCACAAGCAATATAGAGTTTACAATAATTTATCAATTTATGAGAAATTTTAAAATAAATATTGAAAAATTTAGTTTTTTTGAATCTCACAACGAGTAGTCATATGATGGAAGCTTAAACAGTACCATTACAAAAAAAGGCAGCGATACTAACAGTGAAGTCAAAGTAACAGAATGCGCTTACAGTACACTGCCAAACCATTCCTGGCAGAATCCGACCGATGTTCCAATTGAGAACAATTATTTTCATAAAGATATCTTTCTGGGGAGATTTCAAAACAATTTTTTTTTCTTTTACTAAAATATAATTTTTTTAAAGCTTTACAAATTTATAACAAAGTATTAAGAACAACTCTTGTCCTCTACCTCTACACTCAACATAAACAACAGTAATTCTAAAACCATATTTTGTCTAAAATAAAAATGACAATTTAACTGACAAGAACAATAAATAAGATTAGAATTATTAGTAATAATGTCCGTCATACCTCGTAAAGTTTCTGTACAGCTCGACCGGTTTCTGGTTCCCATCTTTAAGAGCAACTGACTATATTTTATTTTTTCTTGCAACCTACCTAAACTTGTTATCTACATTGTGGAATCAGTGTTGTCTGTAATGGTAGGTTGCAAGAAAAAATAAAATAGTCAGTTGCTCTTGAAGATTGAAACCAGACAGATCCGAAACCGGTCGAGCTCTACAGAAACTTTACGAGGTATGATGGACATTATTACTAGTAACTCTAATATTACTAACCTCAGTGGAACTAACCCAATAACTATATTTAAATAAATAAGATTATTGAGATATTTTAAAGGGGACATGAGTTCCAACTGAAACTAACAAACACCCAGCACTTACGCTCGTGGTGGGTGATTGCGGGTCTCATCTTAGAATCATCTTAACATCATAAATTATAAAAAAATTATACACGTGATGGATCAATATTAAACAAAAAACAATAGGAATAGATATTTCATAACTCATTAGTCTACAATTCTGATTATAAACAGGATATATTTATTCATAGTTCACCGGACATAAGAACCATGAGATGAGTTGTTATTATTTGTAATATATATTCCTTATAAACATACTTATCATGCTCTTCATGGGCTACAGCAAGATGATAGGATCTTTCAAGTGACATAACTCCATTGAATAATTCAATTTGTAAACTTTCCTCACAATTATTTTTCCCCATAACCTTCTGTAGAAGACAACATATGCAATCAGAAGCAACATCGTGCATGGATTTACCGTCAACATTCTGATTTGGTAACTGTTAATCAAAAGTTAGACATAAAGTAATAAAACACAGAAATAAAAGTTATTTAAAACATTTAGAACTTTGTTAAAAGACTTACAGTATTATTTGCGACAACTTGAAAAGCTAAAGCAACAACAGGGCTATTCCGTATAAACTTTATGTCTACGTCTTTGATAGTCACCCACGATATAAAACAGCTCATTATTTTAATCTGCATAGAACTTTCCTTTCCATAGTTACTAAGAGCCCGTTCCTAAAATACATATACACATAATCAAACAACTGAGTGAATCTGCCTATATATTTTTAATAACATAATTTTAACTGAGTTTATTGCTTTAACGCAATAGAATACCTAAGGGAAAGCGCTTTTTCTTGAATATTTCTGCCTAATTATATTAACACTATAACAAAAATGATTTAACACTAAAATTATTACAAACAATACATCAAATTTTAAGTATTTTAAGTTGAAATATCTAATTTATATTTATTTATATGTTATTGTCAATTGCCACTCAACAAAGTAAAATTCAAAGCACACACTCAAATGTTAACAGAACAATTGTAAAAACTTGCTCCTAATTGAATTAGATGGGGGGGGGGGGGGGGCACAAATTAAGGACAGTCCCAAAATATTCCAATAGCTGACCTGTTTCACTATTTTAATATGAATCAGTTAGTTTCAATATTTTTTCATATTATAAAGGTATTTCCATTAGTCAGAAGTAATTAGATAATAGAAGTAGATAATAGGAGTCTATTATCTATTTCCGGATCCACTGGATCTCTAATAGACTCCTCAACAAAAGCCTGCACTTCAACTCCCTCAAAAATAAGTTGCTGGAGCGTGGCTACCCTCCAGCGCTTCTCGACTGAAGACTAATCCCGGCCGATGTACCCTTCAATCCTGGTGCTATTCCACCTACCCCTCCTAATGAATATGACCTCCCTCACCTTGTGACCACCTTTTTCCCAGGCATTCATAAACTTAAACGCATCCTCAAGGACCTGTTCCCCATCCTATCCTCTTCTCCTTCCACTTCTGCTATTTTCCCAAATCAACCCCGCCTGTCTTGTAGACGTCCCGCTAACCTCGGCAACCTCTTCTCCCACAGAGACCTGGCGCCCAGGAGAGTTTACTGCTCGCCTGAGGGCGCGAGGGGCTGCGATCGTCGAGGTTGCCGGACCTGCCCGCTTCTCAACCCCATTCCTCATTTCACTTCACCTTCTTGCAACCAGTCCTATCCTGTTGCTAGGGACTGCTCTTGTACCTCCAAAAACTGTGTATACCAACTGGAGTGTACCCGCTGTGATGCGTTCTCCGTAGGCTAACGGTCTAACATGCTCAGCCACCGTATGAACGGTCATAGAGCATCCGTTAGCAACAACCAAAATTTACCCGTTGCCATCCACGCTAACTCCCACGGTCTCACCTTTGATGAATGCTTCAGAGTACAGATTCTGCGGCAGATCCCTCCTGAGGACTATACCGTAACTCTTAGAGCATCTGAGGAAGCCCACATCTGGTTGCTCAAGGCACGTACCAAACCCGGATTAAACCTTAAGCGATAAATATTTTTTTTTTAATTTTTGTACATTTATTTTTTAATTGAACATATCCTTGTATTCTCTTCGCCTTACCATCTCTGTTATCTTGCTTTTAGGTATTTTTCACGGTATTCCTTTTCATACTTCATTTATCTTCCTGTTGTTTATTTTACCATCAATCAACCAGAACTGCTTGTCTTAATTTTAATTTCATTTCTTATGTTCGACGCAATGGCAAGGAACCGACCCGGTAGCCGTCAGTGCTGCCCCCGCACCTAGTTTAAAGTAATAGAATTAAAAAAGTTAATTAACCTCTTAATTGTATTACTTTAAGACCTGGTGCGGGAGGTAACACTGGCGGCTACAGGGTCGGTTACTTGCTGTTGCATGCACAATGTGCTTGGTCTCCCTTTCTCTTTTCTCCTCAAGACGGATTGCCAGAAAATTCGAGTTTGTAAGTATGTTTCTTTACTCTGTGTGTTTACTCTTCTTGAATTTTGAACTCGTATTGTGTCCAGTTTGGATCATCTTTCCGTTTATTAAGTGAAATATATGTATATGTTTCATGTCTTCTTTGAGGAGACTAATTATAAAAAAAATTTTCCTCTCTAATGTGAGAAAACTGGTGCCTGATTGAGATGCAATCACCCATCCCCATACTATCTCTCTCTCCCTCACACACATACAAACGCAAATCTACACCTACTTTACAATTTATTGGTACAAGCATTAACTGAATGCTTGTATAAATAAATAAATCGAAATTAGCAGAATTACCTTGCTTTATTTATTTTTACCATGTTTTCCTTCAATAAATTATTACATAAAGATTCTAAAAAGTTAATTTTTCGGAGTTGGTTAATTCGTTCTAATAAGAAGTTTATTAATTCATAAATAATATTAGTTAAGAAAGAAATAAAACTATACCAGATAGTCAAGAACACTAGGAAGAGAACGATATAAGTCTTCCATAATTTTATCCCTCCTATTAGAGCCAAGTTTCAAATGTCTAGAATATGTTTCCTCAGGAAGGACTCTAAGAATTTCAAGCAATGCTTTACAAGAAGATGGTTCTAAAAGCTGTACAAGTTCAATGGCTGGAGTTTCCCAAGATACCATTTGAAGAGCTAATCCAGCGAGTGATAAGCACAGCTGAAAGAGAAATTACAATCAATATAATATGCTTTCTTCCTAAATATAAAGTCACACTTATAAATTTAAAAAGTATGTACAACATCTCTTTGGCGAAGGAATCAAATGCCACTCTGAATCCAACAATAATAAACATGGTATAAAATACAAGTAATATTATTTTACATCTTTTTTTGCTCAGTTTCACATTCTTCTAGTCGATCAGTTTGCTTGGTAATGTCAGGAGAACACTTTCGCGAGTTGATTTTATATGATTTTAAATGTGAACTCGAAAAGAAAGCAGATGGAAAGGAATAAGTAAATACATTGAGCTTTTGGGTAGAAAGGACCATTAATACAACTTTATATCTGGTTTGTAGTATTTAATCCCGGACGCGTTAGTCTCATCAACAATGCACAGGAGCTGACCGAAGCAGGTCACTATGTTACTTATTGCGAGACTGGACCATTTGCTCTGACTAGATATCATAATGGTTCAAACGATTCTGTATCAACATTTAAATACCAAAAAAAAAAAAAACAAAACAAAACAAAACCTCTGTTTACAATGGATTCCTCATAATCTAACAGGTGGTCACAAAAAATAGTTGTATACCTGAAATTTTTGACTCACCAAAAGGCAAGTGGTGTAGTGAAAGACGAAGAAAATTAAATCTAAAATACCGTTACCAGTGATGAAACGTGATTTTATTGTTATGAACCCGAAACTAAAATCTAATATTTCGATTTTCGAAGGTGAAAGACCCCAAAAAAAAGTGTTTCGTTTCACGGTACTTGGAAGAAAATGATAGCTTCACTTTTTTAAATTTTAGAAATGTGCTACTTGCTATTAATGAGAATCAAAGTTCACCTAATACCGATTAGTAGTATATCAGCATTTGCTTGCTCGAAATCGAAAAACAATCCTAACCACTGAATCACTTTCCAACATGATAACGCAAGCTTCCACAATGCTATGGGGAAAAACTTTAGAGAATTTATGCAAATATGATTTAGTAATTAATATATTTTTGTTACGTAAACTTAAATCCGATCCCAGAGAATTAAAAAATCATATAAAGGTATAATCAGTACATAATCAACATATCTTGTACCCTTAAAATAATTAATATGTACATATGTACATAAGAATTGTACATATGTACAAAATATGTACATAAAATATCTTTAAAAAGATTTCACATAAACACGTGAAATAACAATCAATGATCAAACCACAATAAGAAAATGGGAAAACAATTTTGTATTGGGAAAACTTTTGAAAGATCAAAAGTACTTAGTCTTGTTTTCCCATTTTCTTATTGTGGTTTCATCATAAAATATCTTGTACATAATACAATTAAACTGTTTTCACCATTTGTAGGAATTTAAATATCACCATTTATCCTCAAAAATGTCATCTCACTAAGATATTTACTTCTTTAAGCATCAGAAAATTATTGTGTTATAATAATTCATAATACTCTTAAGGGTCTATTTCACAAAATAACAGTTTCTTCATACATTCCTGTCAGAGAGAGTATTTTTGAACCTTTCAAATACTTATTATTTTATAATCGAAAGAGTGATTAGAGATAGCCAACTTAAACAGTCTGTTATAATGGAATCCAGGAATCCCCCCCTAAACTAATAACTGTTAATCTTTACAATTATAAATAAAAAGACAATATGACATTATTTCATGCTATTTTCACTTAAATTAGCTACTACCTATTGCATTACATTACTTATTTTGTTTTCACCCATTACAAAAGTGTTTAAAGAAACATTTCGAACACAATTAAAAATGACAAACCATAGCACTTTTTCCTTCAATTACATTCGTTAAAATTTTAGTTGAGAAGGAAAACGTAGTTCTACTAATAATAACAGTAAATCTACCTGAGTGAAAACGATGGTCTCGTCGCATTGGCTCACTTTGTTTATATGTTCAAGTAATGAATCTCTAAGAGGTATATAAGACTCAGGCGGAAGTTCTTCAAAAGACTGTTGAACTTTCGTCCTCATAGTCTGAGCAGCAAAATAATTACATTCTAAATTTGCTTGTCCATGGAGGATTTCATCTGCTAATTTCCACGCAAATACCTTAAAAAAACATTGATTTGAAAGGTAATAATTAATTAAATAAAATTTGCACAAAAACCCATATGGTACTGTCCTTTATGTTGTTTAAGCAAAATAAAAGGACTAAATAAAAGTGTCTGCTTATGTTTCAAAGCACAATAAAAGTAAGTCTTATCATGACAATTAGACGAAAGTTTCAAGTTATCAACAATAGCTTCGTATTCCTGTGAATAATAGTTACCTACTTATATTTTCAACCACTCTGACTGCATAAAAGATAAAGTTTTCGTATTTTATATTTTAGTGCATAAAATTAAACCAACAATTACAAAAAAATATTAAAATACACTTACAGAATTTTGAAACTCCGTTAACCATGCAGATGCTTTTTCTTTTTCAGAAGGGTCTGGATTATGATAGAGAGTAAAAACTACTCTACAAACATCCTCTACAGCGGGCGGGGCTTGCATCTTTTAATTGTAAATAAAACACTGTGAATGTTTGAACACAAATTTACTCATTCGGCATCAGCCTGCGAGCCCAAGGCATAACATCACCTTCAGCCATATTTGCAGCACTGCTGATATGTGCCCACGTTTAAACTGTACTTTTGTGATTACTGAAGCAGGAATTACATCTTTTGGCAGTGGCTTCTCTTATATAAAATAATATTTAGATTTAATCATTAAAAAATTAAATTAATATCAGTAATCTTAAAGGCAATAAACTATTTTTACCTTAATGGGTATTTAAAAAAAAGAAGAAGAAAAAGGAAAAACAACAAAATGAGAGTTCTGACAAAATGAATGTTAAAAAAGAGGCGTACTTTGTGACCGTAATAAACTATTGTAGTATTGTATGGTAACCTTAAATTTTGTTTTTGTGAAGGTTACTGTGGGTCAAATGGTCTCATGAGATTTCCAATGAGTTTTGAATTTAGTGGTTCTTCAAACGTTGACATCAAATTGCGAGATGAATGCCCAAATGTTGATCTTAAGGAGGTATTTTATTTTTCTTCTTCATCAGTATTAGTGTAAACATTACTGAATTTAAGTGGAGTACTAATTAATTGAATTACCCACAGATTCCCCGAGTTAATCAAAAGGGAATTGTTGCATTTATTAATAATTTCACCATTAATATGGTCAACTATTTGAATAAGTTTGCTGAATCATGTGAGCAGCGGTTATTTATTTGTGATGAAAAATTGAGAAAATTGGAAGACGAAATGAGTCTACTGGAGGCAAAAGTAAGTATGTTTTTTTTTATTAAAATTTGCTTGCACTTCATATTTAAAATTTTGAGTTAATTAACAGAGTTGGTAAGCCACAGAGTTAAACATTTTTTGAACTTGTTAAATGGTGTCCCATTTAGTATTTCCAATGTGTTACTGTTTCGTGTTTAACTAAAGTTTTCCGTTTGTTCTTTCTTTTTTACAGGATTGTTATGATTCTATAATATTACTGTTATCTACCCTTCACTCCCTATTTTTGATCTATTATTTTTATTACTATTACTATTACTATTACTATTTATTGCATTATTACTATTATTTTTATAACAGGGATTATTTCACTTGAATTTTGAGCTAATTCATATCCTAAAATGTTTCAGCTTGGTTCCATAACTGGTTACAATAATGAAACTCCTGTTCTTCAAAATATTCCTGACAATGAGCATAAAATTGACGTCACTCAGTCATCAGAAAAGGTGTTTTATAGTCAACTGGTTGTTAAAATTGTTTACCATAGTAACGTTACATTTACATTATTTTGAAAAAGTACTTATAACGCAAATTTTTCTTTTTTCCTTTTATTAACTAGCTGAATTTCACTCGTGCCCCATATGACAAATTTATTTGAATATACCAAATATATTCTAGGAAAGTAATAAAAGATGTAAATTTCATTAACTGAGTTGTTGTTTGTCATAAGGGTATGATTTGATTGTTGTTATTTTACTAATGCATTTGTAAATAATTAATGCACTAGTATTGTTCATGATTTTGTAGAATAGAAACCAGTTTGGACCTTGGACAATCTAAAACAAAATTCATTTTTTTAATTAATGAATTTTCCAACGTATCATTATGAGTTATACTTATCCTTTTTGTCTAATTGCCTTTACCTTGATGTCACGAATATCTTTACCTTTCATTAATATTTCAACTTCATTATATTCAGTCATGTATAGTTTCTTCTCTGATCCTGTATTGACGATTAATTAGACTCTGAGAATATTCAAACAAATCAATACTTTTTTTAGTATTTCTTGAAAATGTCTACTAATATTGGTGTCACAGATAAAGGATGAGCTGTCCTAGCACTTTGCTAAACTGAAATTTGTTATTTAATTGTTTTAAAGCCTTGTTGTTCTGATCCAGTCATCAACTGTTTTAATTCTTTTTTCTCGATCTGTTTTCCATGTCTAATTATGTATTCTTTTATATGAATGGTAGGAAGCGAATTACCCTGGGGAGTGTTATTTAATTTTTATGGCAACGGGTAGTATTGTTAATTTTACTTGAATCATTACTGAAAGAAATAATATTGTGACAACCATAACATAGAATACCAAGAGAATGATCGAAAGTTATGGTAGGAAGTTAAATAAAATAAGTTAAGTCAACAATATTATCCTTTACCATGGAAATTTACTAACTCACCCGAGCAGGCAACTTGCTTACTAGTATTCAAATAATATATATCCCTGGGAAACAAAACGATACACCTGATGTAATTTCTCAAGTTTATTGTTTATTTATGACTTCCATCAACATTCTCAAAGTTTCATCTCTCACTGTGCCACCCAGGGATTACAAGGCTAACCCACTTTATGAGAAGAATAAAAACCTGCTTTTCATTAATTGCACGGCATAAACGAGCATTTTATGCGTGCTCTGAATTTCCAGTGCTAAAACATCTTTTTCAAACACCACAGATTCTCATCAGAGTCATGAATCTATTTGACCGACTCAATTTTGATTTTAAACGACCATTGCTAACCACATCGTTCTATTCTAATAGTCGTTGATAGGTATAGTAAGTTCCATTTATCTTCCCTTCTACTGATTTCTCAGTTTAGACAGTTTAAACAAAACTCATCAGGGTTTTATTAATATAGATAGATAAACTTACTTGATGAGCAACGAGTTCAACTAGTTTTTAACAAAACATGGAGTGTCCATGGCAAGTATAAGCCCTTTCATATCGAGTGGTTATGACCATTAAAAGTGTTATTCCAAAATAATCTGCAGAATTGCACTTCTTGTCTTGTAATCAAATAACCCATTTCTTACGAGAGTCATTTTTAATTAAAGAGACTAATTGGTTTGGAAAAAAAGACGGTTTATTTTTACGAAACAGTACATTTCCTGCTTTCAGTATAATACCATCCAAAACGTATGAACTTGTACCAACTGGTTACGTGCTTCCTTATTCTGGTTGCAAACAACTCTGTCTTGGCATTTGAACCAATTTTTGACAACCTTGTTATTCTGGAAATTTTTCTTTCGTAATGTCTCCTTCAGAGGATCAAAGAAGTGGAAATCAGATGGCATCTAATCGGGTGTGTAAGGGAGAGAATGAGGTACCTCCCGAAGATTTCAGGTGTTTATTGAACAGTACGAGGACGTGCATTTTCTATACTTCTCCTCAGACCCAATCTTGTTCTACTAACTGTTTTTTTCTCCGGGTCAATTAAATATTGAATGACCCTCATACTTGTCGGAAGAGAGTATTATCTAACACATTTCATTTTATACTCTCTCTTATTAGCCCCAAAGAGAATCCACATGAACGCTTATTCAAGTATCACAGAAGATGTGGTAATGTTATGGCTTTACCTTGGTGGTTGGTTACGTAAAGCTGATAGAGTTATACTGGGGAACAAAGTAAAATGATCCTCTTGTCGAGGAAGGAGAACTTTTGTACTCTAACCGTTAGTAGAGGTAGGGAATCAAGGTTTTTTTTTATGGATATGGCACCGTTGTTCAGAAGTAGTGAAATATAAACTCAGTGAAAATTGGTATTGCAGACGATTATTACTAAAGAGGAAATCTTATTGTAAGGCATTCTTTCTTGAATAATTCTTAAACTTGCACAGTTGCTATTTTTGGTTGTCATTTTATTACTTTATTTTATATTCGTCAAATACGATGGTGGATTAACCTTGATAAGGTTATGTTTTTCTGTGAATGAGAAGTCCATAATACAGCGGACTTTAATTAGAAGTATGGGATCATATTTGTGCAGAAGAAGTTCCAAACCACATAGGTTTGCATAAAAAACACCCGTATTACCTTTAAATTTCCATGGCAACTGACGTTATTGTTAATATTACTAATTAATCTTAAGGATAAACAGTGAAGTCTGTTTAATAAAGTAGGGATTTTATTATTCACTGTATAAAATCTGTAATATTTCGGCTGTCTTACTGGTTCAGAACGCAGTAAATCGCTAAATATTTTTTTTCCTTTTCAATTTTGATTGACTTACAAACAGGAATTTGTTTTCATTGCCTCCATGCAAAAGTGAATTGTATGTAAATTATTTACATGTACTTCATTTGTATACAGAATGAAGCGGCTTCAGTCGATGGAAGAGTAGCTGAGACGCCTCAAAATAGCGACGACACTGAAGAAGTTGTAAAGAACCCTCCAAGTGAACTGGTGAAATTCTTTAAAATGCTACAGTTTGGCGTTCCAAAAGAAGGTGTGAAGCTAAAAATGATGCAAGAGGGAGTCGATCCTAATTTATTGGATTCTCATTCGAGGTTATGATAATGTTTTTTTCAAATGAATATGTATAATGTATTCTAAAATGTGTAACTGTAATTGATTATTGAATCAGTTTACTTTAAAATGTTTAAATGAATAATAAGTACACGACTGAAATTGTTCATTATCAAATTAATCCTTTATGGAGAGAGGAAGTTTAGAACTTAAGAGAACCAAAGATTCCAGTATGCTTTTCTAGAACTTGCATTATATATCAACTGACATTTAATAAACAGGGACTAAATTTTAATCCTAAATGAAGATATATGGCTCCTCCCTTAAATTATTCTTGTATTAAGCTGTTAGAGCTACTTTAATTGAACGCCTAGCTGGGTTCTCTCAAAGGCAAGAAGTTGTTCTATTTTTTCTGCCACTCCAGAAATGTTTTCTGGTTCTCCATGTAATTGTTACTCCTGACAGAGAGTTTACAGATTAAGATTCTGTGTATTGTGTAATGAACAACTATAATCACATAATTACATTATATAATTAAAATATTTTAAATTCATGCATTTCATCATTACCACAGAGGTTAGTAATATTAATATTAAACACATAATTGAATTTTAATTCAGTAATCTTATGTTTCAATATTATTAAATAAAATATATTTGCAAGTTGTTATGTTCCTGATTACATTATTTTTTTTTTAAATAGAAAGTTTATTGGATAATATCAATATTGAATAAATCACCTTACATTAAATGAAGTTTATTTAGTTTGTAAATAAAAAAGTTCTAAATTTCTGTTTTCAATGTTTGAAGTTACCTTCTTTCTGAATAATTATTATTTGATTGATTAAAAAAAAAAGGATTATTTTCAACTTGTTATATTTATATTTTTCTACTCTTATTAAAGCAATAAATGTATATATTGTTTATGAACAAAGTTGTTTTACTTATGCATTAAACCTGTCTGTTATGGTAAATTTCCTTTAGAGATTGCGCAGAAATATGCAAATAATGTTCATAGTCATGACGCAGAATTATTTTTTGTTTTTAAAGAATTTTCTGATATCCAAGGTGCTGTATTTAAAGTTAAGAAAGGACCCTGATATTAAATTAACAAGAGGCCAACAAGTTAGTAAAAAAAAGTTTCTGCATACAGCGTTACTCCTAAGTAATGATGAAACTCATTCCATGAATTATAATTAAAATTATTTTTATATTTAAAATGTTAAATTAATTGTTTGGGGTAATACTATAAAGCTAAAGGTTGATGTTATCCCTGTGTTTATTTGCAATGATATAATTTTATTTATACTCCTGAGCTGAATATTATCATACTTATGGTACCGGTAATTACCATACAGGCTTTGTAATAATCCAAAACTGGATTTTGTTAATGTGACTCCTATATGAATATATTGAGTATTTCAGCTTATTGACAAGATGTTTCCCAGAGTTCAACATGTACTATCTATTCAAAATAATGAACTGGGAGAAAAATCAACAAACATGTTCTTACGTTATATCAAGCCGAAGATAGAACTTACAAGTCAGTAAACAAAGTGATTAGTAATGAGGAAGCAGTTCATTATCGAACTGAATTTCTTAACTCCGTGACTGCTCCTGGACTAAGTTCTCATAAGTAAAAACTTCAAGTAGGAGCACCAGTCATGCTGCTATTTAGTATCAGTAACAAATTTTATGTTACGAAACTTGAGTGCCCGAAAAATGTGCTCTGTACAGATAGCGCCATAGAGGTGGACATCATAACTGGGTGGGGTATTGGGGAGTCTGTATGTATACCACGCATACCATTGATTCCGAGCCACTATCCGCTTGCATTCAAACGATTGCCATGTCCCGTCAGCGTCTTTTTTGCAATTATTGTTACTAAGTTGTAGGGGGAAACTCTATCTATTTTAGCAATTAAAGTGAGTGAGACCATGTTTTTCTCACATGGTCAACTGTAGTTTGCTTGCCCTGGAGTCAGAGGTTCCAACTATTTGTTCTTCCATGAACCTAAAGAACAGATAGCTAATGTGGTGTATGCAGATGCATTTGCTTAACACTGTACTAATAATGATATTTTCTACTAGTCTATAATTTCTAATGATATTTTGGAATACCATGTATCATCTCCGTTTTTTTGAAAAAGTACCCGTCAAAGACGGGAATGTTTACTAGCATATTAATATGTTAGTAACTATCTACCTACGTGTAACACGTCACAATATAATATTGATAATTGGGCAAATCTAATTACTTCAATTAAATTGCAGCTACAAATCAAAATCATCACAATTAGACATCATTATATTCTCTAATTAACACTTAATAGAGAATAGGTTAAATAGTCTATTTCATGTATACACTTTTAATCTAAAAATATCTCATTATATAAGGGTGAGTTCAGTAATTTTTTGTAAAACTACATTGATAAGGGAGGGAGTTATAATTCCTTTTAACAAATTCGGAACATGTTTTTTTAACGCTAAACCGAAAACAATGGAATTTTTTTAAAAAATTGAACTAAAGATTAGCAGTTAATAAAACAAATTAATACAATTCCGATTGTTGCATAGGGCAGTAGACCATTATAAAAACTGATATTTCGTTTTAGAATAATGAATTACCTGTCCTAGTGGTCGAATTTATTTCCACTTATTTACATTGACTTGCAAATTTTTAAGTGAAATATAATTGTTATATGGGGGTTTATTAAAAAAAATGTTCTATGAGTTAAGATGATAAGTTAGAACAATAAAATTGATAAATGTAAGAAATCAACCCCAATCAAACATATATTTTCTGATGCATTCCTTGGTGTGATGGATATTTGTAGAACAAGTGTTTGACTAATCAAACAAAACATAAGTTGGCTGTTAACGAGTTTGACATTATGCTTATTTAAAGTAAAGTTGAGTTTAGGCCACTCTAGTTTTTTATCTTAGTTTTTATTCCTCTTCGAATTGAATATTTGCAGGTAAGGCAGGACAGCATCTGTTGGGTTAGCTATTATGTTAATAATTAATTACCAAATTAAGCTTAGCTAAAGGTAACAATCATTCACTGACAGTTAGCTAAATTAGCCGTTCAGCTAGTACTATTTATTAATAAACTATTAACTACTTACGAGTGTCACGCTTTGTCATAAACAATAGTATAAAGTGAATATTGAGATATAATTGGG
The DNA here is from genome assembly GCA_026182355.1 of Hermatobates lingyangjiaoensis. Lineage (NCBI taxonomy): Eukaryota > Metazoa > Arthropoda > Insecta > Hemiptera > Hermatobatidae > Hermatobates > Hermatobates lingyangjiaoensis. Next base: position 875,325 of record JAPFBL010000094.1, read on the forward strand.
CACATCTAAATAGTGTAATTACAATACAGTTATAAATAAAAGTCATCATAATTAGGCATCATTCTAATACATTCTGAAATGAATACGTCATGATGACAGCACGTATATTCTTTAATTAGCATTTAATAAAGCTTGGGGAGTTGAATAGCCTATTTCATGTGCATACATTTGCTTGTAATATCTCAAAATAGAACATTACTTGAGGATAAGAAGGTATTGTTTTTAAAAATGAAGAAGGGGTGTTGTAATATACTTTATGAATTCAGAAAATGTTCTTTCAACGCTAAACCGATAATTATGGAACAATGAAATATTGTCAAAAAAAAAACCTAAATTAGCAGTTTATAAAAAAAATTCATAAAATTTCAATACTTGCAAAAGGCAATACACCTACAAAATAACTGAAATGTCCTGGAATAATGAATCACCTACCCTACTGATTGGATTTGTTTACATTGACTTATGACATTTTTTAAGAGAAATAATATTGTTACTTGGAAGTTAATTAAAAAAAATTAAAATGTTTTATAAGTCATATATGCTGAAAAATAAAATTGTTAAACGTAAAAAATTAACCCCCATCTAACACATTTTCTGATGTATTCTATGGTATGATAGTTGATTGTCGAACACAGTTGATTGATAATCAAACAAAACAGTTGATTTTCAACGAGTTTGATATTATGTTTACCTATAGTAAAGTTCAGTTTAGGCCACTCGAGATTTTTTATCTTGATTTTTATTCCAGTTCGAATTGAATATTTATGGGAAAGGCAGGACATCGTCTGACCAGTCAGGCTTTATGTTAATAATTAAATAAAAAATGAATTTTAGCTAAAGTTAACAAACAGTCCCTGACTGTTAGGCGGTACGAAGTTCTCCGGGTCAGCTAGTAAAATATTAAATACACATAAGAAAGCGCACTTAGCAATTCATTTGTACAATAATACTCAACCTAAAAACCTATTAAAATAATCACATTTACACCGTAACACAATCTATACAATATAAGAAGCAATGGATATAGCGGAACAAAATAAAGAATGTAGTAAAAGTTAAAGTACAGTTCCTTTAGAATAGCGAGTTCATATTTTTGAAAAATTTTAAATTGATAAAAGTACCCATTTAATTTAAGATATAACTTTTTAGATGAATTTTTTTAGAATGGCAAAAAAAGGTGAAGTTTACCTGCAGTATCCCTCCGCCACTCCTTTACTGTGACTAGTCATTTATTTGTAAATAGAATGCAATATTAATACATTATATATTCTGTATTTTTACTTTTTATAACATACGGTAGAAAATAAACCTGGAGTCATGTTTCAAACAATCATCTTCATTAATTGAGTCCAATTGCTTGTTCAAAGCAAAGAAGCAATGGCGAATTCCGTATTTTATAAAATACAAACTTAGTAGTTCACCTGAAAATGAAGTCACCTATAAACTACTTAGCAAACATTATTTGTCAAAGTTCTACAAAGAGTATTCAAACCATATTTAAATTTCAGAACATTTACAAACATATAAATAAGCACTATTCTCAAAATATATTTTATTTGCCAAGATAAACAATAAAAAATTATGTTTAAATATAATAATTTATTTAAAATGTTTAGCTGATATTTACAAATTGTACAAAGAGCTTACATTAATAAAAAAGAAATGTTTTTAATAATTTGATTATTAAGCTCTCTTTAAGTGACATAATTGGTACGACATTCCTCAAATATTCAGACCAATAATATGTATCAAGCTTTATCAATGACTGTGATCAAAGTAACTTTTAAAAACAATGGAGTTTTTATATATCTACAGCTGTCACAATCATGCGCTTCAATACTAAAATATACTCGTTGATTTATTATGCAACTATGCAATTTAACGGTTTTCTGAACACTGAACTTAATTCAATCACTCCAATTCTTCTACGGTCACTACAAACGTCACACAACCTTAATTTGGTTAGTTTTAAAAATCAGGTAAGACAATATTGAAATTAGAAGAAAGAAAAGCTCAAACTTACCAATAAATTGGTATTTACATTTGCTTTGGATACTGAATAGGATTAAAGAGAACTAAAATTATGTATTAATTAGTTCACAATATTAATAAATAAATTCATTTAAACAAAATGTACATAACATGTTAACAATAATATGTTCATGAAACTAAGGATTACATATCAAAGAGCATAACACCACATCCTTCATGAATTGGAGTCTCCAAGAAATCCTAAACCTAAAAGAATTCGAGGAAAGAACATAAATAGAAAAGCAAAAATTGCTACTAGACAGGGAATAGCTATAGTAAGGAATACATATGGTTTATTAAGAAGAGCTTCATGACTAACTTTCAACGTTTTCAGTTGTTCCTTAACTAAAGTTCTTTCTTCATGACACTCCATGTATAATGTTCCTACAGTCACTAACTCTTCTTGTAACTCAATTATTCGGTTACGAAATTCGTTGATTAAATTATTTTCTGATTCTCCCATCAATTTCACTGTTGATTCATCCTTCTTTTCTTTTGTATCTAGTAATTCTCTTAAAGATTTAATCTCAGATTGAAGAGATATAATTGTACCCTCCAATCTGATGCAATCTTGTTTGGAAGAATTAAGTTCATCTTTATACCTATTATCATGAACAGATGCTTGCAATGCTAATTTAACCTTTAAATTTTCAACTTGACTTTTCAATTCATCACACATAAGCTTATTTTGTTCAGCAACAAGTTGAGCCTCATCAAGTTGCATTCTCAGAAGTTCTTTTTCTTCATCACATGCAGATGTTTTATTACCATCGTTGTGTGAACGTGTTGAGTTCATATCTTCTGTATTTGCAGAATCAAAAGCAAGTCCATGATTTAATTCGTGCTTGGAAGTTATTTCTTGCAACTGGGATACTAATTTCATTTGTACTTCATCAGACAAATGTGGCTGGTACTTCCCATCCTTTTCAGTTAAGTTTAAGTTGTTTTCAATAATCAGAAGTTCCTGTTTGGGAATAGCTTTTTGGTCAATATTTGAACTTTCTTTGATAAAATCTCCTGAATTAGTTTCAATTTTGGAGAGACTTAATTCATTTAATTCTTTGTTCTTCTTTTTTAACTCCTCAAAAACCTCTCTGTGTTTGTCTTCCAACTCCTTGTTTTCAATTTGTAACTGCTCATTCCTTTTAACTTGTTCATTCAATTTCCCTACAATTTCCTGCACATCACGATAACTTTTCTCAATTTGAGAACGCAATTTTGAACACTCTACTTCAACACCCAATAATGACCTCTTTATATCATGATACTTTTTGTCAGCCTCATTTTTTTCCTCCAAAACTTTGTGAAGTAAATCCTTTGCTGCATTTTGGTAATGATTCTTATCTTCCTTCAACTTTTTCAACTCATCCCTCATTTTGTCTTCAGTAAAATCTTTCGAATATATTTCAATTTGGTTTTCTAAATTTTCAACTTTTGAAAGTAGTTTATCCTCAGTAACCAAAGCTTTCCACCCTTGATCAGCACTTTTAAATATAACTTCTAAAACAGATTGTAAACTCAATAACTTCTCTTCTAATAGTTGTTCTCTCTGGGTTGATTCCTGTATTATCTGATTCAATTGGTAAAAATCCTCCAAAGAATGTGTTCCTAAAACTAATGAAAATTCACTAGGTGGAGGCTTAGCTTCCTTTCCATCAGGATAATATAACTTAATATTAGCTATTATACATCCATGGGTAACTTTCAAGGGACTTTCTAACACGTCAACTCCAAACTGAACTACATCTCCCGAATACACTTCTCTAGGGCAGCTCTCTTCTCCAGATTCACTCAAACGTTGGTTATTCAAAAAGGTTCCATTACTGCTTTTTGTGTCTTGAATGTAAAATTTTCCATTGTTGTACCACAGCAGAGCATGATTACGGGATAAAACTTTACATTCAAATATAGCATTGTTTGGAGCTGCCTTTACTTTTGGAACAGATCTTCCTACTTTAACAACTTGATCCAATACAAGCACTCTTTCTTGAAATGGATGTGAATTCGGCCTGCAAGTTAATATAGCCTTACTGGCCATAATACTTAATATTTACATATGTACACTGTAAAAAGGGTAAAGATATAGGAGCACTGATGACATAACAGATTCAAATAACTCTCTTAGAATTGTAGAACTGTTATCCAGTTTCATAGATTCAATTGAAGGCACTGAAGAAGTCCACCCTACAAATTTTTGCTACGAAACTTCTTTAAGTCCATAAACATAAGACATAGCTATTATTGGTTACGAAACCGAGGAGTAAATAAAACCATTGTATATTCTTCGGCAAAGTCTACTCAAAAATTTGAAAAACATATAATTATAAAACACATTTAATGCCTGTAAGTAAGACCGCAAAACATTTTCTGGAAGCAAGTTGCACTCCGTTTCCATTGTATGCCATTACATATAGTGAAAGTATATCCTTCTTAAAAAAATTCTTAATGAAATGGAGAACGAAGTATTAATTTAATAGAATCATATACACAAAACCACCACAAATCAGCTGTTTATATCACTATCCTCACTATAGACTGTCAGGGTATTCAGGGAGGGGTTCTTTAAATACGGGAAGTTATTTATAAACTGGCACAATTCAATGTTGTTTGGTATAAGAAACAAATTGCTCTAAAATAAAAATGGCAACAACACGTAATACAATGAATCCTATTCATCAAATTACTTTCATTTATAATTTTGTCATAACATAAAAAAATATTTGTCTTTATTAATATTCAATAAGAATTTGTGTATGCATCATAGTTTTTTTTTTATTATGGACAACTATACTATATTAAAGATAATTTGATCTTTTTAAAATGGAAAAATAATAGACGTTCACAATACATAGTTGTGCAATATGTTTATAAGTCCAGAAGAAATGAGTATAAATTATTGATTTAAAATAATAGAACAAAGATTCGATTAAACCCGTTAAATTAGTGGATGGTTAATGTTATTTATTAACATTATGGTTATTTGTAAGCTGACATTAATGCATATATATTTATAATAGTTCAATAAATGTTAAGCCACTTTATTAGGCTGAAATAAAAATATAAAGGTTATCATAAATACATTTCTAATACCGTAATAATTACTGTTTATAGTAATTTTACTTCTATATGTAAGTTATTTTACTTCTCTTGATTTGACATTTTGCTCATATAATACACTTGCATTCGCAAAATAGGGATACAAGTTCAGATTCTTCAATAATAAAAAACCTCCAGTGACCTGCACTCAACTTTACTATAAGTAAACTTAATATCAATCTTCTTGGGTATATAATATATAATATCTCATTTAGGCATAATGTAAACATTTAAATGGGAGATGTTTATTAGTATTTCATTCCTGAGGTAGTACAGATAGTGATTCATCGACTTATCCATATATAGGCTTATTTTTGTATATCACACCACTGATGCAAATAATCTCATTAGCATAACTACGGCAGTAATAAGATTTTTGAAAAGCCAAAGAGGAAATTTCTTTATACAAAAAATCTCCTACAAGAGAACATGACTTTTCTTCAAATAGTGAATGGATTTCTTACATCGTTTACTTGACCTGCTTCTACATTGAATATTTAAGACAAATTTTCAAATTTAAAACAAGAAAATACTCTTATTTTCTCTTATCTTTTTTTCTCTGTACTCTGTACATTCATACAGTAAGTATGAATACAGTAGTACTTCATAATATTCTGAAGTACTCTGTACTTCATAAGGTTGCTATGAATTTAAATTGAGAAAAAATGTAATAGTATTTAGCCAGTTTACGAACTCAAATCAAAGTAAAAGCCAGCTATTCAGTATAATTTAAAACTTTTATAGTCGGGAGCTTCTAATTTTTGAAAATAATAAATATGAACTATTAGACCAGAATAGTGAAAAAACTGAATATTTGTAAACAAACATAACTCATGTTTTTCAGGAAAGAGACCATTCGTCACATTTTAATAGCATGGAAAGATACTATAATTCACAAAGATAAATAATTATAACTGATATTAAGTTTTTCTCAAGAGTGCAATATATAGATTTATTAAAGCATTTTATGAGACAAAGGAAATTTAGTTAAGTTTATTGATGGTGATTTTTAACTGTAAAAATATTATTCCTCTTATATCTATATAAATAAAAGAAAGGTTTTGTCTGTACATTGCTTAGAACCGACTAACTTCAAGTTTTCTTTACGTTTCATACATTCGAGAAACCAAATCCACCCTTAGAAAAATTCCTGTCAGTTTGTCGGCAAAATTTTGTCACAAGTAAACTCAGTCACCATAAGACATAGCAAGCTGAAACTTTTACAGTAGGATTTCTGTATGTCTAACTTAAAATATAGACTCTAAATTTCTTGGGAATTCAACGTAGGAACGAAGTTATGGACGTTTAAAGCAAAAACTTTTGTCACAAGTTAACTCAGCCACCGTGAGACATAGCGAGCTGAAACTTTGACACTAAATTTGTGTATGCGTAACTTAAAATATAAGCTCTGAATAGATTAATAATTCAGTGCAGAAGCGAAGTTATGAACCTTTAAGCTGTATTTTGCTAACTTCACAGACATGTTTGTTTTAAAAATATACAGGTGTAGCAAGTCGGTATTGTTAGTTGATTTTAATTTCATTTGCATATATGAATATATTGAGTATTTGATCTTATTGACAAGGTGTTTCCCACAGTTCAAGATGTACTATCTATTCAGAATTAATGGATTTGTGAACGAGCAATTCTCAACCCTTACTAATGAACAGGCAGGAAAAATCAACAAAGTTCTTACGCTATATCAAACCGAAGAATGAACTTACAAGTTAGTAAAGAGAGTGATTAGTTAATAGCAAGCAGCTCATTATCCAACTGAATTTCTTGACTCCGTGACTGCTTCTGGACTGCCTGCTCTTGAGTAAAAAACCTGAAGTAGGAGCACGAATCATGCTGAGATTTAGTAGCAGTAACAAATTCCATGTTACGAAACCTGAGTGCCCCAAAACTGCGCAACGGGGGGGACACGACTCTGAGTTCGTCCTCTGCACAGATATGCCATAGAGGCGGACATAATGACTGGGTGTGGAATGGGGAGTCTGTGTGTATACCACGCATACCATTCATTCCGAGCCACTATCTGTTTCCGTTGAAACGATTGCAAAGTCCCGTCAGAGTCTATTTCACAATGACGTTAACTAAGTTGTAAGGGGAAACTTTATCTAACGCAGGAATTCAAATTAGCGAGACCAAATTTTTCTCACATGGTCAACTGTAGTTTCCATGCTAAAGAATCAGAGGTTCCAACTCTTTGTTCTTCCATGAACCTGAAGGACAGACAGCTAATGTGGTGTATACAGAGGCATTTCCTGAACAGTACAGTGTTCTAATAATGGTATTTTCTACTATTCTATAATTTGTAATGGTATTTTGAAATACCTAGTATAATAGAATTTTTGATTCCATCAAAGACGGGTACGTTTGCTAGTCTCATATAAATCAATAAATTATTTACATTTTTCCATTATAAACATCAATTTTATCTCAGTGGATTCGCTCAAAAAATTTCTAAGACAATGTGAACAATGTACAAAAATATCCAAAATTCGAGAAGTATAGAAAGTGATCCCTTAGTCTAGGATAAGCAAACAGTTTTTATAGCTTTATTGCTATTTGCCCTGATTAAAAATTGCATGCATTTTTTTATAAATTGCTAATTTTTTGTTCCATTTTTGGTAAAATTTTCATTATTTTTTAATGAGCCCTTCGGTGACTGTAATTTTGAAAAAAATTATCTTATCCTCCACATAATGTTCTATTTGTAGGTATAGTTTCATTTTGATCCGTCAAACGGTATGGCTTGTATCGCTTTCACAAGCTTTGATATTGATTTATAAGTAAAAATTTTTACATTTTTGAAAAAAAATATTTCCGGTTGTTTCAAAATATGAACAATTTTTCGTTTATTGCATTTGTAACCTCAAAGACAATACCCAAATTTAAAAACTCTAGAGTTAGCAGTTTAGGAGAATAAAATGTTTTTTAAAACCCCAAAAAAATGACTTTCCCGTCATGTATAATTCTTTCCAAACTATATGGATCATCTACACTATGAATATCTAAATCAGTAAAACTTATAAGGGAATATAAACAGCATAAAAAATGGATGAAGAAATATTCAAATCAAAATGTACATATATAAAACATAATTACTGTATGTATTTGTGGGCACAAATACAGTTCTTAACATAGTAAATCTTATCATTACATAATGAAAAATATATTTAGAATTTAACATTTAGAACTCAATTGACACTTTTCGATACAATTCTTCTTCATAAACAAGTAATATTTCATCAAAATATTGTTATTCAAACTTTTAAGAAACAGTTTTGTTTACTGATATAATTTTAATTAAACATTTAAAAGTGTGTGAAGTCTTCAAATTGAAATTATTGAATGAAATGTAATGTGATATGGCTTAGCCTCTTCAACTAACTGGCTCTTAATTGAAACGATTTGTGGGTTTAAAATTCCTATCATTATATTTAACAGATAAGACATATCACATTTAATGAGCTTAGATTTCTTTCAACAGTTCTTGATGTATTGTTTGGCAAAAAATATGTTTATTATTTGTTTAATCTAATCTATCAACTAGCAATTGTATTAGACAATGTGTGTAATTTATAATCAGGGTTAGATTATATCTTTTTTGTGTAATCTATAATTTTAATTCTGTATTAAGTTCGTTTATCTCAAAAAGGTTAAGTGTAACGGAACTATAGAAAATTTAAATTGTTTTTGTTATATGTAATTTATTATTAGAGTTGGAATTAAATTGTTTCCTGGATAAAACCGGGTAGATCAGCTAGTACATTTTTGTATAAAATATCAACTTGATCCATCAAAGATTCTGGATCGTAGCGTGGAAACAAGTAATGCTAACATACTCACCCACCCACCCGTGCACCCACACACACAGATATCATCGAAAAAACATCGTAAAACGATTTCTGGGACGTCAAAACATATAATTCCGTTAAAATCTCCAGATTAGTTTTTTTCATGATCACTATACTTTACTTATAGTAAAGTAAAAATGACAAATGAAAATAAAGAGGAAAGAAAAAAGTTCTAAAGGCTATAAAGGTAAAGGCAAACGTGAGTCCATTATATTCGGGTTCAAAGATTCTTCAGATTACAGGTAATAAAGTTCTGTTCTCTAACTTTAAAGAACTAGTTTGAGATTTTTGCGACTAATACATACCTACCTCAATTTTGAAACAGCTAAATCCAGGTGCAAACATAAATGTTCCAGTGCTTTGAATAAAATAAAATGCTTAAGTATTCCTGTAAGGTTATTCTCATCAGACCTGTCATATAAGACCTGCTAATGTTAGGTCTCCCATTACAAATCTAGTATTTTACTTGAGGGTAGACCACGCCAAATTTTTTAATCTATCAAAAAGTAATTGTTAAAATAATAGAAAATTAATTGGTTAATTAAATAATAAAATTGAATTAAATTTTTTTTTTAAAGTTGATCTACATAAAATCATTACATTTAGACCCTAAATAATAAAAATAATCCTATTTTCTTACAAAAAGGTTTTGCAAAAAAAAAGGAATACGAAAAAAAACATCAAAAAAGATCCCAAGTAAAAATAATCTAAAATCAATTAATTTCAATCATAATAATTAAATAAGTAAAAGTTAAATACATGAAAATAAAAAAAAAAATTAAAACTAAATAAGTAAGAAACTAAGTAAATAAATATCGGAAAATAAAATTACGAAAAATCGCTTAATTTAATGTTAAAAATTTTTCACTAATTCCTTAAATTTGAACGCTTACCAGGTTCAAACCATTAGGTCATCTGAATAAATTATTCTTAGAATCCTTAAAATAATTTAAGACCTTCATATTTGAATGGAATAAAATCAAATACAAAGTATTTACGAAGTACAAAGAATTTTTTATTACAAAGAATTTACAATAATTATTTTTAATAAAAGTCATTAGGGGAAAAGGAAAAAATACATTTGAATTAACAAAGGATTCCTATAAATTTCTAAAGATTAATTTGCCCAGGGGAGCTTTACATTATTGATTAAAAAACATATTAAAATGGTCTGATGTAAATTATGGGTTTGCCTTATATAAGAGAGAAATTAATAAAAATTCAAAGAATTTACTTTATCATATTTTAAAAAAAAATAAATTTATTATTAACATTTGAATATTGTGGTAACTATTTATTTAAATAAAATAATATTAAGAAAAAAAAAAACAGTTTAAAAATAAATACATTGAAAATTTTAAAAAATTCAAATAACTTAACCTTAAAAATTTGACATTTTGTTAAAAAAATTTATATTTAAAAGGGTTGGGACCCCTTATTACACGGGCCCCTGTAGGAACATCTCAGGGTTCACATACCCCTGGGCCCCCTAAAAAAAGCCCCCCTATAATTATTGATAAAATCAAGATAAAAGGAATGTAAAATTTACAAGAATCTAAATACAAATACCAAGAACTATGAAAAATACCATTATCAAAATAAGAAAAAAACATATTTAAAACAACCTTTTCCCCATAATCAATAAGTTAATAAAGATAAATGAAATGTTGAAAGTTAAATAACATATAAAAACAGTCAAGAGTTTAAGTTCAGAAGAATTTGCTTTATCTTGATTTTTAAAATGGAACACATTATTAATTTTTTTATTTGGGGGAATTTTTACCCGTTTAAAATAATGTTGAAAAAAAAACCATTAAAAACTAAATGAATAATTTTAAAAAATGTAAAATTTAATAATTGGTTAGACCAAAAAACAGTTAACTTATTTAATTGAAATTTAAAAAAGGCAGAGGGGTTGGTTCGGGACCCCTTAAACTATTCTTATATAAAGGGTTAAGGGCCTTCCCTATACCATCGGACCCGCCTGGTAGCCACCCAAGCCCCAGGCCCCCCGCTAAATTCCCCTCCCCCCTATAACAAGTTCCTGATAAAATAGAAAACATTAAAGTTGAATAAGAATAAAACATTATATAACAACTATAACAAAATAAAATTATAACCAAAAATAAAATAATAATAAATAAAATAACTATTCCTACCCATAATCCTAAGCATAAAAAAAGTAAAAGGATAGAAATTTGGAATAAGCCATAAAAATTTATAACAACATAAACAAAATAAAATTTAATAAAAAAGTTAATACTGATTTAAATTACCATTCCTCCCATAAAATTGTTCATGGATAATAAAATAATAAAAATGTTACAAACAGGAAAACAATAACTTAAATCGAAGGAAAATAAAATTTAACAAAATAAAATAATAAAACTGTTTAATACTCAAAACTAGTATAATCCATAATTACTTAATAATTTAAAAGCTTGAAAGTTGTGACTAAATACATCAATTTTAACCTATAAGGAAAACTTTAAAAACTTTAAAAACTGAAACTTACCAACAGCCCCAAACGAATTAAATGTTTAAAAAATAACTAGAAATCACATAGAATTAAAATAATACCTATTAAAATAATCAAAATAAAATTATAACTAAAATAAAAAAATATTTTTAACCCAATTTATTTTACCCCATATATATTTAATTATTATTTAAAAATTATTAAATTACATAAAAGTAGAAAAAATGTTATTAAGGTTGCTTAAACATAAACAATACCTATTTTCATTAAACAATTTACCTATAAAACAAATTAAATAAATTAATCATACTTTCATAATCCTCAAAAGGCCATTCCTTTAGTTTATTTTAGGTAAATAAAGGAAAAACTATTAAATGGCATTTAAAACATTAAATTAAATTTAAGATAAATAAAATTAAAAAAGGTTTAAACATAATTCCATACACCATATCCTAAAACTTTTTAATCAAAAAAAACTAAAAATATTAGAAAATTTAAAGTTATTAAATTTTAACAAAAATATAAAATAAATTAATTAAATTTAAAGTTAATTAAAATTATTATAAACAAATAATTATACAAGTAAATACATCAAAAATAAATGCAAATCTTATATTAAATGGTTTATTTAAATATATTATTGCTGGGAGAGATTTAAAAATTACAATACAACTTAAATAATCAAAACAATATTAATAATAGATATCAAATACACCTTTAATTAATTAAAAATATATAAAATTTTTTAAATAAATTTATTATCCAAACAATAGAACAAAAGTAATAAAACGTTGTTTATAATTTAAAAAAATTAAAATATTTGCTTCAAACCCAAGTTACCTAAAAGAATTAAATAAGATGTAAATTCTATATTCTATTTTTTTCAATTTTAAAAATTTAATTAAAAAAAGCTTTTGCATTAATATCATAAAAAAGTAAAGAAAACAAACAAAAAAATTAAGGGAGGGGGTAAATGGGTCTTTACTTGCGGAACAGGTACACCACCCCCCTAATTATATTTGATTTAGTTTATATTTAACATTAATTAAATATATTTTAAAATTTTAAAGTTAAACATCAATTCATACCAAACTTTTATTAATACTTAAGAAACTTCAATATAAAAGTCACCTTTTCAGGGTCACTGGAAACTTTAAGTTGGGGAGTTTAATTCAAAAATAGTAAAACAGACCAAAATATTCAAAAATTTTAATTAATAAATACTCAAAAATAAAAAAATAAAGAAATAATTACCATCTTCTTCTTTCCCAAGAAAAATAAATTACAACCTTGGGTTTTTCAGGTTTGGGATAAAAATTTTGATATGGATAAATGGTTTCTTTGTTTAAAAAATTTTTAAAGGGAGGATCCTTTTTTTAATTATAATTTTTAAATTTTTAATATAAAAAAATTAATTAAAAAAATTTTAAATTAAAATATTAAATTAAAAAAATAAAAAAAATTAAAAAAAAAATTTAAAAGAAATAATAAATTTTCCTGAAAAGTTTTTAGCCAGCCATTTTGCTAAAAATAACTTTTAAACTTAAAATTTTCTTAGGTGTGAACTTCATTGCCATTTAAAAAAATTTGGCAAACTCTTCTTTAAAGGAAAATGTGTATTATAATCTTAAAGATCCTCAAAAATAAGGGAAATCTTAACTGTTTTAATTTGGGTTCGGAATTATGGGACCTAAAACCTTAAAACCCTTAACAATTTAACCCAAAATCAATTTTAAAAACATGGAAAATCTAATTTATATGGATTTTCTTTTTAGTGCTTTTTTCTGCAAAAAAAAACTGACAACCTTGGTGGTTCCTTCCGTTTTGAAATAAAATGTTAAAAACTCCTTTTTAAAAATTTGGATTTTGTAGAGGTCTTCTTCAAATAATTTAAATATTAAATTATATAATTAAAATAAATATTAATATAAATATTTTTTATTTTTTATTAAAAAATTATTTAATAATTTTATTTTTAAAATTAAAGTTTAAAAAATTTCAATTGTTTTTAAAAGTTGCTAAAATGGACTAAAATAAATCCTTGAAACAAAGAAATTTGTTAAATACCAAATGCATTTGCATCGTAAAAAAAATAATTTTTTAGAGGAAATCGCGTCTATCACCATTTAAATCCAAAAATAGAAAGGTTAGAAATAAAAACTGTTTTTTTAATCAATTTTTATATAAGCACTTAATTTGCAACTTGGGAATTAATAAAACAATTCTAAAAAAGTAAAAAAATCTCCAAAAATTAAATGATTGTAAAATTTCTTGTTTGAATGTAGTTAAATTAAGCAAAAAATTTTCATAATTTCAAGTACTTTGGTGACAAAAAAAAAAACATTATTATTCTTAAATTATATTATTGTGGATTTTGTTCAAAAGCAATGACAGTTTATTCAAATATTAAAATTGTTTTTTTATTAAATTTTAATAATAACACTTATTTAGGTTTTTAGTTCTAATCAAAAAGAACAATTCTAAAAAATTAAAAAAATTTAACACCTTAAATTTTAATTTATTCCTAATTGCTAAGGGTTGCAATTAAAATTAATTAAAAACTATGTTAATAATTACAAGGAATTATGGGTTAAAAAAAAAAAAACAATTTCATTATTAGGATTAAATTATCATTGCATTTCGGCCATGTTTAGTTAACAAAAAATACCAAGAGCAATAAAAAATTGTTTTTTTTTTAAAAATGTAATTTCATTATAATTTTTAATTTGATAATTGAACTATTGGTTGCCTAGTTAAAATTAATTAAAAGCATTTACTAATTATAAAATTATTAAAAAAAAAAAATAAAATTTATTATTTTGGCATTAAATTACCCATTATTGCCCAGTTTATTTGACAAAAAATCAGAATTTAGCAAAAAAAATTTTTTTTTTTTATAAATTTTATGATTGCCATTTTAGGTTGAAAGGGAATCAAAAAGGCAATTAATTAAAAAAAGTTAAAAAAATTTTAATTATAATTTTAATTTGTATTTGAACAAAGGGGCATATTAAAAAAGTTAAAAAATTTACAAATTATAATAATTATTCCAAAAAAAAAAAAATTTTTTAACGGCATTAAAATATTGTTTGGGCCATGTTTAGTTAAAAACAATACCCAAGTTTACAAAAAAAATTTTTTTTTTATTAAATTTTATAAATTCATTATTTTGGTTTGTTAGTACGGGAATCAAAAAGGCAATTAATAAAAAAAGTTAAAAAAATTTTAATACCATTATAATTTTAATTTATTCCGTATAATTGAACATATATGGGTTGACACGTAGTTAAAATTATAGTTAAAAGACTAGTGTTGACATAATTATCAAGCGACATTATGGGTGAACAAAAAAAAAAAAATAATTTATTATTACTTGGCATTAAATTACCTCATTGCATTGTCGGCCATGTTTATTTGACAAAAGCAATCACCGAGAGTTTCAGTTTAATATATAAAATTGTTTTTTTTTTTATCAAATTTTATGATAATAGCCTTATTTTAGGTTCGTTAGATATCGGTGAATCAAAAAGAAGCAATTAACTTAAAAAAAGTTAAGAAACAAATTTAACTACCATTATAATTTTAATATTCCGTATAATTGAACATATATGGGTTGACACGTAGTTAAAATTATAGTTAAAAGACTAGTGTTGACATAATTATCAAGTGACATTATGGATGAACAAAAAAAAAAAATTTCATTATTACTTGGCATTAAATTACCTCATTGCATTGTCGGCCATGTTTAGTTGACAAAAGCAATCACCGACAGTTTCAGTTCAATATATAAAATTGTTTTTTTTATTAAATTTTATGATAATAACACTTATTTTAGGTTTGTTAGATATCGGTGAATCAAAAAGAAGCAATTAACTCAAAAAAAGTTAAGAAAAAAATTTAACTACCATTATAATTTTAATTTATTCCGTATAATTGAACATATATGGGTTGACACGTAGTTAAAATTATAGTTAAAAGACTAGTGTTGACATAATTATCAAGCGACATTATGGGTGAACAAAAAAAAAAAATTTTTTATTACCATACACAAAGAAAAATATTAACTACAATTTAAATTCTTATTCATTCCGTATAATTCAATATATATGTGTTGATACATTGTTAGAATTATAGTTAAAAGACAAATGTTAACATAAAATATCAAATGACATTATTGGTGAACAAAGAAATATTATGTTACCTGGGCATAGAGCCTCAGTGAACGTTCCTCCATGTTCCGTAGATGAAGACCAGCAGTAGACTGACTAGTTATGACCTGCAAGGAGCTTTAGGGAGTCCAGAGTTCACTTACGCAGTCTTAGAACAGATTGGCCAACCCCATTATGACTAGGTATTTACTTCATTAAATAATCAAACAAATTTATTAAAATGAAACATCATTTTATTAAAAGTTTTTTTTACACGGTTCAGTGATAAATTTTATGCTTATTGCTATGGTTTACATCAATAAAAAATTGAGAATAGCAGTTGATATTTAAAATACAACACTGTTTTGACAGAACTTAGAGAAATAAGTTATTACTAAACGATTTAACAATAGATTAGGGAATAGTATTTGACTTCACTATAAATAAAATGTAGTGACAATAACAAAATATGATTATTAAAACTTCTTTGTCTTGATGATATCTGAGTGGGTGTGGGTGGGAATGATTCCTACAGTTTGACACAAAAATATGAAATTCATTATATTCATAATTCCAAATGAGAAGAACTACATAGCTTTTTGTCAATATCGAAGCATGATAAAGGTGCTTTATGGCAATTTATACTAAAAAACAAACCACTGTTTCTTGTTTTTTGAAGACAAAAAAAAATTGCAATTTTGCACATAACATCATCACAGTATTATGATCAATACAAAGTAAATTTCGTTTTAGATACTAAGAGTACAAAGAAAGTCAAATAATAACTTCTTTTTGCGGTTACTTGTCAGAATCACAATTTCAAATAATAATCATTACTTCATATACAAAAAACAAATCAACAAGAATCAAATCAGCATTCGAAGCAAAATAAAAAAAAAGAGGTCTCATTTCATTTATTAAACATATTAAACTTTAACATATTATTAAACATCACATTAAAATAAAAATGTGTACATAATGAATTTAACTGCTTTCCATGGACTACATGCATATGCTCTCCTTCTCATAACTGTTGATATAATTCCTAATAATGAACATTTGGACGATTAACTTTTGATTACTTAATATAAAAGATTATACTACCGAAATAATTTCACTAAATGAAGCACAGTAAAAAGAAATATTGCACAATGTATAATTTGTTCGCAACATAAAATAACTGATGTAGTATGCACTTAACAATACTGTGAGTTAATATATTATTGAATTAATTTATAATCAATTAAATTAATTAATTATTAACCTTTACAATAAGTTATATTGCAAAGGACCTCATTTGTAGGAGTAACAATAACAGTTCTTATTTCAATTAATTTATTCTTATCAGTGCCTACAAGCATTTAACTGGTTATGATGAAAATGTAATCATTACTAAAAAGTCTGGAGTGGTCAATTTTTAAACTAATTTTAACATTAATAATTGTATCAATAATCATCACGAAAATGAAATACTTTCTTACTCTAAATTACAATCAAACTACGAAATTTACCACTCGTCAATAACTGAAGTAAGTTACACCTTCTAAATTTGCAATGAATGTAATTAATATTATCTATTTTTGAGGACATCTTAGTCGCAATATGCCTCATATATATAATATACAGTGCTTAATACTATATTATTTATGAAGATGAACATATATGAACTCTTAATATGATATGTATCAAAGATATTCTGTTTAACTAAAGCTACTAAATTATAAGAAGTATAACTTTTATAATTCATTAAATAACTTAATGAAAATACTATTTTCTCATTCATCTTAAATTATAGTAATCGTAAACAATTAATTAAGCAACAATATTTCAATTAGTTTAACATATTTCTAATTAAATAGGTGCCGTTTTAAGTAAAATATTCTGAAGCAAATATGTACTTCGAATAAAGTAGGTAATTCTTCTTCATAAATAATCGATAATAAGCATTTTAAATCTTTCTTAACATTATGTTTAATCCACAAGATTTCATTTTAGCAATAATATACAAAATGTGTTAACCAAAAAGAATGCTAATTTAAAATTCAACCCATCATATTCATTGAATGCAATCATTAAGTAATCATCTGATTATTTGCATTTGCCATTAATATTAAAATATTTAAGTACTATGATACTGCAGAAGTAAGTTAACACAATAATTTTACTTACTGTTTGAAGTTATCATTATTGTATGAAATATCACGTTGAGTGAATAAACTTCTAAATTATTAGAACTTTATTTAAAGGACTCTCAAAAGCGTAACACTTTACTGAGGTATAAGGGCTACAGTTTTGCTTTGTTTATAGCTTGCTTAAAGTAAAAATTACTTTCATATTGCAGTTGTTTGTTTAGATGTTTCTTTAAGAAACATTTGGTTTATGGTCTATGCTCAACAGTACTATAATTATATATATTGTCAAAATCATAAATAATCAATTTAACTGAATGATTTTTTTCAAATATGGTTGGCTTCATTTTACAATTTTTACAGTAATCTTTACAGTAAGAGGGTTACGTTGATAATAATAAATAATAATAATAAAATAATAATAATAATAATGACGACGTTACATCATTCAGATAATTTTTCTTTTTCTGGAAAGTATAAAAGTTTATCTTTAATAGGTAGTTAGAGGTGGTTAGTGGTATAAACAACCACCATTTGCTTGTATGAAAACTGTACTTGTATGTAATGTAGGCTTGAATAACTCATCTTGCTAGTTTGTTACTATAATTCAAAATATTTGCACAGCAAGTAATCTAAGATTCCTATTGATATGTACTTGTGCTAGCTTCAACATTAGAATACAACTTAGAATAAACTACTATGTTACTACTGAGGAATCAGTAACTTTATGCATATGAAACATTTTAGTTACTAGACACTTAATTGTAACGGTTCATAGATAACAAGACACTAATCAGACAGAGAATGTGTATCAATATTTCTTTCAACTCTGCATAAACTAAACAGATCTAACATGATGCTAAATCGCTGAAAAATAATCATTATTTTCTTCTTGTTATCCTGTAAAGAGTAGCATCTAAGTACCCTTCATTCATTCATTATTATCAAATACTATAAATTATTCTGGAAATTTCAATTGACCTGATTTTTATTTTTTTCATTTGGATATTATTTTACAAGAGGTTTCTGTATATCTTCTCTAGACTATTGAGTGAATATTGAAAGCTAGTTATAGAAACAATTATTGTCTGATTTTTGGATTAATGTTTAAGTTAAAATTGAATAAGTTGATAGGCTGATTTGTCTTAATTAATTGAACGCCGCCAAAGAAAGCAGAAATGAATTTGAAACCTTCTCAGAATCACAAGAGTAAGGATATATTAATTAGATTTTGAATCTCATTGTATGTAAAATATATTTATACATCCATATGCAAGTAAAAGTATTTAGCATGTTTAATGTTGATACATGGTGTCTTCAGTACATTCGAGATAATATGACATAGTTATAGTTAATGATGAGTTAACAGATACACCCAAGGTTTTAATTATGCCTCCTATCTCCAGTGGTTAATTCCAGTTCCAAACTCTTCCCAACAGTTTCTGTAACCATTGAATATCACGGTTAATTCAAAGAAGTCAAAAGAGAAAGTTGTTAATGTCGTTCTAATATAAGTATTTATTTTTATAGCTTCAGGGATTCTATTTGGTATAAATTTCGAATATGTTGGTTTCAGATTGATCAAGCTATTAATGAA
Organism: Hermatobates lingyangjiaoensis; assembly: GCA_026182355.1. NCBI lineage: Eukaryota > Metazoa > Arthropoda > Insecta > Hemiptera > Hermatobatidae > Hermatobates > Hermatobates lingyangjiaoensis. The sequence goes on from JAPFBL010000094.1 coordinate 894,668, forward strand.
GAGGCGAGCCAAGTGAAAGAAGTAACCGACTCAAGTGTAATACATCACCTAAAACCTACTTCGCCGAGCCCTCCAGCCTCTTAAGTAGCGACTGGCAAACACCCTACCATCGAACTTGAGAAACTCCAGCAAGCTATCATGTCCGGTTACAACAGACACGCTTCCTTAAGTTTCTGGTTTTTTTTTTCTAATGAAAAACTAGAATTAAGATAAGTACAAGAATAATTATGATTCATCACGGTTAAAATAAACTTTAAATACAAACTAAGAACAAACTTCTCGTATTATTCTACTTTCTTTGATAAATTAGAAATTGAAAACTAAATTAACATCTACTTAGTTAATTTATTTAACTAAACACTATTCACATCTTCATGATAACTAGTTGAACTACTGAAGAATGTCAACTTGGAAAAGATATTATAAATCTAGATTAGTGGTTCTCAAACTTTTTTTATCCATGGACCTTTTTTCCCTTCTTTTGTTCTTGGTGAACCCTTTCATAGCTATTGGACATAAGAACAATTTTCCATTTTTCAATAATACAAATTTTAATTTTAAGGTTTTAACTATCAAAGAAATAGTATATAATTAAGTTTTATTATTAAATTGAAACTAATTTAATACAAATAAACTATTCCACAATTCTAATAATAATGATGACCATAATAATACCTAGCAATAATAATAATAGTCATAATTATGTTGTTATAATTACAATAGCACAATATTCTTCTGAAGAGAACATTCACTTTAGTTATGATGCCTTTTTGTAAATAGCTTTCAATATATTGTGTAGACTTTAGATCAGGGGTCTAATTTGTCACAATGTCATACCCTCACTCCCTCTTCTTTCGGAGACTATCTTTTTCTAAAAGTGTATTCTAAATAATGTGAAAATATTACAAAAAGTCTCTTCATTTTGTCTTTATTAGCACATATATTTACAACTTTACATAGACTATGTTTATAAACCTAGAAAGCTTTCCTTACTCTGTAAACTTAGAGTGATCACAATTCACCCCCTGAAAACTTAATTTCAACCCTAAAGGTAAATTTCACCCCCATTGAGAACTCTTGCTCTAGATGAGTTAGATTTGTGTGGCTAACATGACCAATATGTTGTAGCAGCAATCGTCAGCACTGGAGTCTGCCGCCTCCAACCCATTGCCAATCTTCAACAGAACTATGTCCGTCCTCAACAACCTCAATTTCCGCATTACTACTCTGTGACACAGTACCCGGCCAGTACCAGCCACCTGAACAGCAGCCTTATTGCCAGCCACAGAACTATTACCAGCCACCTATTCCCCGCCATCCACCATACTACCACCAGAAGCGCTCCTCAGTCACTCTCTTAAAGTCTAATCCATTCACAGTCAAGAAGCTAAACCTGTTGTGATGTTTAGCTCATTCACCTCATTATTAAAAATACTTTTCCAGACATAAATAAGCAATTAATTTAATTCCTTAAAATTAATAAATTCTTGCCTATAGTATTGACTAAAATAAATAATTGCAATAATAGTATTGACCAAAATAAATAATTGTAATAATAACTATCACTTCTAATCATTTAACTTATAAAATAAATGACAATTAAATTTAATAATGAGGTATTCATGCGTTTAGAAGACATGAACATTGCTTTTTATCATTTTTCCCAAGGAGAGCTGGTAGAGAGACTGTAGGTCATGTACTCAGCTGTGCTATTATTTGTCCTACAGGATCATTTTAATTTGATGTTATTTATATGGACTACTTGGTTTTGATGTAATTTCAGAGAGACTCGGACGTTAGAGGTCAACTTGAGATGCTTACTTCGCAAATGGGTAGGACGAGTGAGGAATGTCACCTGCGTTATGCAAGAACTTGGCTACGTAAGTTAACCAGATATAATTACGAAATCAGCTCCTCAATAAAGACAAATATATATTGGGGAATTTCAAAAATTACGTCTCCACATAAAAATTTTTTTTTAAAAAATTTTGAGGCGTAATTTTTGAAATTCCCCAATTTGAGTAAATACCTCACTATAACAAATTGCATAGGTAATGAAAGACAAATCAAATGAACTAAACATGATGGATTGAGATCTTTATTTTTAAGTGATATGTTAAAATCAAGTTAGCTAATCCACATAATGGAAATATTAATTATTAATAAGATTACATTTTTGTTAGCCATTGCCCAAAAATATCCAAGTGTATGGTGTTAAGGTGGATCACAGCTTTATTCTTTTGTTTGAAAGAGGTATTCTCTAAAGAGCATACAAACTGTATAAAAATGCTCAAATAGTTGAATGCAAATAAACAGTGAAATCAATTTTGTGTTTAAAAAGTCGGAAATTAGTATACTGGTTAGATAGGCAGACTAAGGTGGTCAGGACGTGTAGTGAGAATGCCAACCAAGGAATTTGTCAAGAAAGTTATTTGAAGAAAGAGTAGATCGGTCAAGATGAGTGTTTATGTGGAAGCTTCACTTGATAGATGGAGTATAGAAGATTCTTCAATGTGTTAAGGAAAAGGAATCCAGAACAGGGTGGCGGTCCAGACTGGCGGAAGTGTTTGGAGGAGGTGAGGGCGTGGTGACGTAACGGCAATCCATGTTAACGGCAAAATCAGTGATTGCCCAGCTTTCTTCATAAAACCATAATTAATGTCTGATTATCAAGTACTTAACGAGATAAAATGATAAGTTCTTCGGTAATTAATGTTAACCTCAGTGTCAGTAACAACATAATTTAATATGTTCATTGATAAAACATGTTTACATATCTGTATGAATATCAGATCAGACGAAATCTCTGTTTAGATGGATATCAACTTGGAGCCTGATTACGAAAGAATCTTGGAGAGAATCAGGAGGCTACCTGTAAGAGAAGAACTCGAAAGAGTTATGGCAGAAGGTGTGGATTTCTGTAAGGATATGATCATTTTATAATCTAGATGAACAAAAGTATGCACTGAATAATATTAATTAATATTCTGAATTCAGAAGACATGATTGTACTAATTTTTGTTATCTTATTATAGAGGTTCACAATTTGTAAAATAAATATCTAAATAACAAAAATATGTATTTAAAACTATAAATCGGTTGTTGGAAATGTCAATGGTAATAATGACTTAGCTCTGTTCTAAGTCCTATGATAGTTCTTGCACCATTTATAAATATGCATTCGTAAAAAATATAAACAATTAACAACAGATGCCTCATCTGTTCACTCACCAATTCACTCTGAGTAAGTGCTGTTTTTCCCTGTCTATTATACTCTGTTATATAGTTGCTCTGAATGTATATTGAGAAAAAATACATTAGCAATTAGTCAATTTTACATACTCAAATCAAAGTTGATGCCAGCTATTCAGTATAATTTAAAACTTCTATATCTTGAAGCTTGAAATTTTTAAAAATGATAGATATGAACTACTACACTAGAATAGTGAAATATTGAATACTTGTCAACAAACATAACTCCTCTTTCTTTAGGAAACAGACCATTCCTCACCCTTCAATTTTACCCAATAATAATATTACTCACAGACCAAAAAATGTGCAACTGATATTGAGGTTTTGTTCAAGAGTACAATATATAGATTGATTATAGCATTTTGTGAGACAAATCCATCATACCAACGAAAGCAACAAACATTTATGTTTATTGGGAGTGAATATTTACATGTAATAATATTATTCCTCTTATATCACATATAAGTCAACGAGTTTTTTAAATTTTTCAATTATAAATATCAATTTTATTTCAGTGGATTCACTGAATAAATGGAAATTTACAAGTCAATGTAAACAATGTATCAAAAATTCGACAAGTATAGCAGGTGATCCCTTAGTCTAGGACAGTGGTCTTCAACCTGGGCGGTACCGCCCACTAGTGGGCGATTTCAGATTTCGGGTGGGCGGTAGAATAATTTCATTTTATATCAAAAACATCCAAAATATGTATCTTTAGCATAACGCACCGAATCCTTCAATGGAAACCGATGGAACGAAATGTCACTATCCGCAGTTTTTCTGTTCGTGCAGTTGTAAGCTGAACATGAAATGACCATGTTATGATGCAGAATGACGTCACTGAAGTCGCAGAATCAAAGCACGAAGCGTCGTTAAATGACAGCTCTCAACAAGAACGGTAGGGCTTTTGCCATGCAGCTGCACGGAATTAGGGAAATTCAACGAGGACCGGTGGCAGTCAGCACTGATTATTAACTCAATGATCTGTGATCATAGATAAAGTAGGGAAGATTGTCAGACAGCAGCGCAGAGCATGGCGTTGTCTGAATGAATAAAGCTCCTGTAGTTAATTTATGTCAGTGTTCGTCTCGGCACACTAGTGATTCTGTGTTATCTTCCTTCGTCGTGCGGGGCTCTGCTTGACAATATTTCTAATATTTTCATATTGCTGGATTGTGACATTATTTTGTGCTACGTATTTTACACCCATGTCTCAAAAGAAGAAATATGTTTGTGGCATATAATACAATACTCTTACAATATTCATTTGTTAATTGTATGAGTATATTTTGTAAAGAACTTTTTACTTTTATGGTATATGTCACAAATCATACAGCCAGTTTAAAATAAAGGAATTTCAATCCATTACATTGTTTTGCCTGTCTTATGTAATGTATTTACTTTCGGGATCAAGGTGTATCAACGATGGGGGACTTTTTTGATAAAATGTTAGTGGGCGGTGAGAAATTTTACTTTTCCAGAACTTACAAAAATGGGCGGTACGTGGAAAAAGGTTGAAGACCACTGGTCTAGGATAAACAAACAGTTTTTATAGCTTTATCGATCGCTCTTTGCCCTGATTGAAATTTCATGACTTTTTTTTTATAAATTGCTAATTTTTTGTTCCATTTTTGGTCAAATTTTCATGATTTTTTAATGAGCCGTTTAGTGTCAAAAAAAAAACATTTTCTGAAAATAGAAGCTCTACTGTAACGCCCCTTTGGTGAATGTAATTTTGAAAAAAAAATTGTTCAACTCATTCTCCACATAATATTCTATTTTTAGGCATAGTTTCATTTTGATCCGTCAAACGGTATGGCTTGTATCGCTCTCACAAGCTTTGAGATTGAATTATAAGTAAAAATTTTTACATTTTATTGAAAAAAAAAAAATATTTCCCGTTGTTTTAAAATTGTGAATATATATATTTTTTGTTTATTCCATTTGTAACCTCAAAGATAATACCCATATTTAAAAACTCTTCGAGTTAGCAGTTTAGGAGAATAAAATGTTTTTTAAAACCCGCAAAAAAAGTTACATTCCCGTCATATATAATTCTTCTCAAACAATAGAGATCATCTACACTATGGGGCCCATTTTTGTGTAAAATATCAACTTGATCCATCAAAGATTCTGGACTGTAGCGTTGTAACAAGCAATGCTAACACACTCACCCATAGACATTATCGCAAAAACATCACAAAACAACTTTTGGGACCTCAAAACATATAATTCCGTCAAAATCTCAAAATTGAAGTTTTTCATGATCACTATATACTTTACTTATAGTAAAGTAAAAATATGAATATTTATCAACTTTATGAATACATTCTTCACAGTAAAGTTGGATGCTGATCACTCCTCATTTTTTAAATTAACTCTGAGAAGAAAATTCAGTAAGAAGTTAGCATTTCTGTTTTTAATTACCATAAATACTCACTTTTCTTAATGCCTATAACTCATAAATAAAAAATAATTTTTGTAAAAACTATTGTAAGACGTTAAATGAAGATTTTTAAATGTTTGTCACTTCTTTAGAAGGCCGGAGGAAAAATAGTATCATTTTTGACTTAACTTACCATAAAAGCACCCTTTTCCATGGTTGGATATTACAAAAAAAAACCTATAGTCATTTCGTAACCAAGAGCTCTTTACATGTTAAAACTTCAACTGAAATATTTTTGATGTACAAAAGTTTAGGATACATGTTAACCCATATTAAAGCTTCAAATAAATTACCAGGTATTCAAAGACCTGAACCACTGCTTCATTAGTACTACCACTTGTACTAAAGAAAAGCAAATATTTTTTTTGAGAAATATGGAGCACTGGTCAAACTTTAGCGAACTGAACAAATAAGTTGTTCAACTAAATATAGTTTGATTGCGAAATAAACATGGTTAATAATTTGTTAAAACTATATATATAGCATGGGCAAAAAATGTGGACCAAATAAACTTAATAGCTTAGGTTAATACTAGTATAATAAATTTATATATAGAATAATAATTTATTTACATTAGTGATATTAATCCATTATTTACTTTTATGAATGGGAATATCTAGTGATGTAATTTAACTGAATATTGAAAGTAAGATTTAATAATTTTTAAAACAGAAAACCAGTGATACCACAAAAGAGGACCTTGCATCAATAGATATTCATGTAATAACATTTTAGCCACATTTATCGTTATCCTCATACCCGATATTCCCAAAATTTGAAACTCTTTTGAAGATTTTAGAACTTCAAAAATGAAGAATTACATAAATTTTAAAATTTAATTTATTTTTACAAATAATTTAACAAATTTTAGAATTTTTCAAGAGCTATTACACATTTTATTTATTCTGAGTTGTTTATGTAAGCCAGTAATATAATTTTAATTGAAATCGGCAAATTGATTCTGGTCATAATAGAATAATTCTGTAACCACTAGTTGGAAAGAGCAGGGGTATAAGGAAGAACCTTTACGAACCACACTAATTTTAGTTAAAAATATATTTATTGTAGATTAAAATTTAAGAAAACTCAACAGGATTAAATGAAAAATAACCGAAATTGACAACTGATTTGAACTGAGAAATTAGTTCCTCGAACTCAACGTTTTACTGTGATGCAATATTACTTTTATATTTAATATATATTTTTTTGCTTATAAACAAATAAATACTGAAGTTAATAACGTCAAACATAAAAATAACAAAAGAAAAAAAAATGAAAGTTGATTTTTAGGTAATAAAACACACAAAAATACCAGTTTACTACACTAATAGATAACTGGTATAAACATTTTTTATTTTAATTGTTAGAGAACATTTTAGTCATGCTCATGAGGTACTCGAGTAAGGTACAAAGTTGTATGAGCGAATATCATGTATTAAAGATAAAGATAATCAGGAACCACTGTTATAATCTACGTCAACTGTCTAAGACGAAATATTAAATGAATTGGCTGTAAGGCTCTTTGGAGAATGTCCGTAATGCAAACTTGGATACATAACATACCAAGAGTCAAACTTAAGGTAAAGGAGTGTAATATTAACTATTTATACACAGACTCAAATTAACATATATATATAATAAACGACATGGCAGAAATAACCTCTCATAGAAAAGAAACTCGCAATATCCTTTATGCATATCAACTGAGATACAGTCATCTATTTCAAAATGTCTACCATATAAATTCATTAGCAGTTTTATAAAGTTCTAAATTAGGTGAATAAAAAAAAATTACTACCTAAAAGAAGAAAATATTTCGAAATATTCATTCAATTTCGCTTTTGTAATGCAGTTACAACAAAATTAAAGTAGAAAAGGTCATCACAAAGTAGAATGGACCTTTAATTATTAATTAAACCATTAAATATGGTTTAATTAATATACTATAGATTGCAATTGCGTTAAATATTAACTTCTACAACTTTCAAAATAAAAGAAAATATCTCTACAATTTGAACCATCTCTTACTGAACTGTAACTTCTAATTTGTAAGCAATTATTTAAGTATTTATGAAAATATACATCAAAAATATTTAGGTTGAAAAACTCTTCATATTTAAAAAAATGATATATTGACCAAATTACAATATAGAAACAAGGTAAGAATAAGTCAAGTCAGTTAGAACTGTATCATCTGGCCCTGAAACAAACAAAAATTAAGTTTAATTAGAATATTATTAATGCAAGTAATACATATCATATCTGACAGGTTTTAAAGCTTATCCAGAGTATTTCATTCTGGAAAATAAGTCCCGAATCATTTCAGGTGAAGAAGGAGTTTATTTCTTGTAGAAATCAGTTTAAATAACCTATTATGGGTAAATGTATCCCATATTAGAAAACATCTTATACCATAAAAAAATACCCCTCTTCCCTCCCACTTTTCTCAACCACTCACCAGATGTTTCTGCATCTAGTGTTTCAGTTGGGTTTTTGACTCTGACGAAGACCGCTTGTTACGGTTGAAAGATCTTAGTCTTGTTTTCCCATTCTTTATTGTGATTTGATTATTGATTGTTATTTCACGGGTTTATGTGAAATCTTTTTTTTATATATATATATGTATGCTAAATTACAAAACCAAAAGGAACGAAGTGAACAAGTCAAATAATCGATAAAATACTAAATGCTTGACTAAAATATACTAAAATACTAAATATTCTGATAAAATCAGAATACTAAAGTATTTAGTATTCTAAGTATCACTAGAATACTAAAATATTCTGGCATACTTGACGTTAGCCAGGAGCTCGCTCTATCCTTTGTTACACGTATAATCGTATATGACGTTGACTTTCTGCAGGACGCTGGTTGCGGTGATGGGGCTGTCTTTGATTACTAAGTTCGTTGTGGTCCGGGGACTATAATCGATATGTAGTTTTATTCTGCCATAGGGCTGTTTGCACTTAACGTTTCTGCTTATAATATTTTTAAGTGCAGCTTTGTCCGTTTGATATTCTCTCGTGAAATGGTTTCTGTAGTAGAGATGGTGCACCGTTCCGTTTGAGTCATAACTGAAGTTTTATTCCTTTTTGACGATGTAGGATTTCAGAACTTTATCAAAGATGTTATTGTATAGCCATTATTCACAAAGGTTTGTCTGAGGTGGTTGATTCTTTCGTTGAATGGTTGCTACGTAGATGAGGTTTTGTATGTTCGATGTAAGAGTGCATGTATGGTGTCTGCCTTGTATCTCTCGGGGTATTTACTTCTGGCATTTAGATATATATCCTTATCTATTTGCTTTTGGTATACTGATGTTACATGGTTCGTGCCTCGACCATCTATGTGCACATCCAGGAAGTTGTTTTGGAACTCTTTGTCTTCTTCCAGGGTTAAGATTAGTCCGGACGTTTCTTGCAGAGGAGCTTCTTAAGAGAAAGGAGTTCCTGGTTTATTTTTGTAACTACGAGGCAGTCATCAACGTAACAGAAATACTTGGTCTGTTGCAGTACTTGATTTTCCACATGACACGTAGAAGTTTACGAAGGTTACTTACTCCTAGCGGTGATCCCATTGCAGTACAGTCAACTTGGCGGTTCAGAGTTCCATCAATATGCCGGAAAGGGGATTTAGTGGTGCATGCATGATTGGTAAGGCCAACTGGAACGTTGGTGAAAAGAGACTCAACATCCAGTGATGATATTTTCGTCATCACTCTTCAGGTCTGATGGTATGTAGAATATGTAGAAGGTCGTCAGTTGAGGTCAGTGTGAATTCAGCAGAGATATATGGAGTGATAATACTGTTAAGTTGTTTTGCAGTCTGATATATTGGAGTAATAACTTGAGAGATTATAGATTGCAGAGGATTATGACCAATGAGAATAAAGTACCGCAATATAACAGCCAATCAGTGCTAACCCCTCATACTTTAGGCTGTATAAGAAAACCCGGACCCCACCTGTTCTGTGTCTTGAAAATGATTGCAGCAGACAATCAAAACGCGTTGACAAGCAAATCCACACCTTAACTGTTGTTCCCACAACGAAAAAATACTTCTTCACATGCTTCAGAAGCTGAAACAGAAGCTCATCGACCGAAAATATTCAGTCGTGTACAACCATTTTGTATAAATACAACCAAATCTTGTATAAAAGAAGAACTGTTACCGAAGTACACTAATATAATATAATATATATAATCATTTGCCATTTTTCGGAGCAACTCTCTTCCTCCCAACCTAATGAAGACGGCAGTCGTCACTAACGAAATATATCAGTCAGTTTCTGTGATCTCTTTTATGTGTGTTCTTTTTTCTGTGAATCCAGTAAATATATATAATTAATTTTACCTACACACAGGAAGAAAGACATTTCCGAACTTAGAATAACACAAGCCTATCATTTTCATTTCAAATTAGTTTCGGTTTTTAATTCTAATAGTCCTTTTCGATCACCGTTTTAGTCAAACTTATACAGAAATTGAGTAGAACTGACTTCAACTTAACCTATTACAGATTATTATTTTTTCATACTGAACAACAAAAGAAAAATGTTTCCACACATTACAAAAATACATAGTCATTTACTTCTTCAGTTTGATGAGTTCAAATTAATTTAAAATAAAAAGGTAAATATTTAAACTATTTATTTTAAATTAAAACTAAAATTTATTTGAATCATTAAAAAAAAATAATTTACGATATTTATTTAATGGTAATTAATAAAGACTTATTAATGAAGAATGAAAAAGTTCAATATAAAATCACTAGTACAGTCCAAAAAAATTATAAAAGGACGAAATCGTACACAGATGCAAAATGAAATTATACTCTGCAAAAAATAAGTTAATAACGAGGAAAAATAATTATTTTACGATATTTTTATTCTTGTGTTAAATATTTATATGCATTTAAAGCGTACCACAATATTTGTTCATTCATAAGATCAAAAAATCGTAGATTTTAAGTGGAACTGTAAGAATTGAAAATTTAATATTTATTACATTGAAAAAAAAAAAAAAAGTAAATACGTGCATATTTTTCTTCCTGAGGAGTTCGAGTTTGATATTGATGCTGTTATCTAGCTCAATTTTGAATCAAAGGTTAAATAAATAATAGTTTGTTTTAACTCAGAACTTCATAGTAGTTAGTAAATTAAATTAATTAATAATAATCAATTAATAGTAAAATAAAATCCTGTTCGCTCACCTTTCTCTTCTTGTCGCCACCAAGTTCAAAGTGTTTACATCTCTTCAAAGGGATTTGTTTTCTATATTTACATTCAGTACATTCCATTCTCAACACAATTTTTTTAGTAGTTTTCGCCTAAAATTGTAATACTCTATATAGACAACTATTCATACGTTGAAATTAACTTAGAAAAGGTGACAAAGTCATAGACAGAAAGAGTGAACGGCAGAGGGAGAGGTTTTTAGAGAAGAGGTAAGCCAGAGAAGATAGTAACAAAGGAGCCAGAGTTTATAGTTTATCTCTACAAGCTTCACTTCCATCAAATTCAAAGTCCATATGGTGTTAATACCTTGTCGTAATGATTTTTAAAATAACCATCCATTTAATTTTTAAGTTTTATAGTGCTGTGATAGAAAACATATGAAAAGAGATTTCGAATTGGAATATAGTTTATTTTCTATTGGAAATAGAATAGAATAGGCTATAATGCCAAATCACAACATACTTTGAGTATAATGTGAATTGTAGCTTCATTGAAATTAGTACTTAAGTCTCATTGATAACCTAACAACATTTTAAGTTATTATAGACAAGCATCTTTCCTAATTATTTAATGTACAATGAGAAAGTAAAAACGAATAAAAAAAATATGTACGGTAATATCACATACTACAATTAGTTCCATTAAACAACTTAACATTTTAAGATAAATAAAAGGTTAAACCAATTTAAAACTCAAAGATGTTCAATAAATGAAATTTGACAAACTAAGATATTAAACCTGCCTTTAACAGCAAATATAAAACAATTTCACTTAAAGAAGAAAAGAACTTTGGAAAGCAAGAACCTTTACCCTAATTAAATATTCCGACTGAACTATGAAATTGTTAGTGTGTAGTTTCTCTCAATTTATTGTCTTAACTAATTACCTTTTTGCGAAAAATCGGTTTCGTTTGACCTCCAAAACCTTGCTGTTTACGGTCATACCTTCTTCTCCCTTGCGATGCTTGACGTTCTTTTGATTTTTTATATTGTGTTACTTTATGCAACTTGTGAACTTTACATTTTTTACAAAATGTACGTCGCTGTTTTGGTACATTCACCTGTAAAGCAATATATCCACTTATACATTTACATGTATTCCTTAGCACATATATTATTAAAATAAATATATTATTTTTACAAAGAACATCAACCAAATTGGATGATTAGAGATAAACTTACCATTGTCACAACTATTTTATTCTTACAGTGTTACAAACATGAGGTAAGGTAACAACATGGCTATCGTGTTTTCAGTATTCCACAAAATCCAAACTGGCCCTAAAAAATTGATAAAATCTATCTATTTTAAAGTAGTCAAAAATTAAAAATGAATGTAAATATAAATTGATCAAACTAATATAATATAAATTTATAACTTTTCAGGCTAACTTTTTGTTTAATAACACTTCAGAATGGAAGGTTCTTGTGTGGTTGTGTTTATGTTCCGTTCCACCTTTTGAGTGTTTTTATATTCTTAATTTTTTGTTAAATTCCTGCAGCAGAGAAGTAATTTCATATTTTTGATCGATGTAGAAAGCTTACTCTAAGTAAATATGTCTAATTGTGATTGGAGTTAAATGGTTAAATAACTCAATGCCATGTTATTATTTCATGTACAGTGATTCTTATTCATTATTTTAGAAAATGAGCTTTCATCTTAGGACTCAGCTGTGAATAACGGTTGTGTACACTTTGTAATTCCTTTTTCCACAGTGATTTGCTTGCAATGTCGAATTTGTTTTTCGATCAAGATGTTTAATTGAATTTAGTCGTTTTGTTTCAGAATTTTTAGCACTGAAACACAATATAATTAAGAAGCGGTATATTATTCATGACTGGATAATTGATGTTTATATGTTACAAATGGATGATAAGAAGCTTGATAGTGAGTTGAAACTTCAGTCAGGTAATTTTAATTTAATTTATTTTTAAGGAATTGAGACTTACATGACTTTCATTAAGAGCCGTAATTTGTTCCGTAAAAATCCTCTAGTTGAAATCAATTTTGGATACTTCAATTAAATTGGTTCATACTGTTTTAATTTTTAAATAAGGAAAACTTATGCTTGTTTCAATATGAACTTTGTTTTGACGATTGTAATATATTCAAACAATATCAAAGATGCTTTTCCCAAAGTCGATTGATAAAGAGAGATTATTTCTCCGGAGGTTGGTAAAATTGTTATTCCATATGCATCAAACTATCTTACCTCGTATGCTGCATGGTGTGCCCATTTCGCAACTCACCCATCCCAACTCTTTTTAATCAAAAGTTACTTTTAACTGTGTATGAGGTACGAAACTGGCCGAGCACTTCGTACTACTGAGGAAGTGAGGTGGATTTATTTATATATGATTGAAAATAGAATAACCTAGCCTGAAACAAAAGAAATGGTGCTTTGTAAATTATAAAAATATGAAGGGTATAAACTTATAGAAATCTTTACAATAAAAAATTAAGACGTAAAGATAATACAACGAAACTCTGATTGGGAAATCATAACCTTTTTATCAAGCTGTTATATTTTTTTTAAAAGGTAGGGGGAGTACTGGTTTTTGTAGTGATGAAAGGGTAGGCATGTATTTTAAGAAAGGACAGGAATTTTAAGAATAGAATTCAAATTCCGTTTATTCATTCAGTTAATGCTGTAAGAACTTGTTCAAGGTCCAACTCAAGATGAGCTTATAATTCAGCAACACAGGGAAATAGAAAAGGAGGTAGTACTCTAATGTTAATTACTTTCAAATATTGTCCCTTACTTATTACTTAATCTGATTTTCATATATTACAGATTTCTGAAAATATAAGACTAGTTGGTAAAAAAGAAGACCTAACCTCATTAGAAGATGAATACAGAAATGATGACGTATATCGTGCTAAAGTGAAGAGTTTGCTTCAAACTTATGATAAAATTAGGAGAACGAGACCAGATGGAAATTGTTTTTTTCGGGCATTTGGATTCGGTTACTTTGAGCAACTTATGTATAATCATGAGCAATTTGTTCAGTTAGTAGTTTTGTTTACTTCAGTTTTATTTGTCTGATTATGAGAATAACTGAGGTTTTCATTTCTAGGTTTGAACATTTTGCAAAAAGTAGTAAAGATAGATTAATTTCAATGGGTTTTCCCCAGTTCACCTTGGAAGACTTTCATGACATTGTAAGTCAGTAAAAATTTCTTCAATTTTACTTTTTATCATGTTTTTAAATCATACATTTTTAATTAATACTTTCTCCATATGTATGTTTACGTAACCTTATTTAAATATTTGTCTGTTTAAAACATAACAGGTAGTACTCGTATTCATTGTTGGTATTAATATAAAGTAACAGATTCTATGACCATACCTTAACTCCACGTTTTATATTCTGAAGATTCGATACTTTGTGATCGTGTAATATTTTTGTTTAAAGTTATTAATGCCAGCTAAGTAAATCCAAAAAGGAATTAATCTTCATTCAGAAATAGTTTTGGACAGGTAAAAGTATATTTAACAATTCATTAACTGTGCAATCTGTTATGGTATGGTATTTACTCATGTTAGGAAAAGTATTTAGTCTCCACACAAAAAAGTCTACATGATTTTCATTCCCCCAGTAGTTTCCTACTTTTTGATGGTAGCTTTTTTAGCTGGAGTTTTCTTCACTTTAGAGGTTGACTTCTTAACCGTTGAGGTCTCAGCTTTCGCTTTATTTGGCTTGGGTGTCTTGGTTTCTGTTGGTGTTTCGGTAAACTTCTTGGGTTTTTTTTTGTGCGGAGACTTAATAATTTTCCTAACATGCATATTAAACAAAATTGGAAAAGTAGCAAAATTTTTTTAACAAAATTGGAAATCATTGAAGGTCCTCAGATCGTAACAAATTGATGTTATTATGCTTTATTTGGCCTGCAATTATGTATATTGATTACGTAATGTAAGCATAATGTTATAAGTTAGTATTTCATTAGCATTAACACAACAGTAAAATATCCGTTTTATATAATTAAACCTGAAATGTCTAAGTTAATGATAGCGTTATTTATATTGGTTATTTTTAAATGTTTAAAACACATGTTGATACGGTGTAAATATTTCAAATTATTGTTTACAGTTTATGGAGGTTGTTAATATAGCTGGAAGAGGTCCCGGCAATGAAGAAGAATTGTACAGAGTTTTTAATGAGCAGGGTTACTCGGACTATGTAGTAGTGTATTTACGGTTACTTACCTCTGCTCACCTTCAAGAAAATTCTGAATTTTTTGAAAATTTCATTGAGGGAAATCGCACCGTTGCAGATTTTTGCCATCAGGTTGGAAATGATTTATAAATAAATTTTAATATGTTTGAGAAGTTAATTGAAGAATAAACATTTAACTTTTGTTGATGAACAATCATTATGTGAACAACAGATTTTGCAAATCCTATCTTAGCAGTTGTGAATAAAAGTAAAAATTTAATATAATTTAATTTTAGAAGATATATTTAATTTTGGAAAATTCCTTATTATGAAGTTAAAGGCTAAAATTGTAGTGTCTTAAAAGGCCAAATTAATATGCAATATAGTTCAGCCGTCTCTATGGCCTTTTATTTACAATAAAAATGTCCTCTAATTGAGCCGCTTATTTTGAAAGTGGCCTAATTCCATTTATGTTAAAATCGAGATATTCAAGGGTTTGCGTTTTACAAAATTTAAAAATATTGTCATTTTATTTATCAACTAATTTTTGTTATAAAAAAACGTAGTAATTTTAAATAAATTTTGTACAATTTGCTGCAAAAGGTAAAGATAACGTAAAAATGTAATTATTTAAATAGCTAGCTAAATTTTTTTGGAAAATGGAATTAGGCCACTTTCAAAATAAACGGCTCAATTGTCACATGGATTGTCGAAATATATTGCCAATTAAGTTAGGTGTTGAAAGAACTTGAGTCTTGCTTTTCAATTAAAAACAAAAATTATTTTATAAATGAAATGACTAGGGCTGTAACTTATATATTCATGCAGTGATACGCTTTACATTATGTTAAGGAAAGTGGTACTTTTTTTATGCAGCGTCATGACCTATGGCCAGATTACAGTTCAAAAATTTGTTTAATATCAGACTATCAGTGAGTCTATGACACTTGAATAAGAACATATATTGCACTGGTGCGATATGCTAGGAAAATAGTTGTGCAATGGGGTCCGTCATTTGGTAGTAAGATTGGTTGTCAATTTTCGACTTCTCTTCCCCAGTTTAATCTATTACTCTCATTTACTAGTGGATAGCTGATTATTAATACTGCTGTTAATTGTAAATATAGGTTATGGAAAAATCTATATGCAAGGGATGGGTTCTTCACTGGGATTGGATTTGAACTTAAGAATATATTTTAGGATTTTAGGCTGCTTACGTGCCACAATTATCCTCAACAGTATCTGTTTGTTATTATCGATTAGTATAACATAATCAATGAATGTTACTTTAACCTATTACTTATGATTATCATTATATTTGAAAAAAAAAGTTGCAATATGGAATTATAGTGGTGCGGTATTTAGATTAGTAGGTTGACTTGTTTTGATCTTGATTAGGTAATTGTGATGTAGCTTGTGGTGAAAAACAAGTAGAATAGAACAGAAATGTTCAATTGCTTAAGAGTTCAAAAACGCTCACATCCCTATTTCAAGGCTTCCCAATCTTTCTTCCCACAGGGCATTCATGAATTAAGAAAAATTCTTGGGCTCATCTTTGGTTTCAATAAGGGAAAAAAAGCCGAAACTTAATAAGCAATGAAACTTAAGTAGTATTGAATTAGTGCCAATTCATTGCTCTTGAGAAGTTGATATAGTTGTTTTTGTATAGTGCCCAAATTTCCTACTTATTGATAATATATTTTTACGTTTTTATACTCAAAATTTTCTTATATTATTTTTCTTCTTATATTTATTTTGGATTTTGTTGTTTATTTGGGGTTTTGTTGTTTATAGTCTGCCTGATGAAAATGATACCATTTATAATGGTGACATAAGTATGGGATTTAATGACAACAACAAAAATAGGAAAATAATACAGACAATTCTTAGTTCTAAATTAATTCTAAAACAATTCTTAATTCTTTGACATTATATTTTACACTCTAGTATAATAATGATAAACGTGAGCTTGATAAGACTTGGTAATTTTTTTATTAATAGATCTTATATATAATAACACACTCTCAACTCTTCATCAGCACCTTTAATACTTCATCTGCATTTAAATTTAGTGCTAGTTATCATATGAAGACCTTGTTTACAGAGATAAGATGTAGAAAATTGTAATATGACTATCAATGCTTTCCTCGCGAAGTTTAAAAACTGTTATCTGACAAAGACTTCCTCTGATATGGAAACCTCACACCTGGATATAGAAAAAAAGTTCTGAAATTCACTCAAATTTTTTTAATATTCAAATATAGTCTTTTTCCTTAGGGCGTACCTGAGTGCGTTCCTTGGAAAATCCTCCTCTATTCTAATAATAATAATATATATATTATTATGATTATATTGATATAGCTTCTTGACCACTGATTTTTCATGTTCACAGTAGGGTTCTTGAGGATTTTGGTCAATAAAAATTCAACTCCTGATTATATGCCGACATTTCGCCAAAAGTTGTTTGGCATTTGGAAGCCTAAAAAATAATTTATTGACGACATAAGTAGAGCAAGACAAATTTGTCTTGGCGAAACGTCGGTATATATGAATTTTTATTGACCAAAATCCTCAAGAACCCCTTGTGTTAATTATGATTTATATACTGTGAGAACAGGGATCGAAATGTTTAAACATTTCAGAGACAACATATAGTCAAATGCCCTTAAGGAGTGCTACAATTAATTTATTTCTATATGATTTATGGTGTTAGATTGTTTTTTTTTTGTTTGGTAGGAGGTGGAACCAATGTACAAAGAGAGTGACCATATCCACATAATCGGGTTGTCAGGAGCGTTGGAGGCGGGAGTGAAGGTGTGTTACATGGACCGGGGGGCAGGAATACCAGCAACTCACGACTTCCCTACACCTCCTCTACCATCCCCAGTTCATCTTCTCTACAGACCTGGCCACTACGATCTTCTCTATCCTACCTCACAATAACCTCCTCACCTGCTACCTGCTTCCCTTATGCATCGTGTGCCTCAATTGTGATGTAAATCTATTGCATTACATGTGATTAAATAGTTTGTATTTTTATTTTAATTAATATTTATAATTTAAATATTTAAGACATTTTGAACTATTACTACTAGCCATATTCTTTCCATTAAAAGAAACTCTTACAGTGTCCAGTGTGTCAGATCATTGTAACATTTATAGTATCATATGAAATTAATTAGTCCTGCTGGCATTATTTATTTAAAAAAAAATTTTGTACTTTTAAAAATACAATATTTATATAGAAATATGTTATTTTTCTATAGTTACAGTTATCTTAGCAAGAATTAGAGTAGAACCAATTTATCTAAATCTAAATTAGATATGAAAGCTTAGCGTTAAATCGATCATATGTACCTTAAAGAACAGGAAGGTCTTTTAGATTGGTTTAATATCTAATTGAGACTCTGAACTAACCTGCACAGGGTAGTAATATGAGAACGAAAATTGTTGAGAAACTCTTTGTTCAGTCACTGTAAGGGATCAGGTTAATTGTTGCAGGAGTAATATGACAAATGAACATGAATTATATATTGTTTAAGAGTGCACTAATACAATCCTTTCAAAGTAATACACTAATACTTAAGTTCCTTTCAAATGGAAAGTTAGAGAAAACATATGGAGCGGTTAACATCATGTTCATTGGGAAAACATTATTGCCATATTTATGACATTCAATTTGAATTTCTCTTATATTTTTCACATTCTGTTAATGCGTTTAATTAATATTACATCTATACTCATTTTCTTATTGCTTCGGAAACATGAGAATTTCGATAATTAATCTTTTCATACTCTTTAATTAAAAATATAATATTTATATTTTTTATGCAACTCGTTAGATTTGAAATATGTACTTTAAGTCGCTGTGTGACTTAATTTTATTGCATCCGTATAAAGGGGATACAACGAACGACTGCGAGATCATCTACTTGTAGTAGATAACTTAGATTAAGTACAAAAGATTAAGTCCCCTCGCATATATAGAGAGGACCAGTGACTTGCAGTGAGGGCTGAAGAGGACTGACTTGCAAGTCAGATTTACAAACATGCCGTTGGCTACCAGTTGAATAGATTGAGAGACTAGGAGTAAATAAGATGCTTCCTTATAGGCAGGAAAAGGTACTGCCTGCATCAAGCCAAGCATTTTCCCTGTGGATTTATATCATTTCAATAAGATGTAAATATTACACACATACATATAATACATTACCGAAAACCATGGTAAAGAAAACGTATATTTTTACTATATGAAAGTGTCCTCAATCATCATATTGGAAACATACACAGAAATGGGAACAAGCACGTGCTCAATACAGTTTGTGAGTGATTGCGCAATCTGGAGGGAGTCTCGGGCTGTCCATGCCTCACCTCTCGTCTCCGAAGATTATTTTCTTTGTTTATTTAAACAGTAAATACTGATGTAGTGCAATCAGTTATTATGTGGTATTTACTCATTGTAGGGTAAAAATCTAATGAAATGGTCTCCACATATAAAAATTTTAATGATATAAGCAACGCGTTTCGAACACGTAGTGTTCTTCCTCAGGCATTAACTAAAAAATACAATGACACCAGAGAGTTATCAATAGTTCAAAGTAAATAAGTACAAAAATTAATATAAAATAAAATAAGGCAGAAAGTACGAACCTAAGGATGAGTGCCTCTGTATAAGACTGACTGGTAATGGAATGGACATGGGTTGGGGTATAGGGTACATCTGTTTCTTATTAGAAGGCAGGTACATTTTTCTCTTAAAAGTTAGGCTGAGCCTTTACATTTTCTTTTAGACTAAGTGTAGGAAACATATGTTTCTGTGGGAACGGACCACGATCTCAGCTAAGTGGGCTGGAATACGGGTAGTTGTTTTAATAGACGCTTTGGCTTTTGATGGGCTCCTCAGGGTGGGGAAGAATGGATACAACCATATCTCGTGCCCTTATATTCGAAAGAGAGACCTATGGATCTACTCTGTCTGGAACTTGTACCGTCCAGGTGACTTTTAGCCAGCGAGAAACTTTTAATCTCTCCATTTTGTCTCATTATGTACCAAGACGCCCTATAATGAGGCCCTGATGGGCCAAATTAACTATCATTGCAACTCCTGAACCCGGGGTAACGGGAATTACCTCCTCGGAGAGGGAGGACCCAACTCCTAAGAGTCGTATGGTAGTTCATACACTGTCAGCATAGGTAGTGCTGGTCATTATCATTATTATTATTATTGGGGTAGCTGGCGCACAGAGCAGTAAACAGCAACCCTATTGTTGTCTTTTTGATGTCTTTTGAAAAACGACATATAATTAAAAATTACTAATGCAGTTGTTTCGGGTTTAACGGTACTATGATTAATATATAACAGCTTCAAAAACTTCTCTCACGAATTCAATACTGACAGTTGCTAATATTGTGTTTGTATCAAGGTAAAATGAAACTCATTTTTACATGATTATAAAAGTAGCGATTTCGAAATATTGACAAATGTACATGTCGTAAGTAAAGCTTATATATATGTCGTGGATCTGTATCCAAAATGGAAACAGAATTCCCACTCTTCTAGTGATTACAGAAAATTGAAATTTGGCCCAAACATAAACATTTGAAAAAAAAAATAATCTTTTTACAATAATTGAGAGAATTAAACAAAAATTATAACTAAACCGTACGAAAAATTTTAACAGACTTGTGAAATGTTATTTGATTTGAATAAATAATACATTTTTAAACTGAATACTATGAAGACATAACAATTGTTCTTCATTCAGGTAGTATTTTCTTTCATGCAGTTTCTCTTATTACGCTGAAGGGTAATATTTTTCATATTTAATATTTTTTTTATAGGCTGAAGGTAGTGTTTTCTTTCATGCAGTTTCTCTTATTATGCTGAAGGGAGTACATTTTGAGACGAAATTTTAGACCATTTTGTCTACAATACCTACTAATATTTAATAGAATAAATTAATTAATATGAACAAAACTAGTTTTATGCAGAAGCAGCATAATTTCTGCATTCAATAAGAAAGTTACAGTTCAGAATTTGTTATATTATTTTGAAAAAGGTAAGCATAAGTTCACTTTGTAGTTTAATCCTCCAAACAGAGTAGTTGTTTAATGAAACTAGTATGATCCGCAAAATAAACAGAAATAATTCATTTAAACTGGACAAGTAAATTGATAATTAGAAATCTGTACAAGTAAATTTCATTTTGTGAAGCGATGGCTAGTTCAATTTTCAAGAAAGTCGTCTAGATAAAAAATGTTTTCTTATCTCGACCAAATATATTTAACACTGTTTTTCTTTTTTATCGAGGTTTGGTCTAGCTTCAATAATATATGTCTACAAATACAGACAAAACATTGGCTTAAAGGTGATGTATTATTGAAGCTAGACCAAACCTCGATAAAAAAGGAAAATAGATAAAAATTAACCATTCTAATGTAGTGCAATCAGTTATTATGTGGTATTTACTCATTGTAGGGTAAAAATCTAATGAAATGGGAAGAACACTACGTGTTCGAAACGCGTTGTTTATATCATTAAAAGTTTTATATGTGGAGACCATTTCATTAGATTTTTACCCTACAATGAAAAATTAACCAGTTTAAACTTAATGAACAAACTATTATCATTACTTTTTACTAATAAAACTGAGTTTTATGACTGAAAATGCAAATATAGCTCGATCATGAAACAGATGTAGGATAGGCAGCAGTTGTAGGAGTTGCATTGCCATACCACAATGCTTTATCGACTAATTTATATCATAAAATATATTTGAATTGAATAAATTCCTACTCAGTGTCATTACTATTAATAAATTTGATAAATAACTTTTTTCAATGCAAAAAATATATATATATTTTTAATATAAAAACTAAAATGACGAATAATTGTTCTTGATTGCTATAGAATGCAGTCATATAGGTGAAGGAAATGTAGAATTGTGTTTAATCATAACAACTTTAATTATTAAAATTGATTTCAATGCATATACTGTATAAAAGATTAATCTGTAGTTTTCAAAGCTCAGTGATGAACATATTATTACTCCTTTAGGTCAGATAATGCCTAGAACAAAAAAAAAACAGGTCAGTATAAGATATTTAAAAAAAATTAAAGGCACAAAGAGAAAAATACAATCGTACAATGAAAAAGAAAATATCACAAAAATATACTTTATTCAAGGCCATATAATATTCGTAAAAACCAATATACTATGCATTAATTCCAGATCATTATTTAATTGTTTTAAAACAATAAATAGCGAAAAATTATTATTATACTAAATTAACTAAAAATAAACTATTGATATCGAGGTAGATAGAGAGATAATGTTATGTCGAAAGGATAAAGGGGGTCTTAGATCTTTAGAAAAACCGCCGAAATAAGGGTTCAAAATTGCAATGTGCAAAGATATTGTAAGGTGAGGCAAAAAAGTCAGATTATGATAAATGAGTAGTGATAATGCAGTAAATTCAAGTCTACAGATAACAATGTTAAAAGATGAAGGATAACTCATTGCCATTAAATATCATTCGAATTCAAAAATATTTTTTTAATAAAACTAACACATCAGTAATTCATTACTTGTGCAATCTGTTATAGTGTGTTATTTACTCATTATCAGGAATTTCAAAAATTACGTCTCCACACAAAAAGAGCTTTATGTCAAAACTAACAACTCGTTTCAAACACTTAGTCTTCTTCTTCAGGTTTACACCAGCATTGTTGAGGGTGTTATCGCAACAGGGACCTAAGAAGGACTCTATCCCTATCCCCAATATCAGTAATTTTAATACAATGCCTGGGGGACACACAGAAAAGTCTCAATAAAAAACATATAACTAAAAACACACAATATGAAAAAGCATTTACACTAAGAAAAAGAAAAGTCTTATCGATTTTACTTTACTATAAAAGTATAGTGATCGTGAAAAAACTCCATCTCGAGATTTTGACAGAATTACATATTTTGAAGTCCCAGAAGTCGTTTTATGAAGTTCTTTCGATGATGTCTCTGAGTATGTGTTTGTGGGTGGGTGGGTGAGTATGTATCGAAAGTTTGTGGACACTTTACGGTCCAGAATATTTGATGAATCAAGTTGATATTTTACAGAAAAATTGGCCTCATTGTGTAGATGAGCCCTATTGTTTGGGAGCAATTATGGATGATGGGAAACCACTTTTATCTCCAAAAACCTGTTTTCAGACTACATTTTTTTTCCCCTAAACTACTAATTCTAGAGTCAACTGGAATTAGTAAACTCTAGAGTAAACTATAATTCTAGAGTCTTGAAATTTCCGCAAAATCTTTCAAGGCACAAAAGGAAAAACAAAGGAAACATAACTCCAGATTTAAAGTAAAGTGTACCACTCTAGTATAGCTTTAAATCTGCAATTGAATTTATATAAAATAAAATTTCTAACAATAAAATGGACTCAAAAGAAAAAACTATTCGAATAGTAACCAGAATAAATGACCATATTGGTTTTTACAATAATTATAACTAATCATAAATAGTATATCAAATGGTCTATCTTCTTCATTAAAAAAAAAAAGTGATCTAATAGCTGATAAAATATATATAATGGTAAAGAAAATGTTAATAGAACAGCTACTGTATGGTACAAAATCAAAAATTTTGATAATTGGAAGAATATGAGTATTACTGAAGATATGATGAATAAAAAAGAAACATTTCGGAATGGGCTTTTCTTCTGAGTCAATAATTATTTGTTGTAGGATTTATGCATTTGCAAAAAAAATCAGAAAGCTATGAAAGTATTTAATGCTTACTTGAAAAGTTGTGATTTCTATAGAAAACACAATCAGTTATTATGTGATATTTACTTATTTTGGCCAGTGTTTAAACCTACGTGTTTATAGCATGTATTTAAAATTCTTGGAAAAGTGAAAATAATCAACAATTTAACCAAAGGCACAGTCACAAATAACCGGCACTTTCATATAGAAGCATATACTTTTTATATAGTAATAGCAAATCTTGTAAAATATAAAATTTGAAGCTTACAATATGAATTAATCATTGCGTAAAAATCCTCCTTTCTGTTTTAATGAGCAAATTCTATATCGTTCAATTTTTTTTTAACTCTTTCTATAAATATAAATGGTTTTACTTATAAATATTAAGGTCTAAGGGCCTAGTGCCGTATTAGAACATTAGCTCCTTTTTTTGGCACTCTCCTCACCTCTCTAGTTAATCCACATACCATTCCTCCTCCACAGACCTGATTAGTAAACACTCACATTTCTAGCCCTTACTCGTCCCCAATAACTTCTGTAATTCTTTTTCTTTCTTTATGTATTTAAATTAATTTAATTGTAAGTGCTCTTCAGGATTTTATTTATAAAATCCACTTATTTCTTTATTTTGGCAAGAAAAATAAATAACATAGTCACCGAGTTATTGATATCTTTCTTAATTATTTACGTTTAAGAATTTATTTTGATAAACGTGTATGCATTTTTTTTTTTTTGTTAGCGATCTGCAGAGACCTTCTTCCCCAAATTTACCTTTCAGATCATAGAAAACCTACGTATATAAAGGAAATTTAAGAGAATATGATCTACTTTTCGATTAAAAAACTTTTTTTCTTGATTATTAAAGAATCAATTGTTTATAGACAGGTAGAATCAAAGACTTGGTACAACTTTAGTTATAGAATTAGGTTGGGTTAGGATGGAATGGTAGTCTCACAAGAGAACACACATATGCCGAACACTGGCCCTCTATAACACCATACAATGAACAATCCACATTGGGAGTCCTAAATTTTGCCTAACTTAAAGTATATTTAGAGCAGAGATCTTTAACGAGTATCTGACATCTTAAACAGGCTCTGAAATGACTGCTTAACATCCCCTGACGAACACTCAGATTTATTCAATTCCCGCATCAATAAATCGACAACCAGAGTGTATTGAACCACGGATCTACCAGTCCAGAGGCGAATACGTCACCACAAGACTAACTGGCCCTCTAGCAGTTATAGAATTAATTAACTGTGTACATCATTTTAATACGCAGATAGACAACTTTAGATTAAGTTTTTTTTCATCAGTTTGCATATATCAATATAAAATAAGTAGTCTGAATCAAATATTAAATACTATAGAGCAATTTATATCATAAATCAAGAATACATTTAGAGTATATAGCTATCACAGAAAATATGATTAAGAGTAAAATAGGAAAAGATTTGTAAAAATACAAATATATAACCTTTTCGACCTCCTGCTTTTCATACATGCTGAACATGTTGTTGGGAGTTACTGTTGCTATTTCAACATTATCAGGACTTAATTTTTCCTCCATTACCTGTTTAAGAATCGTAAGTACGATGTTCACAGCATCTTTTATTGTAAGGGACTAAAATAAAAAAAAATATTGAAAACATAAATTAATCACAATGAATCATTATGTAAAATCATTGTTTTTTTGGTCATGTTTGCAGCAGAGTATTCTGCTTTAATTAAAGGTACAAAATTAATTAACTGTTAACTAAATATGACGACATGTTTTAGTTTCAGAGACCAACATCAGTATAAGTTTAATCCTAAAAATACAAAGAAAAACAATCGAACGTCTAAAGTGGATGCACAAACTGAACTGTGTCCTAGTTGGGCTTGAGACATTAGCATCGACAACGGATTGGCTAAAATACTGACAGATAGAAGCCTTGTAATAATCAAAGCAACGTGGAAATCATAATACTACTGCAAACTAAATGATGAATGAAAGAGGCGTGAGGAGCAAAAGGAGAGGTTTTAAAATAAGAATTAGGTTTGATAGTGAGGCAGGTGTGACAACTATAACGCCCACACTTTCCCACTCCGCTATCATTACAGGGATGATTTTTGAGAGAAAGATGAAAAATATATGTGATATTGGTTGAGTGATTTACAATATCAACTTAAAGATATAAGTTTAGTCTGCTACCAGGTTGATTAAGGGTAATAGAAAGCAGAAGATCAAATATGGAGAAGGACTCCTTCATAATATTATAATCTTTATGATGTCAGGAAAAAGACAGTACCACTGCAATTATTTGTAGGTACAGACAAATGAACTATCTCGGACGGTGCGACACCGCTACCAATTGTATCAAAGGTTCAATATCTGTGATCTTTAAAGTGTATTACAAATATGGTGCAAACAGATCTTCACGGCAATAATCACAGAGAGATAGGAGTGGAATGACGACTGTTATAATGAATATACTGATGAGGACTAGTAAGTTTAATATAGGCGGAACTTGAAAAGTAATCACTCTCAACGTAACATAAACAAACAGGAAAGGAAGGTTCTGATTGAAACATGGTGACTAAAAGTACTAAATTAGATGACATACACGGTAACCATAAGTAAAGGATGATCAAGACGGAGGCTAGCGAATGATTATAGTAACTACAACTTCATTGTAAGAAGTTGTAGAAAGAGGTGAACAAAAGCAGAATACGTTTTTTTTTTTTGCAGACCTCCACAGCTAAGTAGAATAGTTCTTTCAGGAGAAAGGTAAAACAGGCATTTCAAACGGTTTGTGAAATTTTGTTTTGAATCAGTATTCAAATTGAATCAATCAAAACTCATATTAAAAGCATAAAATCAATTGATTCTGATACACAAGTTAAAGAAGCGTTGCCAACTGAGTTGTAATTTTTATTACAATCGAAAGTTTCTAATTGTTCAAGGTTTCGTTAGACATAGTAGGCAAAACAAATATCGATAAAAAAAGATTAATATATTCCTGAATTTAGAAACCATGCAGTGATCAAATCTACATATTCCCCTTGAATATGAATATGTTTAACAATTTACAATAAAATTATAGTGGTTTTATAGTAAATATGTTTTTTTCCCTAAAATAATGTATATTTGTACAGAACAACCTGATAATTTGAAAATGTTTTTGCCCTTTTCCCAAGTACTCTTATTTATACTGACAAAAACTTCTAAGTTTAGAAAAGGAGAGGCCGAAAAAGAAGTCTGGATCCACTGATTTAGGGTTATTCTTGTCGAAAGTGAGATGTCATTTTAAATCCATGAATTTTAGTTTAATAATCCCCTAATTTCGAACATACCTTGTGGTACATTTCTTGCAGAGTTTGTTGAGCACCCTCACTGCCCGATCCGATAGCCTTTGCTTCATACTCTGTAAATGTACCAGAAGGATCTAGGTAGAAAAGATGAGGTCCTTGTTTATCATATCCGGCAAACAGCATTGCCATTCCAAAAGGCCGACTCTGCAAAAACATTCCACTTTCCAAACACTCTCTTATTATATCTATGCAATATAAATATTTTAACAATTATTTTTAAGCATTATAATTTTCAGTTTGAAATTGATTTTTCCTTAGAAACTAAAAAAAAACCTTTCGTAGTTACAAATAACAAATAACTTAAAACACTTTTAAGAAACCAATTATAAGGCTTGTTTTATACCATATTTTTTTGAAAATATAAAAAAAATAATTTTTTAAAACTCCAAAATAAATTGTATGTATAAATTAAAATTTTATTCATTATAATGAATAGTATTACGATGTTATCTATAATGAATTACAGTAAAGAACTCACTCATTTCTTGAAAAATATATTAACAGGAATTTTTCAAAGAATTTTACAGACAAATAAATAATAATAATAATAATATAGCAGAAAGTGATTTTCTGCTCTTATCCGATACCAGCACAAAATAAGGAAGAAAACTGAACTGAAATTAATAGATTCGTCTGTTCTCATTAAAAAAGATACATATACTTGAAATACAAAGTCATGACCATTTAAAAAAAAAATGCCTTTTTTACCATAGCAGATTCACTATCTGAGTCTCCAAACTGGATGGCAACATTGGATATTGCTTGAGCAACGGATTCTACGGTCATTGGTTCATTGTAGGTAAATCTATGGTTAGCACATTCAAGTCGAGAGCGTTCAATGAGTGTTCTGGAATCGGCCATGAGTCCACTTACAGTACAACCTAAACATTTTCCACCAGTTGAAAAATAGCATTGTAAATGATAACATATTATTTAAATCGGAGTATTGTTACTTAGATAATAACAAATCTAGTTCTTTCAACGGAATTATTTCAGTATTGATTTATGTAAAAATGGGGTTTCAACAATAAACTTAGCATATGAAAATAAGTATTGTAGGATCTGGAATGTTCATATTTGCTAGAGAAATTAGCAATATCAGTAAATATAAGTTAGTAAAATCAAAGTATATGACTACGAAACTTATTGTATTAAGCAATTTATGTGTAAATGTTTTACTAAATTGCTCTGACAAAAATATATTTTATTGAAAATTGTTTGACGCAGAACAAATCCTCGCCAAAGAAAAATAGTGTAGTATATATGTGGTCGATATAAGAAAATATTGAATTACACCTATATTGATAGAGATAGGGAGGCACACGCCATAGCATAACTTATCAGGAACGATACACGTAATCACAAAGTTCGTCAGGTAGAATACACACCAGACACAGTTCCTGTTATCTTAGAAGAAAAATATTGTTTCAATATTACAAATTCAGAGAATAGATTTAAGATAATTCCCGATATTTAACGTTCGTGAAGGAATTTAATAAGAAATTCATTTCATCAAAATCTGTCAGATAAAGTTTTGGTTTCGCTGTAATGTGCCAAAAAAATGCTGAAAATATTTCAAAAGTCTATCACTTAACATTTTAACAAAAAACTAACAGTCAATATAATAGTAGTGAATAACAATTCTAATAAGTACAGCTGAAGACAAATAAAAGCCCAAGAAATGTACATCAAATTTGGCTCATAACAATAATTATAATAAAATATTCTATTACCAATGTGATTATCAATTTCCACAATCTTCTCGATTGCTGAAGGTTCCATAAGCGGAGACGTAATTCTTTTTTCGGCAGCTAGAACTAGGCCTTCTGGAGTGCAAATTCCCAGAGATGTTGAACCTAGTTTCATAGCTTCAATAGCATATTCAACCTTGAAAATAATGTATATGTTTCGTTAAAGAAATAAAATTTTTAGTGACTATTATTTGAGCAGTTTTTGTATCTGAAAAATTGCTAGCTAAAAGATATAATCTACCTGAAACAACCTCCCCTCTGGTGAGAACGTATTAACTCCTCTATCATATTCAGACCTTGTCAAAAACATCTAGACAAAGATAATTCTGATGTTATGATCAACAAAAATGGTTTTACATTAAAATATAAAAAAAAAACTTTCATCAGAATGATTCACATAATAAATGTATAAAAGAATTTTGGGCAATGCATTTACCTTAATTTCTGATGTATATAAAAACTTCCAAATAAAAATTGCGGTAAACTTTGTCAAACAAGAAATGATACCGCATGAATTCAAAACGGAATGTCATTTCCATCACAGTGTTGAATAATCGTAAATTGTTTTAAAAGGTTTAGTTACAATAAACTTTTGCTCGGTATTAAATAATTTAAAACATCCTGTCATTTTATCAAGTTAAAACAGAGTTATTTTCAAAGAATAAAACTTTGACATTTTGTGGCCAACTATTGGTACTGGTGTTCAAAGTTTGTCAGCTGATAGGTACATTTCGTCGCCATCTTTTTCGAAAGATCAATTCAATTCGTTTAGTTAAAGTTCACAATGGCTTCGAATTGTGCCAGAGTAGTTTTCCAAAATTGCCGAAGGAATGTGTTTACTAGTGCTACAAGACTTGGCAGTAAGTTTGAGTTGTTTTCAGTTGTTATTAGTAATTTACTTTGTAAAAATTTGTTGTAATATATTAGCAGTGATTCTCACCGGTATTTTATAGTCTTAAGCAAAAGTATATGCAAGAAAACTACCATTTATAATGTTTACGTTATAATTCTTACCCTTTATAATTCTATCGTAGGTATGGCAGATCCAATTGAACATGCTACGGGCTTAGAGAAAAGAGAACTTCTTGCCAAGGTTGCTGGAAATGAGGTATAAATTGCTTCGTTTATGATGTTTGCTGCATACGTTTGTTGTTAGTAACTTATATTTTATACTGTAGAATCCATTTGATATGAGAGTAATAAAAAGGGGAAAGGGGACTCAGGATGCACCAAACCAAATCCCATCTGCTTATGACTCAAGAATTGTTGGCTGTATTTGTGATGAAGAAGCCACTGTAATTAATTGGATGTGGCTTAACCAGGTAACTGAATTACTGGTTTATTTCCTGTTGGATTTACTGAAGTACCTGAGACATTAATTTCTGTTATCGCGTTTTCCCTGATTTATAGTTCATTCAAGTATGGTAATATGAATGATTAAAAATAAAAATACTTTTACTGTAAACTTAATTCTTAATTGAAATGTTGCAGGGCTGCCCTAGACGTTGTGCTTGTGGTTATTGGTTTCAGCTAGTCTACAAAGCTCCAGTTTAACTTTCTAGTCCCTATAGTTCTACATATTTAAATAAAATAATCTGTTTAGTTCCGAGAAATGTATAACATTGCTGCCCCAAACTAGCAATGTTGAGAATGCTATTGTTGTTATTAAATTTCTTATAAGCTAGTGTCTTTTTTATTGTAGTATCTAGTGTTTTCACTGATAATATTGGTAATAGAATTTTCTGAAACATTCTTCTGCGAATTATATATATATACATAAATATATAAATTATTTTGACACAAAGAACACTCAGAAATGAAACAGAAACTCACTGCTATATTTCGATATCCTCGTCATCAGGAAGATAGAAACGAGTCGCTCCGCAGGCAGAGAACGACTGGCCAGTGGTCTTGAGGGAGCATATATATATCACTTAAACCGAAATACGATCCAAACTGGACACAATACGAGTTCAAAATTCAAGAAGAGTAACACACTGAGTAAGGAAACACAAACTTTGAGTCTGTAAGTGTGTTTCCTTACTCTGTGTGTTACTGTTCTTGAATTTTGAACTCGTGTATGTATATAGATGAGTAGTCGGCTCTGTAGACCAGATTTTAAAAAGTTATTTGAAGACATCTGGTATGAAACAATGGTTTTTTTAGCTAATCAGATGATTGATTCAATACTTTGTGGTTATGAAGATGAGGAAATTATGAAGGTACCTATAGAAATCAGTTTATATAGCTTGATGTGGTTAGTACAGACAGTGAGTTATACCATACACTTTAAAAATAAATTATTTTTGTCGTGGAAATATTGTAGGTCTGAACGCTTTTATAAAGTTTACTATAGGTAATAAATATTTGATGGATTAAGTTCTTTCCAAGGGAGATATTTTGCCTAGAAAGCGAACAAATCTTACAAAGATGACCAAGGAAAGGTCTGAACGACATACATTCCTCTTAGCACACCAATAATCATTATACAGTTGCCCCGATTATAGCGACCTTAGTCAAGAAGAAACTTGTCAGCTTCATCTGCTGAAGTCCTAACGTTTTTAATGTGTTCTACAGCCATAATATTGGGGGAGACACTATAAAGTATGTACCATATTACTTATTAAGCTGAATAATTTTACAGACAGCCGATCAACCATTCAGTAAGAGTTTAAATTATTTAGACCAGGGGTCCCAAACATGTGGTTTCAAGGATGATATTTCGTGGCATTTCCTACCTGTTCACTACCTCATGCTCCTATATTCCATTATATCCAGGCGTTCCATTTGAAGTTAACTTATTTTTACGGTTTTGTGAATAATTTTTGACCCATCTCTATACCAGACAAGATCTTTCTTAAAATCAGAAAATTGTCAGCAGGTGACCATTTGTGATAACTTTGATACCCCTTGTAAAACATTCTATGAGGGCCATTATACTCTGCTTGCATATAGACCAAATATTGTTTCGCACACTAATACATTTTTGAACATATTTTAGTCATTGAAGCATAATATTTCGAATAGTTCTAATTCACTGCAAATTGCCTCTTTCTTGATAAAAATATCTTGGAGGGATTAAAAAACTTTGTAATGCTGGAGGTACGGTAGGTTGTGATAATTACTCTTTTAGTCTCTAGGCATTTTTAGTTTACCTTAAGATACCAATCTAACGATGCATATAATACCACTATGATATGATTTTGTGAAACTAAATTGTAGATTTGGGGAAAGATCTCATGCTCAATTAAACAGTCTGTTACTGTTATAAAAAAAAGAAAGTTTTCTAAATTACATTTTGTCCTACAAAATGACTATCATGATACAATATTGTTTAAAACCAATAGGGCACAACCACATATAGGACCCATTTTTGGGTGAAGTACAAATGGATTCTTTAAATGGTGTGGCTCGCAGCGTGTTCTCTACTAATGGTTGCATATATAGATGTTTTAGTACCTCAAAACATGTAAATCCTATAAAAGTCTACTGTACTTGTATTTGACATTGACTGAAAATTTTTATCAGAATCTAGTCGAAACTGTGTGTTTGTTTTAAGGTTTAATAAACGAAATTTTAAAACGAAGACTATGTAAAGAATTAATATATTATTTAAGTCTTAAAATCACAAAAGCAAACTCCAAGTAAGCATATATTTTATGATAATATCTAGGATAAAAGATGGTTGTATTGAGGAAGGGTTGTAATACAATCCACATGTTGCACCCTTAAATGTATCTAATTACCAGACAAGTAATCTTGGTATCTTAAGAAGTCAATTTTTTATTGACAACATTGGGACATAGGAATAAAAACACTTTTCCAATTCTTTATGATAAAGTGGCTATCATTTTTTTTGGTCACATCTATATCAACTGAAGGAACCAAGTTTCAGATCAGGTATTATCTTAATACGAATATTTGATAGTCTTACAATGTTGGAGAGATAATGTAACCCTAAAAGTAAGAACTGTTTAGTTCTCTCTGTAGTAATATATTTTTTTTTATTTTTATCTTACATAGTCACAACAACGTAAATGTAACATTACCAGTGACAATGATGAAAGAAATATAACATTTGCACATGGAGGCAGGAGGGAAGAAATAATCCAGTAATTACACTTCCTGGCGTGAAAATCTGTAATAATATGAAAAAGTTTCTTCATAAGGCACAGAACATTTATCAGTATTAGTTATAAAAGTTTTAGTTAAAGAAATACTTAACACAAATCACTTTTGTCCAAGAACTGTAGAAAGGATTCAGAAGTATGTAAAAACTTGTAGGCTCTTCCGATAAAAAACTAGACTCGAAAAGCCATGCAACAGAGATTCATTGGCAGACCATACAGTCGTAATTCCAAATTTACATTTTTGGCCCTACAAACTCATTATTACTGATGTGATGAAAAAAAAAATGGTATCTAATGCAAATGAGAACAATATTCAAACTAGTTTTTATAAATATTGGAGCATGAGATAATACTTTTTTATTTTCTTATGACAATTTGGCTATAAATATACACTTATCGTGTTCTATAAAATAATAACTTATTATTAGAAATTGTTACACTGCGAATATTTCATGAGCTTGTAATATTACACTAGAAATGGTAGAAGTTCTATGTACAGTTATACGAGAAGTTTTGGGTAAATAACCATCTTCATATGGACGAAATGCCTATCATAGAAACAGTTTCAACAATTTTTGTTTACAAAATAGATAAACCTTAGGTCTTAAAAGAATTACTCTGGACCTCTTGGATGTAGAAAGAACTTTTTATAGCATGTCCTCACTGTTCATTGAATCAGAGGAGTAAATAGATTTATTAATCCAACTTCAGAATGGATTTATACAGTACGAACGCAAAGAATATTTAGTGTAGGTAGAGATTTTACAGGGGTCGTCAAAGTGATTACAAATGATCACCCGAACTGGAAGCTTATTTATTTCAAGAAATGAGTTGCTGTCTGGTATACTTATTCTTCAAAAATTGATAATGAAACAAGTAAAAATAAAATAGAGGTGGACACAACAGTTATATCTATTTCTTATTTTGCTACGATTAAGAGGTGTGGAGGTGAAATTGTGTAATTCCATGAATAGTAGTTATACTCTTGGGACACAGGAGTCAATACTCGTCTGTTGTGTCACGATTTTTCTCGTTCTACCGATACCATATTATGTTCACTAATGTTTGGTTTAGACGTTAATTGAAACTACAATAGATTCTAGGTTATATACCAATGGAAACAGAAACTTGATGCATCTAACATAGTTTTAGTGCAGTTACCTCGAAGTAAGTAAAGTATGTTGAACATCTGTTACAATTCCTAAGAGAGATTCAGGTATAAATTACTTATAGTTTAAACCATAAATAATTTTTTTTAATTTATTTTTGCGTAATGTCTATATATATTTTGTAGTAACAGTTGAACAGTTATATAATTTACACATTGTTGTGGCTATTAAAGGTGTATTTCAGTGGTGGGATTCAAATTTTTTAAGAACAGGTTCTAAGAAAACAGATCGTGTGTTCGCACCGGTGTTTAAAATATTGAGTTCGGCGAGTTAAATAGCTCAAGGAAGTTTTCCTGCTCATTGCTTTAACATGATCACCAGAGATCAGTCTTTTTTTTTTCCATATTTTCTATTATTACTTCCAGTAGCTTTTGACGAGGTAGACTAACAAATCTGTGATTTTCAGTAAACTGAACACTACCAATACACTGTATTTGTAGCTTAGTACAGTGCTAGTACCTGCAAGGCGATGCAAATACTAAAGAGAAATGTTTTCTAAGTATGTATTGATTTTTTTTTAGAATTAAAAGCACCCTTATGCTTTTATATAATTTCAATTATTGATGATTGGATCAATCTGACTACTTGATATTAGAATCCAAACATACCCAGAAAAATGTTCGTTCCGAACATCAACACACCCATAGGCTTTCACTTTTAGTGTTATTCTAGGGAGCCGAAAGTGTTTTCCATGGTTAATGATCCACCAGTAAACTATTTCCACTAAATCTTCTATTGTGTCGAAAGATAAGATGTGATATGAATATTCTGCTGATCGAATCTGTAATATAATTGGTCAACTAGTTCTAGATTTATTATTAGTAAATATCTTACAATAATGAAAGTCTAATCGCTTAATAAACAAACTTTTATTCACAGGCTTGATTAGTTATCCAAATCAATATTCAATTCATTAGTTTTTCCTACATTATATTCTTCTTCAATACAAACATTTTTGTCATTTAAATATTTTTTTTCTAATTCAGCTTTAAAAATAACTTTAATTTATCTATAACTGCCTACCTGAGTAGTAGATTTTGTGCCACTTACGTTAAGTTATTATAATAACAGATTTTTTGGATTGTATGAGTTATATTTACATGTTGTTATTTAATGTAATATAGAATTAAATATATAATAATAAGTTATTAATTTATGTAATATTAGGGGTAGGTTCGGGCCAGCTTTAAAATAAGAATATATCTATAAACTCAAATAAATCAAAAAAACTTACCTTGAATATTTGGTCTTTCATTCCATTAAAATTTCCAGTTTTATGAATTCGTGCCAGTAATTTGGGGTATTAGGATTTAAAAGTACGATATTGTTTTATAAATATTATTTTAAACTGCTTCATAACGCATTTCAATCTTAGAAATAACTTGTGAAAACATCTTACTTAATGAAATAATATACACAGAAGCGAACAAATTTGTGGTTCCAAATATTGCTGTAATGCAATTCCAGAGTAAGTACTAATTAAAGTTAAACTATAGAAGTTCTAACATAGCTTTTAATCAGTTGAATACATAAATAAATTACTTAATCCACGAAGAAGGTACTTTTGATTATTTTCGGTTACATAACAAGTTTCTACACTCAATAAACAAACCGTTATGGCTCTCTGAATCCCAAGAACAACTGGTGGTAAACAGTTACCACCTTCATACTTCTTCATTTATAATGGGGGAAGTAAGATGTTCAAGAAAAATTAAAATAAATACAGTAAGCTGTAAATTGCCTTAAATACTAACTGAAATAATATAGTATATCTGGGTAAGTGCAGCTCTGTGAAATTAACTAAAGTAAAAAATAATTTTATTTTAAAAACATAACAATTTAAAAACATTGGCTAAAAGATGTATAAATAATGTTTTATCAAGCAAAATCATAGTCATCATAATCATTATTGTACTCAAGAATGTGTTTCCTGATTGCAGATGTATTCACCCAGGTAACGAAGTCTTCCAGGCCTCTAGATACAAGGAACGCTGGATCTGTAACCATTTTTGGCCCAACTCTCACATGTCCCTGCTCTATATATTTAGTGGCATCTTTGACTGTTTGAGCCATTCTTAGTTTTACCATTATAACAGGTAATCTTCTTCTGCAAAATGAGGAAGCAGTAACTTGGTCACAAAGTCCTAAGTCACTTTTAGTCTTAATTAAGCCAAGCAAATATAGCTTTTGTAAAAGTTGAGCACTGGATTCAGTTCTGTAAGGGTCCTTTGGATCTAACTCTTTAATCTTCCTGCTTAATTCCCTTGCTTCTCTAGAGAGTTTGTTATACTTAGTATAATCATCTCTTTTCTGAATACAATATCTCCTCATAACTTTTACAGCTTGATGATTGTTGTCACATTCCCATGTAAAAAAATCAACTTTCTTCAAAAGTTTTTGTT
The DNA here is from genome assembly GCA_026182355.1 of Hermatobates lingyangjiaoensis. Classification (NCBI taxonomy): domain Eukaryota; kingdom Metazoa; phylum Arthropoda; class Insecta; order Hemiptera; family Hermatobatidae; genus Hermatobates; species Hermatobates lingyangjiaoensis. The sequence continues at coordinate 931,336 of JAPFBL010000094.1, forward strand.
CATGATATTTTAGTTTTCGAACCATATTTTAATATTAAAACTGAAATAATAACACATTCGAAATCACGTTAGCAACCTGACACTATGGAAGGTATTCAACTGTTACCTTTCATTTGGTTTTTATTATCAACGTTTGGGCTAAATTTAATTTTGTAAAGCATTTAATTTTATTGATTAGTACCTTTTTAATTATTAATTTCGGATATTTATACGTAAAATTATATGCACTTAATTATTTATGTACATTAAATTTATGTACATTGTTATAATTTTCTAATAATTTTTGGTGAACACAATTGTATTACAGTAGTATTTACTTGTAACTATAAAAACTGTAATTTTTGCGAACGTTTAAAATAATTGATGTGTTCGGGAATTAGTTTAGTTGTCAACACTGGAAGTCACTAACGTGTGGCTATTGTGTTGGACGTGCTGTTTGGAGATATAACGTCTTTCAACTATTTATATTAGATTGATTTAATTTCAGTCTTGCAGGTATGTTGTAAAGTTTGTATATCTGTAAGTCACTCAATTATTGGTTGTGGTTTTATTTAATGCTCAGTTATATATTTACATAACACGTGTTTCTACTATAACCTTCCTGGTGATGGTGTTTCATGTGTGATACATATTTTTGTACAGCTATGAAGATGAATAAGATGCTTACGAGTTCCCGAAGGAAGAACCGAAAGAGGCATTTTACTGCGCCTAGTCACATTAGGAGGAAACTTATGTCTGCAGCTTTATCTAAGGAATTAAGGCAAAAGTATAATGTTAAAACGATGCCAGTAAAGAAGGATGATGAAGTTCAGGTAAGTGATAATTATTGAACCTTTTACACTCAATATCTGCCAACTAGCAGGAGCTGAATGAAGTTTTGTGTATTGCAGTTATACATATTTACAAATTATTTTTATTAGACGAAGAATGTTATCTGTAAACGAATTTCGGTGAATTTCTTTAGCCTTAATGTTTGTCAGGATTCAGAACAACATTTAATGTAAACTGCGGATGGTTTTTTTATTACAGTTACTTCATAGTTTTCCTTTCAGGTGGTGAGGGGTCACTACAAAGGTCAACAAGTTGGCAAAGTAATTCAGGCTTATCGAAAGAAATTCGTTCTTTATATTGAAAGGATACAGAGAGAAAAAGCCAATGGAGCTAATGTGTGTGTTGGGATACATCCTTCTAAGGTATATTCAGTCCATCTTCAGATTTCTTTCATAGAGTTTTCTTCTTTTCTTTTTTTTTGGATTTTAAATAATCTTACATAAGGATGTATAAGTTCTGTCAAAGATTCGGGTCTCCAAATGATGAAGTTCCTCCATTTTTAAATATAAGAGGGTTTATTCAGATAAGTCTATGTGACTAAAGAAGTAATTATGGCTTTCCGTAATTACTTTTATTAAGAATTTGGTACGCATAATGATAGAAAGTGATTAGTGGAACTGTTCATAGTTAAAAGAGTATGTTTGCTTTTACGGAAAATCAAAAACTAAAATGTCGTAATTTTCCAACATTAATATTTATTATGTGTTCATATTTATTGACAATAAAATTAATAATATGCCATGAATAATAACCATAATTTCATTAAAAGAATATAGATATCAAATACGGGTAAAATACTCCTTAAAATTTGAATATATCATTTTAATTGTTGTAATAATCATGTTAGCATGAACACAAAAATGAACATTAGTTGAGTATCCAAATTCACCTATCCACCAAAGCGGAATTCTAAACTGTTTATACGTATTGGATTCGATTGTAGTTTAATCTAGATAGTGAATTTGGTAATCATTACAAGTATGTTCTAGAGTGTTCAAACCTTATATAATATTCACGTAGAAAATGTAAGGTGTTGGGTCGATATCATCGATTAAAAAAATTATATAGAGAAATCAATAAATAATAACTGAAAATAGATATAAGTGAACTCCATTTTATCGGATTTCATTCCTACTTTGTCTTTTAAAGGTTGTTATTGTGAAGTTGAAAATGGATAAAGACCGTAAAGCAATTTTGGAGAGGAGAGGGAAAGGACGTGCTCTTGCTCTTGGAAAGGATAAGGGGAAATATACAGAGGAAACTACCGCTATGGAAACCTCTTAAATGTTCTTTTAATTAAAGTTTTTCTTTTTACATTTTCTTGTCTTCTGTTACCTGTTATTACCTTCTTATTTGTAAAAGATGTAGTTAACTTATTTTTCAAAAAACCTCCATGAAGTTTCATAAATTTGTAAAGATAATATTATATTTGTGTGTAATATTGTTGATTTAGTAATCATGATTGGATAGAATCTATTTAAACATTTAAATGCTGCGACGCTAGTCTTTTAAATTTACGTGTTTAAGTGCCCCCATTAACCAATCCATTTTAAGGCTTTTTATTATGTTTTTATAGTGAGTATCCATCCAAAAAGTTGAATTTCTACATTAATACTGCACAAATTGATGAATCAGACTGACAAGTTAGTGAAGAGAAGGATTTTTGAGAGAGATGTAATTGTCAACCAATTGTTTGAAGGGTCTGACTACGATGATAAGTAAGAACCAGAAAGGAGTTTCTGCTGATGACTATGATATGGAAGAAGAAGAAGGAGACGATGAGTACTCTGATTCTAATGATTTCATTGTCTATAATAAAGGATGTCCAACTGCTGTGCTAGGAAAAGGAAAACAACCAATCTTGTCATATACTCCTTTGAAAGAAAGTCAAGATGTGATTGTCCGTTGATTATGATTACAATGACAAATACAGAGATGGTGAGTATGAGGAAGACTCAAGATGAAGTTGGAAATCATGAACTAAGTGGACTTAATCGAGGACATTTTGTGACTTTCCATATCAAGATAAGAAGTATAGTGATCCAAAACGCTTAAATATATACATGTGATTTCTATATTGGACCTTTGGACAAACTGGAACAGGAAGTAAACTGGATCTGTCGTCTAACCTTTTAGAAACACATGGTTTACATTTAGAAATGGAGTGACTATGATAATCGTGGTCATCGGAAGATTTTTTTACATGAGGGAAAGTCTCATATTAGTTAAATTAGAAAAATAAAGCTTTGGAATTTACGAGATGCCATTTTGGAGTTTAATTTACATCGTACTGTAGAAAATAGTATGCTTTGCTTGATCTAAGTTTACTTAAAGGCTCCTCTGTTGTTTAGTTGTTAGGTCCCACAGCCACAGAAACATGGGTTTGGTTCCCTTAATCTTTGCTTCGTTACATTCACTAGCCTTTGTATGTTGAGATGTTGACAATAACTTATTTATAAAAAAGAAATATCCTACAATTATGTAATTTATTAATTAAGACTGTATAAATTCGATGCAAAGTGGTGTTAATTAACTCAAAAAACACCACCTGTTTTAACTTAATAGAAATAAAAAAATAGGAAAAAAGGATAGATTGGCCATTAGCGCTTTTGTAAGATCATATCATAGTAGTGGAATTGTAGAAATCTAGTGAACATATCGTCCACAAATGGGGTCAACTGGTGCAGAAGTGTGTCCTTTAGAAGTTTCGAGTTATATAGAGTGGTAAGAAGATGGATGAAGAAGAAGAGTAGTACTGGGAAGAATGATGGGCAGAGAACTAACTCAGCTTGGGACCTCTTTATGATAAAAGGGAAAGTACTTCCAAAATATTATTTTTCAATTTTGTGGGTGGAGTGTTTTAAGGAGGAAGTAAATGTTAAGGTGCAGAAAAATATAGACCTTTTTACTTTACTATAAGTAAAGTATAGTGATCGTGAAAAAATTCGATCTCGAGATTTTGACGGAATCATATGTTATGAGGTCCCAAAAGTAGTTTTATGAAGTTTTTTTTATGATGTCTGTGGGTGGGTGGGGTGAGTGTGTTAGCATTGCTTGTTACCACGCTACGGTCCAGAATTTTTGATGGTTCAAGTTGATATTTTACACAAAAATGAGCCCCATTGTATAGATGATCCCTATTATTTGGGAAGAATTATGCATGACGAAAAAGTCACTTTTTTTGCCAAAAACCGTTTTTTAGGAAACATTTTTTTTTCCTAAACTGCTAACTCTAGAGTTTTGAAATTTTGGGATTATCTTTGAGGTAACAAATGGAATAAACGAAAAATATATTCAGAAAATAACCATACTTCAACGGACCCAATAGTAAAATATCTTTCGAAATATAACTAACTAGGTTATTAACTTTACTCTTTAGTATCTCTTTAAAAACATTTATGTTTGATAATTGACCCATACTACTCTACCATGTTTTATTGCATATAGTAATCTTTTGACGTGTTGCCAATTATCATATGCTTTATTACTTAATAATAGAAGGTAAAGATTATTTAAATTTCTTATAGCTCAATAGTAAGAATTGGACAACATAATTTTTTTTTATGAGCTTATCATGTAATGATAACATTTTTATAATACTATATTCAAGTACAATCAGTGTTATATTTAGTTAGAATTATTTATATTGCAACACAATAAAACTAATATCATGATATAGCGTTCCAATATTGCTGGTATACCTCCTACCTTAATTCGTCAAAAAAAGAAAAAAAAGTAGAATCAACTGTTTAGCTGGAATATCGTGATTTAGGTTATACGTAAATATCACTATGGAATCTTTCTTCAATTCTTGAAAGTTGATGAGCATATTAATTCCGATTTTTTTAAACGGAATATGCATTCTCTTATACTAGATTTTAAAAAAATGGAAATGTTTATTTGTAAATCATAAGAGCATGTTAATGGGAGACGTAGTTGTTAAACTCAAAGATAGCTACTACGAAAAAAAGTTTGTTTGTTTTCAACGCCCACATTTATAAGGCTTTCTCCTTTCAGTGCTAATCTAGGGGTGGAAATTGTGGCTCATTTATTATTTGGCACCTATTTTAGACAGGCGAGCTACATTACCTCTTGATTTTATATTGAGAGACCTAAATTTTGCCTAACTCAAGTGTATTTAGTAGTCAGTATCTTAAACAAGTACCTGACATCGTACAGGCTTGGGACCGACGGTCAGATCTATTCACCTCCCGTGTGAATAAATCGAAAGCTAGGTGGGAATCGAACCTCAGATTTACCTGTTAAGAGGCGAGTATCTTAACGTCTGCGTTAAACTGGCCCCCAATACGAAAACAGTAGCCCGCGAATTGGTTAAAAGCCAATAGAGTTATTGTGTATTTATGTAATTTATGAATAATAAATTCCGTTATTAATGTTAATATTTTAATAGAGAAAAATTAAATTTAAAAAATTTCAAGGTAAACAAAATTCCTCTGTCGTATAATAGTTTTAGCATAAACGAAATTTCAATTGAAATAATTAGCCTTTATATATTAATTTTAATTGTTGCAATAATGTTTGAAATACTTTCAAATATGTTGGATATCTTCGTTAAAAATGAATAAAGCTAGATATATCTTGTTATTAACTTCCTGCTGTGATCTTGCGATATTAAAACGAAGCTAGTTAACCTTAGGTGGTTGCTTAGCGGATGAAATTGTTTTCCATAAATATATTTCCTGATAAAAACTTGTTTAACATCAAACGAATGTAGTATACTATAATGCTATTTGCAGTACTATTTTCATTGAATTTACAAAAACCTTATTATTTTCTCTAGTAATTTACATTGCTTCAGTTAATCTTAAAATTGCACGTGAATTTTTTAAATTCCCGTTTCTGTTATTTTCTCAGTTTTGATAAACTTATCTTAAATCATTTTGCTAGTCCTACTCCGGGAATCCATTACTATATCGTAGGTATATTGTTTTGTGAAACTATGCATGAGTAAACTCCATATATTATTATTATTATTATTAATTATAACAAAATATCAATATATTATTATAACATAATGCTGGCATTTGCTTATATGCAACTGGAAGGTGGCCAACCTACCTTTGGAAGATTTATCCCATTGTTTCTTAGAAATAAATGAAATAAAATGTACCATTTATATCTCAGTTGTGGGAATTTTATTGTATACTCAATATATTTTTATCGTAATAATTTTGTAAGTAAGACTCTTTTGTTCAATTTAAGAAGCCACGAATTGTAAACTTGAATACAAACTCCGCGATGGTCATAAATGATCGTCCCCTTTCTACTGATATTGTTGTTTAGTCTATTTTTTCCATGTTGCTGACTCAAACCGATTTACCTATCATGTCCTCTCCTTTTGAAGCAAACAGTACTGTTCTTTGTGTAATTATCTTTAAATCCAGCTTCAAACAAACTATCTCTTTCTCATTTCGGAATACAAACTTAATACTTCCTTTGGTAATATGATTATTTCTTTTTTTTTTTTTTTTTTTTTTTTTTAAATAAACTCATTTATTTTAATTTGAAATTTAATAAATTCTGGGCTCAGGTGGTAATGTTAGGTTTTAGTATCCAGTGAAAAATAACATGTTACCTTCAAGTACCATTAAAGATAACGATGGCTATTAGAATGTATTGATTTCTACAAATATTTGAATGAGTACTGCAGAATTGAATTATGTAAGGTTTCTCAATTACATTAACTACAGTTATCTTATACATACTTTACCATACAACTCTGCTTACCTTACTTTGCTTCCCCAGGATCATTCAACAGGTCTATTCCACTATTGTAATTGCCTACATGTAGGAAGTGCCAGATGGTCAAACACGTCTCAGCTCCTGGTCTCCATTCCACTCTCTGACTGTTCCAACTCGTTGTATTGTGCCTCTATAATAGCCTTTTCAACCTTATAAAGGTTATTACACAACAAGTGTGATGAAAATTTCCTTTAATCGGTACATTTACTACTTCCGTTTAATCGTCTTATTATCTATTGCCGCACAAAACAGTATTTAGTTCCTATATAAACTTTACTTTCTTAATGTTACTAACCATTAGAGTTTTAAGTCATATAGCTGCGTTAAAGTGAACATTAATTAGCTGTGTTGATTTGGATTCCGGTTTCTATCCCTGCTTGAGTTAACTCTACTTATTCTTACTCTAAGACTGAAGCTTTGATATCTTTCATTATATTTTTTACATTTGGATGTAGAAATATACTAACAATTAATTACTGTTTCCAACTTTTACATTTTATGCATAAAGTGAATTGATTTTTAAGTCTTTCCTTTCTTTTTAGAAGCCAAAACCCATAGTTGACCAACATATTGTGAAACTAATTCTCCTTCCTTCTCGATTCTCCTAGTAAAAAATGTTTAAAACTTATTTGAATTAAGTAACATTAATTAAGAGTACGTGTTAAGGTTCATTAGTTATAATGAGTAACCTGTGAACTGTCGATCTATTGACATGTACTAAGAGACAAATAGGATTGTCAAGGTTGCACAATCACACTACATATTATTAGAAAATAAAGTTTATTGGACATATGTACAAATGTTAAACATATAAAATTAATGTTTAGGATGTCTGAGCAATGTTTTTGTTTTAATTACAAATTAGTAGGACTCAAGTTAAAATATTTTTGCAATAACATTGCGATTATTGATAGATTACAATTTTTTACTATCTAAGACTGTATCAAGAAAGTGTGCTTTATTTAATTAAAAGTAAAAAAAAACAATGTTGGCTGGTTAAAAAAAAAGCAAAGTTGAAATTAAACAGCTCCCGCCTACAACAAAAGTTTCTATTTACTTATAGCAGCAAATAATAATGAAATGATATTCCTATTTAGTTTTATTGACTGGAGATTTTTTTAAAATGTATTTCCCTTATTAGTGATTAACTTTATGTGTGAAGTTAAAAAGTAATTATTGCAGAACCTTCTAACCAAACATAAATAATTCTGGCATTTCCTTGTATGCAATTGGAAGGTGGTCAACCTCCCTTTGGAAGATTATTTCATTGTTTCATAGAAATAAATGAGATAAAATGAGCCATTTTTATCTCAATTGTGGGTTTTTCATAATTAACTGCCATAATTAAAACATTTATCTAACTATAATATAAGCTTTAAGGCATAATAGACAAACATTTTCATTCTAAAAGAGTAAATAGTTTTCATTAAAAGCATTGCATTGAGCTTATTTAAAAGAAAAAAATCTATAAATTTAAAGAGGGTTACTCATACTTTAGAAACATTATTTCACTGTCTTCTCATAATATTTTTAAGAGAAGATAAAGTACTTTTCTAGATGTTTAATTTCTCGTTTTTCCATGCTGACTATACAAAGAAGCCGAGCGTTGTACTCCCTTTGTTTGTTCTATTGATGGTCCCGTAAAAACTAGTTTACGGGGAGGTCTGATAGGGACTTGGCGTTCCTTGGGCAGTGGTCGTTCGTTCGGCTTCCACGGTCCAAGCACCGAAACCGATCTCGTTACTGTCTTCCTTAATGTACCTTCCCTTTTCCCAGGAATATCTGTGACTGAAAAAAACAAACACTATTCTTAACAAGTAATTTGCAATTAATTTGTTTACAATCATTGATCAGTAATTAAACAATTTCAGTGCTTGCAAAAAAGTTCAAAATGTGGTTTGCTGAAATTTATTGGCCATTTATCGTGCTTATATGACTGGTATATCTCATAAATTGTAAACAAATAAGGTGAAAATTAATAATGCGGCTAAACAAATATTTTAGGAACAATAAACATTAAGGACAAAGTTACCTGCAGGTGAATGCAAATACACGACAGACTTGGAAGACTGCGATCTAGGACCATCAGATTCGTCTTCTGTGTCACCGTATGACCTGCAGTAAATTTACAATATTTCAATTCATAATCAAAGTAATTTTTTTTTCACAATAGTAGTTGTCATATTCATGCATTTGAAATATATATTCATATATTTTTATCAAAACAGTTTGTAAACTCCTCCTATAGTCCAACTGTTAAAAGTTCATGTTGAAATTATACAAAAAATGCTCTTATAGTGTAGATTAGTAATATAATTTTTGAACAATTTGCCTCATGAGAAGTCCTCTTTATTGGTGATACCTGTTTTTGGATACTATGTTTTTATCTCCTAAACTGCATATTTTAGAGTCTAGAGAGTTCAAATTTTGCAGTTATTATGAAACTAATATTGGCATTCAGCAAAAGTTTTAGACTTTTTTCAAAAAGCAAACTCGTCAGTTTGGGCAAAAATATTCTATTTGACTTATTATTGAAGCAGAAATTTAACTTAATAGAATAACTATTAATATATCTTAACATAAAGAAAAATGTAAGTAAAATTTAACATTTAGCACTCAACTGATACTTTTCAACACTGTGTTTTTTCATAAAGAATTAATAATATTTCATCAAGATATTCTTATTCAAACTTTCAAGAGTCAATTTTGTTTATTGATATAATTTTAATTAAACATTCAAAACTGTGAAGTTTAGCCTCATCAACTAACTGTCTCCTAATTGAGATGATTTGTGGGTTTAAAATACGTGTCAACGTATTTAACAGATAATTAAAGATAAAACTTGTTCCAATATATATATATATTTATGTATGTACAACTCAGTGCCTGTGTGTATGTGCCTTACATACTTCTGAATAAACAACTTAAATAATTAAATTTCAAGTAATTTTTCCCGAAAAAGCTAACAATATTTTGATTTATATTAAAATTTTGAGAGCCTAATGTTTCCATTTTTACAGATCCCTTAAAACAGCATTCAGTATAATAAACAGTTTCAATTCGGTTCGACATGGTTATTGCATGGACCAGAAGATCATTCTAAGTTATGTTAATTAATTAATTTTGCCTTCAGGTCAGGATGAGGGTTCTAGTAGCAAAACTTCCCCTCACATGTATCTCTTTCCATTGCTGGAAGAAGTTAAAGGATATTTTATAACGAAACTTATTTAAATTTCCTCAAGAAAGGCCGTGATGTAACTTTTTTTTTGATGAAATTTCCTATACCTTATTTTATTATTAGAATTGGAATTAACTCCGGGTAGATGAGCTAGTATAACTATAAGAACGGTGCTTATAGAGTGGGTTAGGAAAACAATCACTATTAATTACATATATTTCTTAATTTCTGTTAAGAATAAAGTCGACGTAAAACATTATCATATCTTAAAGAGAAAAAAAAATCTGGAGTGGCCTACATTCAACTTTACAGTAGGTAAACATATCATACTTCTTGGGTATATAATAAATAATGTTCCATTTAGGTATAATATAAATGTCTAAATGGGAGATGTTTATTAGTCTTTCATTCCTGGTGGTAGTACAGATAGTGATTTATTCACTTATCAATATATACTCGTATATTTATTTTTAAATATCACACCACTGATGTATATACTCGTAATATCATTAGTATAATCTGACCTCCTTCTAAATTGAATATTTGAGACAAATTTTCCCATTTAAAACTTGAAAATATTCATTTTTATGTGACAAATGTAAGAAACATCTAAGAAAAAATGTCGTTTTAAGATAATTTTTAATTTAAGATGTCAGATAATTACATTTAATTTTTCTAAAGTTGTTTCAATTTTGAATGATTTATATTTTTGTTCTTTTATAAAATTAATATACTGGGAGTTTCATGAGTTCCTAGTATTTAATAAAAACCACTTTTTTTTCCATTTGTCAAAAATCATATATACCAATATATAACACTCTGACTGAGTGTTATTCTTTTCGTGCCTATTGTACTCTGTTATATCATTGCTGTGAATGTATATTGAGAAAAAATACATTAACAATTAGTTAATTTTACATACTAAAATCAAAGTTGATGCCAGCTATTCAGTATAATATCTGAATTTTTTAAAAATAATAGAAATGAACTACTAGACCAAAATAGTGAAAATTCTGAATACTTGTAAATAGACATAACTCCTCTTTCTTTAGGAGAGAGACCATTCCTCACACTTCAATTTTACCCTATGATATTATAATTCACAAACCAAAATATTTACAACTGATATTAAGTTTTCTTCAAGAGTACACTATATACGAGATTGTATATAGCAGATCGTAGATTGATTATAGCATTTTGTGAGACTAATCCATCATACTAACGAAAACAACAAACATTTATGTTTTTTTGGGAGTGAATATTTACATGTAAAAATATTATTCTTGTTATATCTCATATAAGTCAATGAGTTATTTAAATTTTTCCACTATAAACATCAATTTTAATTCAGTGGGTTCAAACAAAAAATTTCTAAGATAATGTAAACAGTGTAAAACAAATTTCAAAAATTTTATAAGTATCGCAGGTGAGTGGATAAATGAAAAGTTTTTATAGCTTTATTGCTCTTTGCCGTGATTGAAATTTCATGACTTTTTTTTTATAAATTGCTAATTTTTGTTCTATTTTTGGACAAATTTTCATGATTTTTTCATGAGCCGTTTAGTGTCAAAAAACTTTTTTTGAAAAGAGAAACCATACTGTAACGTCCCTTTGGTGAATGTAATTTTGAAAAAAATCATCTCAACTCATCCTCCACATAATATTCTATTTATAGGCACAGTTTCATTGTGATCCGTCAAACGGTATGGCTTGTATTGCTCTCACAATCTTTGAGATTGAATTATTGGTCAAAATTTTTACATTTGATTGAAGAAAAAAATATTTCCCGTTGTTTCAAAATTCTGAATATATTTTTCGTTTATTGCATTTGTAAACTCAAAGATAATGCCAAAATTTCAAAACTATAGAATTAGCAGTTTAGGAGAAAAAAAATTGTCTGAAAACAGGTTTTTGGCAAAAAGCGTAACTTTACCGTCATTCATAATTCCTCCCAAATAATAGGGATCACCTTAATTATGGGGCCCATTTTTGTATAAAATATCAACTCGATCCATCAAAAATTCTGGACCGTAGCGTGGTAACAAGCAATGCTAACATACTCACCCACCCACCCACACACACACATACACACACACACACACACACACACACACACACACACACAGACGTCATTGAAAAAACTTCATAAAACGACTTTTGGGACCTCAAAATATGTAATTCCGTCAAAATTGTGAGAACGATTTTTTCACGATCACTATGTTTATAGTAAAGTAAAAAGAAAAACTAATATACAATTTGTCCGATAAGAACACTGACTGGAGCATTGTGTAAACAAATTTTACAAAATATTAGATTTTTTGAGATTTTGAATCCTTAGATGACGTTACTGAGAAAGATATTTTTAAGTTTTGTTTGCTACTATTTTTAGTAGCAGACAAAACAAAGTTTGTTAAATAGTAACAAACTTTTTTTTACAAACTTTGTTACTAAAGTTCTAAAGAATGTATTTTGTTTCTTACTATGTGTTTTCAAATTTTCTCTAAAGCTATTTGTTTTTAAAATATTTTCATTTGATTATTTTGCATAATTTTTTTATACCTGTTTTCGCTTCTAACTTTAACACATTTGTACAGTGACAGGATCTAAAAAGTCGGTCACATAGAACTCTTCAAGGCATTAACAAATCATACCTGTTTGGTTTATTGTTTTATAGTTTATTAGTAGTTTACTCACAGAAACTACAACCCGTTAAATAGTGAAAAAAGCAAGGATAGTTATTCAAAATCGTGCGGATAACTTCTGTCACAGCGTATACATAACGATACTACACAACGATGAATAAAACGTGTATTTACAATTGGCTTGGTTGATCTAGTTTCAAAATATATACTACTATGAGGTATATAATTAACAATCTTGGAGGAGTTTGATAATATTTCAGACTAACTTCAACTTTATTATGTTAGATTAGTATTTTCTATTAAAAATGAATAAAGAAAACATATTTAAGAGGATCTGCAACATTTATTCATAATGAAGAAATCCTATGAAGCTTTAAATATTACTGGATCGGGTCAAGAGAGGGAATTGGAAAGCAAAGTGGCATAAATTGGCGGCTGATTTACTTTGAAAATCATTACTAAATAAATGAGGCTGTTTGAGATGTTAAATTGTGTTTTAATTACAAACCTGGCTGGTTTGTGCTGCCTCCGAGGCCAGGAGGAGTCTGTGTCTTCCTGAGAACTAGTTCCTCCCGTGCCTCTCGATCTGTTGACCTGCAAATGTCAATAAGCCTAATGACCTCATGACTTTCGACACCAGTTATTATTGCATAACAGTCTCCCTTATGACAAAAAACAGTCTCCCTATGAAAGTATTATAGTATTTTAACCATGATTAGGATATGCTAAAGAAATACTGTCTCCACACAAAAGATTTTATCCAGCGTCGACGTGTTTCTGCCTTAGTAAGATTATGTAACCTGAGGTTGAACACCAAGTGTTGGACTTGTGTCCAAGTTGGATAAAGCTTTAGTGTAGGGACTTAGTGTTTCTTCTCTTATTCTAATTATGAGTAAAAACGAAATACTAAATTATTACAAAGCTCGTGAGTATTTTAACCATGTTGGAATGATTTCTTAAGCTAACAATAATTGAGGTTCCTTGTCGGGATTTTTGACGGGCAAGTAGCACTACATTACTCACTTAATGTTCAAAAGTTTGGATATCGCTCCACAAAAAAATTAATTTTCTTGAACTTATGTAGTAAATATTTACGCTATATGGTGCAGTTTCCACAGTAGGTAAAACTGAAAAAATTACAGAACTTTTTATTTTTTTTTTACAATATTTGATGGTTTTAAGCGGCTCAGTTTGAACAGGGCTTTAGAATTAGAGAATTCAGTTTTTTACTATTGATATTAGTACCCAAAACATGTCAAATAGATAGAAATAATGGAACTCTTGCACAAGTGATGTACAAATTGACTGGTCTAAATAAAAATTTAACTGGTCATAGTTAAAAAATTGGCGCCGAGCCATAAATGTTACCACACTTTCAGCCCTGGAAAAGAACAAAAGATATGATGCATTTGATCATTGGTAAAGAAGTAATCGCTGTACTAACACTCCTGAATTTAGGTAGAACCATCTCAAGACCTCGCGATGCTATGACCAGAACAAAAGACATGATGTATTTGATCATTGGTAAAGAAGTAATCGCTGTACTAACACTCCCGAATTTAGGCAGAACCATCTCAAGACCTCGCGATGCTATGACCAGAACAAAAGACATGGTGGATGCATTTGATCATTGGTAAAGAAATAATCGCTGTACTAACACTCCTGAATTTAGGCAGAACCATCTCAAGACCTCGCGATGCTATGACCAGAACAAAAGACGTGATGCATTTGATCATTGGTAAAGAAGTAATCGCTGTACTAACACTACTGAATTTAGGCAGAACCATCTCAAGACCTCGCGATGCTATGACCAGAACAAAAGACATGATGCATTTGATCATTGGTAAAGAAGTAATCGCTGTACTAACACTACTGAATTTAGGCAGAACCATCTCAAGACCTCGCGATGCTATGACCAGAACAAAAGACATGGTGGATGCATTTGACCATTGGTAAAGAAATAATCGCTCTACTAACATTCTTGAATTTAAGTAGAACCATCTCAAGACCTCGCGATGCTATGACCAGAACAAAAGACATGATGCATTTGATCATTGGTAAAGAAATAATCGCTGTACTACGACTCCTGAATTTAGGCAGAACCATCTCAAGACCTCGCGATGCTATGACCAGAACAAAAGACGTGATGCATTTGATCATTGGTAAAGAAATAATCGCTGTACTAACACTCCTGAATTTATGTAGAACCATCTCAAGACCTCGTGATGCTATGACCAGAACAAAAGACAACTAAAAAGAAAAATCAAAAAGCAGTAGAATTCTACCAATTACATAGCATCAATTGGGCATGGACGAAAAAAGAAGCTCAGAAAGCGGCGATCTACAATGTATACTCATACGAAAAACTAGAAGACGTGTCCGTCTTTGCCGCGTATTTTACACAGATTTTGATATGATTTTCTAAAATATTATTCATACTATTAATCGTAATAGTTAAGTTGATGGATGTGATGGATTAAAATGTTCCTTCAATGAATTTTGAACTTCAATTAACTCTTCAATGCTTTTCAAATAATTTAAATCTTAATTTATCACTTAATTAAGATTAACAATTTAAAAGTTCGCATAATTTCCACTTACTTTTGTGTATTTGTGGTTGTGATTTCGAATTCTTCTATCTAATGATTTAAACCAAGTTTCTTTCATCTCTTCTTCCCTCTTGTCAGACCCATAACCAGGATCCATCTAAAAAGAAAAATATTTTAAAGAGTCAGATGTGGCAATTTTTTAATATAATATGTTAATAAGTTTGCTCTATGTACTATTCTTACACAGCGATAATTGCGCCTAAAAATTAGTGAATAATACGTGCGCATCAGTTGTATTAATTGATATAGAAAAATGGTTTCAAAAGGATTCGCAGACGAAATTGAAATCAACTAACAATACCTTCTTACCATAGTATCAGGCACTTTTAAAATAATATAAATAAATACCTGTAAATTTTTTTTTAAATTAATAATATCCGGGTAGTTTAATAAACACAGCTTAAAAGTCCATATATTCGCTTCTACATTGAATTTCCAATCCATTCCAATTATCGATTTTAAGTTGGACATACACCAATCTACTGTCAAAGTTTCAGCTCGCTATGACTTATGGTGGTTTAGTTTTCTTGTGACAAAATTTTTGGGCTAACAGACAGACATTTCTCTAAGGGTCCATTCGGTTTCTCTACTGTATAAAACGTAAAGATAACTTGAAATGAGTCAGTTCAAAGCAATGTGCTGACAAAACATTTCTTTTATTTTTATTTACATGGCCTTATTAAAATTAACCGCAGTCATGGCATTCACGATCTTTAGACTGAGAGATTCGATCCTACGAACTAACGTCCTGCTAACAGGGTTCAACAGGAAAAGGAGCTGGCAAAGTGACATGCTAAACAAAATCAATGAGGTAGTTAATAGTATTAATGGATACTATTAATTTATTACTATATATATAATTTTATTCCTCTTGTGACATAAAGTGAAAGGCCTAAGAGCATTTATTTCTATTGTTTTCCTTTTCTCTTTTGGTTTAATACTTCATTGATTGAATCACATGTTTAGTGTAATTCTTTGGCATGTATATATATATATATATTATATATATATATATATATATATATAATATATATATATTAGTATATTTAGGAAGCAGTCCTTCATTTATACAGGTTTGATTAAATAATACGCCATATTTACGGTTGATTAGTTTCCTTGTGTATTTCTCAAGGGATCTGAATAATCTTCTTGTACAAACATCTAAATTGAATAGAACATTTCCAATGGTTCCATTGTCTTTAAATCTTGCAATTCCACTAATTTTACTATTGTCACAACAGTCAACTAGTACTATTACTATTACTACTACTACTATTATTATCACTACTATCGACATGTTTCGACTGCTCGTCAGTCATCTTCTGGATATACGATCTTGGGGGTTGGTACATTTTACATTATTCTGGATGATGTTTTTTAAAATCCTCTCGTCTGTTTTATAGTGGTCACTGAATTGATTTTTGTAATATATTTTGTGCGTGGTGCCTGTAGGTTCAGTTTCTTCGTTTCGAGTATTTTTCTTGTTCAGGTATTGCCGTAATAATTCTTCGAACAATCCATTGGGGTACCCATTATTTATTAGCGCCTGTTTGATGGTTGCGATGTCTTGGTGGAACATCTGCCAATTAGAGGCTATCTTGAAGGTTCTTTGGATGAGGGCTTTAACAGTATTTTTCTTATAACGCAGGGGACATTCCTGTGGTAGTTGAGGAACGACATAGTGTTGGATGCTTTCCTATACAAAGAAGTTACTGTTTGGTAAATTATTACGGCAATACCTGAACAAGAAAAATACTCGAAACGAAGAAACTGAACCTACAGGCACCACGCACAAAATATATTACAAAAATCAATTCAGTGACCACTATAAAACAGACGAGAGGATTTTAAAAAACATCATCCAAAATAATGTAAAATGTACCAACCCCCAAGATCGTATATCCAGAAGATGACTGACGAGCAGTCGAAACATGTCGATAGTAGTGATAATAGTAGTAGTAGTAGTAGTAATAGTAATAGTACTAGTTGTGACTGTTGTGACAATAGTAAAATTAGTGGAATTGCAAGATTTAAAGACAATGGAACCATTGGAAATGTTCTATTCAATTTAGATGTTTGTACAAGAAGATTATTCAGATCCCTTGAGAAATACACAAGGAAACTAATCAACCGTAAATATGGCGTATTATTTAATCAAACCTGTATATATATATATAAAGATTTCACATAAACACGTGAAATAATGATCAAACGACAATATGAAATGGGAAAACAAAACCAAGATCTTTCAACGGTAACAAGCGGTCTACGTCAGTTGGGTTTTTGACTCTATTGGGTTTGATCATATAACTCTTAATAATTTAATAATAATTCTTAATAATAATTTGATCATATAAATCATAAGTAACTTGCCGTTGCGTCTACAACGTGCTTGGTCTCCCTTTCTCTTTTCTCCTGAAGATGGATTCCCAAAAATTTGTGTCTGTAAGTGTGTTTCCTTACTCTGTGTGTTACTCTTCTTGAATTTGGAACTCGTATATATATATAAAGAAGCAAGTTTCTGCCAACTATGGTTACCTGTTTAATAATATGTGCTTAAAAGGACTGCTACCAAAATTCACACACACACACACACACACACACACACACACACACACATATATATATATATATATATATATATATATATATATATATATATAATCTAGGAGGTGTCAGAGCTTATTTTTCTTCATTGTGATTCTTCCTACGACATTTTGTCTCATATACATATCTTAGGTGTTGCTGTTCTGAATACTGGGCCGTGACTGAGTGTCGGCTTGGCGAGTAGCTGGTGGTTGGTCAAGCCATCTACTCGCCAAGCCGACACTCAGTCACGGCCCAGTATTCAGAACAGCAACACCTAAGATATGTATATGAGACAAAATGTCGTAGGAAGAATCACAATGAAGAAAAATAAGCTCTGACACCTCCTAGATTATATAAAGAAGAGTAAATAAATAAATATATATATATATATATATATATATATATATATATAGAAAGGAAATTTCCACTAGAAGTAGTAAAAGAAAAGGAAAAAGTAGTAGTAAAAAAGAGGGTAAAAGTACTATGCGACTTGTTTATTTACTACTTCTGGTGGTAATTCTTCCCTTGACCATAGAGTCACGTGTGTTTATAATGACACTTCTATGCTAGTAAACGCATTTTTTCTTGTTGTTGGACAAACACATAATACAAGCAAAAGCATGTCAACTTCTTCAATCTTACAGTTTACTGTCACTATTATCATAAAATTTACAGTTTATTTTTTTTTTATTACTGTGCGAAAAAACTTTGAAAAACCTAAATGTAATAAAACCTATATTGAAAAATGGACGATTACGTCTGACTTGCAAAATAAAATGCAATACTTTATTATTTTCATTATTATAATATAGTAATTTTTAATAATTTAAATGACTAAAAATATCATACATTTTTGTAAGATATTGAATTAAAATAGATTAGAATTTTTAAAGTTCAACCAGATATTGAATGGCCCACTCTAATATGCTTAATAGCCAGAGATGGAAATTTTAAAAACAGGCTGACACTCTATAAATAGAAAACAGATTAGCATTAGACTTAGGAGGCCATAAATAAGTCTACCTTGGTTCTTGTTCTTTTTAATTCTACTCCTTTTATTTGACGTAAACTTCCTTTATACTTATAAGGAAATTTATAAGCTCAAAGAACATATATCGCTTTCATCATAAATCCATAAACAGATGAAAATATGTAAACTGATTTGATAACATGGTGACATAATTATAGTAGTAAATAATTTGTGTTTATAAAAGTGTGCTTTATCAATAGTAAGGCTTATATTATAAAAAAAATTTGAAGTTGTTTACAATAACTTAACTATAAATAATAATATTATTGAACTCTCTGATCAGTCAATTTAATTTTTGGATTTATTTCAATGTGACTATTATGTAGACCTATTATCAAACTAATAATAGATTGAAGGGTAAAAAGTTAATGAAATTGTCTCCACATTTAACAATTTAGTGGTATAAACAACTCGTTTCGAACACGTAGTGTTCTTCCTCAGACATTAACTAAAAAATACAATGACACCAGAGAGTCATCTCTCTCTGAGGAAGAACACTACGTGTTCGAAACGCGTTGTTTATACCATTAAATTTTTATATGTGGAGACCATTTCATTAGCTTTTTAACCTACAATGAATAAATACCATATAATAAGTGATTGTACTACGTTAAAATTAATAATAGTTTATTTAATGACATCATTTGTTTTATATAGCTACAACCATTTTGTCACTTATAACAAAAATGGACTCATTATTCTATAACAATTTGACGGGTTACTGAAAATAGAACTTCATGGATGTCATTTTTTAGAGAAATATTTCCTCTGCCAATATATAAAATTCATGTTATTTCAATCATTTGTTATTCATATTAAGTTAATATTTCATAAGGAATTTTAGTTTTCTAGAATCACTCGAAGAGTATATTAATATTAGTATCATTTAGGCATAAAGTAGGATAAAAAAAAACATTATCGAACTTTTAGATTTTAATTAATAATGTTTTATTTTATATTTTATTGAATTACCGTGTTTCAATATTACCCAATAAAAATAAGAGTCCAAAAAGTATATCTCTGCAGATATTAAGAATTTTCAAAAGGTTTGACTTTTAGTGTGTTGACAACATAGAAGTCTGTAGGTTTATAGTAAAATTACTTTGAAAGAAATGAAGAAAATATTTTTTCTCGCTATAAAAGTAGTCATAGAATAATAAAATTTGGTTTACGCGGTCTAATGAAATATAGTATGTCTGAAAAAAGAATTTAATAAATTTTCGTTATTGCAAATGGCAATGGAGTTTTAGAAATTAACTAGGAATTATGTCAACCTACTTTTCTTGTTGGGTTTGTTTTAATGATTTAATGTCTTATAAACCAGCAAAAAATAGATAAAATTAATAGTACATAACAAAAATAATATTTTATATAAGTCAATCATTCATTTAATATAATAAGCCTTCTTTAAAATATGTCACTATTGTATTTACTATTATTTTTTATCTAACAATAAACAGATGTTTATATTTATATATTTAACCTCCCTAAGAAGTTAAATATATAAAGTGTATATATATTATTAAAATAAGCAGCAGCTTCTGCATTGACCAGTTTCTTGTTGACACTCTCTAGTTTTCGTATCACTTTGCGGTGAGACTCTGGTAGCTTCCAAAGAAGGTTAGCAAAAGACATTAACACACACAATAAACTTTAGGTCAAACACGAAAACACTTGAATAAACCACTTTCTTTAAAAGTATTATGTTATTATTTTAATAACATATGCTTAAGGGAAGACCTGTTGCCATTGTACACAATATATATATATATATATATATATGCATGTCAATACTTCATAACGAAAATATAACAAACATCTGACATCAAAACGACAGTAGAAGTTAATTACGTAGTATTTGTGGATTATGGACAAAATAATTTATAATATGCAGAAATTATTAATAACATGCATAATCCTTTTTATGGCTGGAGTCCTATGGTTCATTCATGTATCACTGATGACATATTTTGTATGATCTTTCCCATTCAAGCATTTCTGTGGAGTAGGATACACTAATAATTAGGGTTTTTTTCAAATTTAAACCTTTTAAACCAGGGCATAAATACACGAATGCATTGTGGTTGTCAAGTACTGGCACTATTTTATTCAAGAGCTGGAGTTCAAAGAACAGGAACTTAAAGGAAGTCATAGATCTAATGTAGATCTATATATAACTAGCAATGATTGGAACTTGATAAACAATAGGTTTGGCTAGGTTGCAGTATTAGTCTCATTGGCCTTTTGTGATACTGCTCAATTCTACATTGAGAGTCATAAATTTTGCTTAACTCAAGGGTATTTAGAGTAGGGTTGTTTAACAAGTAACTGACATCGTACAGTCTTGGGACTGATGTCTTGAGGTTCTCTCATCAGATTCAATAACGATGACGTAATCAGGTTTTTTTCAACTCTGAAATCGAGTTTAGAATGATAATCGAACCCGGCATCTACCAGACCAGAGGCGAGCATGAAAGCCACTGGGCTACTCTGACCCCTATGATGTAACCTCAATGATTTCAATTACGTATTGAGGGAGACAACGTGATGAGTCATAACGATGGAATCTTAATAATATACTACAAACAGATTAACGATTGAAAGTTATGTATCGGTTTTGTCAAGATTACTACCAATTCAATATTATTTTAAATGAATTCAAAAATATCATTTTGAATATTTAAGTAAAATAATTCTATTAGTATTCATTTTAAATTGATTATTCATAGTCAAATATTCATTTACACTATTTGTTTATTTAATTTTTAATAACCGTCTTTAAGCAAAAATGTAATTTAACAGATGTTCAGGTAAGCCAAATCTCTTATAGCATAAATATTGTAAAAAGGCCTAGTTTCTCAGTGATCTTCTTTGTAAACTGAAAGACATAAACTTGAGCAGTCTAATTACTACTAGGGCATTCGGTTTATTTTGGACATCTTTATTACGAGTATTTATTTATTTCTTTGTTTTATATTTAAGTTATCGAAACGAAATGAATAATATGCAGTCATTAAACAAAAAAAATAAATAAAAATGACTAAATGACTAGATTTGAAATTATCTAAAAAATATGAAAAACTGCTTAAAATAAAGGTATGTTTGATTAAGGCAATTCAGTTTAACACAATTTCTATAAAAGAAGGTCTGCTCCCTATTTATACTAATATATATATATATATATAAATGAAATTACTTAATAGTACAAACCGAACTGATAAATAACTGAAAAAACAACACATAAAAGAAACGAGAACACTTACTGGCCCAATATTTCGTAGGAAGAATTTAAGATTCGAGTAAGTTTATTATCTGGTGAGGAAATGGATGAGAAGAACATGTAAGTTCTAGAAAAATAATGTCATGAGGGATACTAAATCACTGAGGTCTCTCTCTGTTCGGAGAGGAATAATGAACATGGCTCTCTATAATTGTACAAGGGTAAATAAGTTCCTTAAATTACTATTTTAAATAATCTATTTTCATTTTGCGGTCAGATGGAGAATTGGAGAGTTGATGTAATTGAATAGACGGATATGGAATATATATATATATATATATATATATATACTGTCACGTTTCTTTCTATGTGACACAGTTTATTTTAAGGTGTTATCAGTCCTTTTAAATCGCATTTCATTTTTCCCACATATATAAATATAGAAAACACCCGTAAAAGAACACCCACAAATCATTATATAGTTCAACTCACGTCGTTGTCAGGAGTAGAAATGACATTCGGCCGTCAGTCAAAACTCATAATACCCAGCCTTTGGATGATGCCCAAGTCGGCCAATCCCAATACTGATTCCAAAGATCATAGAAACATGTAAGTTATGTTATATCATTTAAGATAATTCCTTCTTATATGTATTTTCTTTTCTACTTTTATTTGTTATATTTGTATTATAAGCTTTTTTATCCTCATAAAACATGTGACAAATTCTGTTTTGATTTTCCTCTCATAGAAGGAAATTGGTTCGTTAGATCGTGTCTCTCAATAGGACTCCTATCGTTATATATACGATAGTTATATAACTATATACATAGTTATACACACACACACACACTAGACTATTATCTGCCGTCGTTATCAGGTGGAAAGAAGTATTTCTCCACCTACAGTCCGTGACTGTATTCATATATATATATGTACATATAAATATAGTCACGGTGATATCAATTTTTCTAATTTTCTCGTAAATTTTATGTAAATCCACCAACATACTTTTAATTTAGTATTTGACTAAATATTTATGTAATTTATAAACATTTTATTTGACATGATTTTAATGTTTGAAAGGTTTTGATTAGAAAAACATGGTTTTTAGATATTATAAAAAGAACCGAAGGATTTTATTTATATTTGATATAATGACTGAGGTAATAAAACATAATAGCTTAATATGATGGTCATATAAACTTTATATTGAGAATATGTGCTTGAGAGATATTTTCCTTTAAGCCACCTAATCTAATCCATTTTAATTTTCTCGTATATTATAAATATACATAATCAAGATTTATTTATAATTATTTAAAATTACTAGTCAGTTAATACGTAGCAGTAATAATTAAGTTTTATTATATTCAAGTAATTACTACTATAATTTAGAATTGTACTATAAATTTAGCTTGTTTCCTATAGTTGTTAAATAATGATCCAGTTTATGTTAAAAATGGGTTACTTAAGTCGTTTTTAAAGAATTACCTCATAGAATATATTTGCTTAAAAGGTTAAAGTTAAGTCCTTCTAAATTGGCTTTCTCCTAGATAAGGTCTCTCGGAACTTTGAGGTAGATAACTGAGAGACATTTCCTGGGAATCTAATGTAAGCGACTGCTTCATATCTAACCCCTTAAGTCAATGGTTCAACGACTTAGATAATCGTTAAGGCTATTTCCTTTGTTTAATTTATTTTTCTTTAAAACTGAGAAAAAAGTTTTTTTTTTGCTTTGCTTTGATAATAACAATTTTTACTTCCTATAAGTCATAATAATACTAGTTTAGAATTATTTTCAGGTCTTAAGATAGTATTACTTCATCATGTTTCCTTCCCAACCTCACACTTCTAGGTCTTTAATGCTATTCTAAGAGTGAAAAGTATGATTCATTCATTAATTAGCGCCCATATAATTATATTTAATTAAGGTATCAAGGGATATGTAAAAATGATAAAAATGATCAAGGGAAAGTAAATATGATACTATAATGAATTCTTAAAATAAGAATTAATCATCGGTTGATATTAAATTTTAATAAACTGATCGTAGTGAAAGACTGAAAAAAAGGTGGTATATTTGAAAGACATGAAGTAAATTGTTGTTCTGATGAAATAAGTAAATTTACCACTACTGATTTCACCAAATGCCATGAACTATTATGAATAAATACCATAAATTAGTATTAATAAATAGCTTGAATTATTATGAATAAATACCATAAATTAGTATTAATAAATAGCTTGAATTATTATGAATAAATACCATAAATTAGTATTAATAAATAGCTTGAATTATTATGAATAAATACCATAAATTAGTATTAATAAATATCATGAATTATTGTGAATAAATACCATTAATTAGTATTAATAAATAGCTTGAATTATTATGAATAAATAGCATGAATTATTATGAATAAATATCATGGATTAGTATTAATAAATAGCATGAATTATTGTGAATAAATACCATTAATTAGTATTAATAAATAGCTTGAATTATTATGAATAAATAGCATGAATTATTATGAATAAATACCATAAATTAGTATTAATAAATAGCCTGAATTAGTATTAATAAATAGTATTAATTATTATGAATAAATACCATGAATTAGTATTAATAAATACCATGGATTAGTATTAATAAATAGCATGAATTATTATGAATAAATACCATGAATTAGTATTAATAAATAGCTTGAATTAGTATTAATAAATACCATGAATTAGTATTAATAAATAGCATGAATTAGTATGAATAAATAGCATGAATTATTATGAATAAATACCATGAATTAGTATCAAGCACAGTAGCGTTCCTACTAGTACATGCATATGAAATAGGGGCCGGGTAGACCAGTGGCTCGCGTACTCTTCTTTCGACTGGTGAGTCCGGGGTTCGATACCCACTCCGGCCTCGATTTATTGAGGTGAAAAAAATCTACACAGGTTTTCCTGGGAGAGGACTTGAAGCCACCCGACCCAAACCTGGACGATGTCAGGTATTGGTTGAAACTCTCTGCTCCACATATATTTTTGTTAAGCAAAATTTAAGACTTGCATGAGAATGTCCATTGTGTGATATTCTTAGTCCTATGTGTGTTCCCTCATGGGATGACTCCTGAGAGCTTTGAACATTTATAATGCACATTTTAAAATGTCTGCATTTAGTAAATATTCATCTTACGAGAAATTATTATATTAGTATTTATTCAAGGGATATACTTCTTTTGGTTAAGTCGTACTAATTTATATAACACTAGAAGACCCAATTTCACACGGGTGAACACAAATTATTGTTAGTTATTGTTTTAACAATAAGTTGTTGATCCCTAAACTTTTTGGTAGAACCCCTGGATTTTTGGCAACTCACTTTAGAACCTTCTGGTTTAGACTTCCTCTTTCGCGTACGCTTACAAAAGAAGAAAACGGAATTTTATTTTTTCCCAAGACTTCGGGACCAGATGACTACACAAAACAAGAAATTTTCAAATACAGGTTATTGACAATAAAATTTCTAGAAGACTTTGTGTTTTCTTATTTTAAAGACATTCATTTGTAAAATATTTTTAGCTGTATATATTTTTTTTTTAGATATTTCATCGCTTATAATGTTTACATTATAAGCTGTAATCTTAGATATGATATGAAGACTCTATATATATAGCTTATTGATATGTTATTATCGACACTTGTTTAGTTTATTAATATGTAGTACATAAACAAGGATATAAGTCACATTCCACTAACAAAGTGCGAAAAGCGGGGCTTCTTGTATGAAATAATTATTCAAGATTTGGTAGACCAAAAACTTAACCGGGAAATTTTCAAAGAAAATGATCGATACCTCTGTGTTATATTGGATGATATAAGAACATTTCTTTGGTGCAACCTATCCTCAGACAGACATCTGATTTTTATATTAATATTTATTGATTACAAACTGTACTATTAAAATTAGATAATAACACATTTAATGAGACAAAGTATTAATAAATAAATTAATCAACTTTGAAATAGTATAGTTTGTTATAAAATATTAACGATGGAGGGAAGAATGGAATCTACTCAAAGTAAAATAGTTATTGATGGATATGGATGGGTATCCACAGACGAAGGTTATGAGGTGGCCTTGTACCCACGCGTCTCCCACCGGCCCATTGTCGTCCTACTATACTCCTATCCTCTTCTTACTCCCCCAGTCGTCCACCCACTCCCAACAAGTATCCATTCCAAACACATGCCTCGTATCAGCATACATAAACAAAATCAGGTTTTTCTTCAATAACATTTCATTCATTCAGAGAATACATGCATTTCCTCTAATGTTTAGTAGAATTAATGAAATTTATTTCAATCAAATTTAAACATAAATATTACACTAACAGACAAACTACATATATACAACGCAGTCCTGAAGCCTTTCTGGGCATATGGAATAGAAATCTGGGGTTCCACCAAACCATCTAACATACAACCGTTGCAATCCCTTCAGTCAAAAATTATCAGAAAACTCTCAAACTTACCTTTTTACGTCCCCAACAAAATCATACACCAAGACCTCAAAGTCCCATCTGTCCAGAACTTAGCAATGGAATGTTACAAAATATTCCACAACAGATTACAAACCCACCCCAATCCACTCGCTCAAACCCTTTACTCACCTGAAATTCCCTCAAACCCCCTAAGGCGCTTAAAAAGAAAATGGCCACAAGACCTTCTAAGTTAAACCATGTTATGGAGTGGCACCAACGGGTGACCACTCATTCCCTATATACATCCCCGTTAATTGTAAAATAATAATTTATAATCACTTCTTATAACAAATATTTTTGTAGTTGAAGTGGGGGAAAAAAAAACATAAATATCTATTAAACTGAGAAATATGCTATTCAAAAACAAACAAAAAAATCAGTTTATATACCAAAGTTGAGATTTCATTTTTTTGTCTTTGAAAGAATTTCTTTTCTTTTCAAAAATTTCTTTTGAAAAAAAGAAAAGAATTTTTGTCTTTTTGAGAAGACTATTGTTAGAGAAAAAACTACATGTCATTATTCCTAGAATAATCATATTTCAAGAGCTATTCTATTCTAACTCTATTCGAAATACGAGTATATCCTGCGTTCCATGTATAATGATTAATAGTAGTTTTTGCGATTTGATCTAATTTTATTTATTCAAAGAATGCAGAATTCTACTTTTATATCAGATATATTCAAATTCTTTTAAAATAGGAACTTTTTATTTTAAGCAAAACTAGTGTCTTACATGAACTAATCATAACCAATATAATCTCAATTATAAGAAATTCTACTTAAAAGAAAATATATTCCTTCCTTTTACTTCGAGTTTTGACCTCTGACTTAACGATTTATTAAAGGAAGATTTTAAATAATCAACCGATGAAGCTTAAATTCTCATCATCATTATTTCTTAAGTTCTGATCTACATTATTAAAATTAAACTTAAATTTCCACACACACACACACACACACACACACACACACAGATAAAATGAAACAGAATTGTATTTTTAAATATTTTAGTTTGAAGTTAATCGACGCATTCTTTAAAGGTCTTAAGTCCTCCATTTTAAATGAAATATCAATATCCTGATTCATATCTCAGAAAACCGGTTTCGGAGTTATGAACTTTCCAAGACAAAACTGTAAACAATTTTTTTTATCCTAGATTTGCTTTTTCCTTAATTTAAGGAGAAGTTTTCTGATAATAAATAGTTAATAATATTAATTTTAGCATTCTCTTAGTTAATTTATTATGCTATGTAAAATTAGTAAGATTTAAAAGAAAAATTCCAGTGGAAGGGAGAAGTAATAAAGTAATATTAATTTAAGCATTGGTTTTACTTGAGAGATTGTGTGGTTTTTTATTACTTAGTAAAGATGAATCAGATTTAACTGCAATATAAATCTGTTAAATAATGTGATATAATAAATAATGTAATATGTTTTAAAATTATATCGAAGCTAAACTTTTTAACGGTTTATATTAGGAGAAATAAAAAAAGTAATTACTTATTATTATTTAATATTATTTTTATTAAAATTCAAATATTACAAGCTTGATGTAATGCTTTTTAGAGGAGTATTAACTCTTTACTGTTTCACAAATATGTAATATATTTAAGATATTCCCCATATCAATAGATATTCTCTCTCTACAGAAGAAATTACTTCTAATTGAGAGTAATTTGTCATAGTTACTCTCAATGTAAATTTCATATGCACAGTTTTTCATAAAGAAAAGATTCGAAAACAAAGATAAAAAAAATAAAAAGAGAGAGTGAGAGACGAGAGAGAGAGAGATCCAGCCATTAGTTTCTAGTTTTCTTCTGAAGAACAGCTGTTCGAAATATCGACATAGTAAGTGCCTTTTTCTGTTGTGAATTATGGTGAAAAGATCTCTCTGTAAGGGCTATCAAGTTTAAAATCTGCTGAACCTTAGTGGATTAAATTTGTAGTTACTAATATAAGTTCATAATTTCTGCAGATAATTTGAAACACAAAGTCCGGCAGAAGGGAATGTAAGTTCACCTAGTCGGTTTTATTGCAGGTAATTTCCCCATAAAAATAAATGCATTTTTAATTCGGATGTTTTATTTTAGCCCTTACCATAAAAATGTTTTGTTACAGAGAATTTAGTTTTTAAAGTAAAAAGAAATTGCTATTTAGTAAAAGCTGAAGTTTATTGAGTCATCCCGACTTTCAAGTCTGGGAAACCTTTTAATCTGCGGACAGATCTTCCAGCTAGGAGCTGATACTCGTATTATCGAAGTCATCTTCTGCTTTATATAAAGAAATAATCAAGTGAGAATCATTAAAAGTATTTCTGCTGAAATTAATAACAAATAAAAGTTTCTCAAACTTAGAAATAAATTTCAAAACTACTACCACCCATACATTTTAATTTCACAAGGTTTGCCTGCAAATTAAGACTTTCCTGGAATGAACTTATTACATTCTTAATTGAACAGCTATTCAAATAAATACAGATTTCACTATTACTAATAACTGATACATTGTTGCAACACCTCTCTACTAATGCAGTGAAAAGTCAAGGTTGAAGCTTTGGAGTGAAAAGTCAGTGGGCGAACTAATAGATTCAGTCACAGAATTCAGTCAATTATCACTTAAAATTGTTTTCATTAATTTGAAAGTATAATTCTAATAATGTTATGTACAAATAGAAGTGACATCTTAATGATAATAATATATCTTTTTGAAATCTAAATAACAAAGAGATAAAAATAAGAGTTCAATTTATTTAAATCTTTATAACTTACTGATGACTTTATTATGAAGATATTATTATTATGTAAATAATGAAATAGTAAAACGTGCTTAGCTTTCAAGTCAAATGTAATCATTGACTACGGTTTGTGGCAGATCTGAATTTTATCATAAACCCCCCAAATGAACTATAACTAGAGAAAATTCACTTGCCCCCCAATTTCAACAAAAAAAAAGCAATATTTGATATCTGACATAAATTTTAGAGAACCAATGATTCTGTAGAGCCTCAAGTTTAACCTAGTTTCTAATAAATTTCTTAAGAGTATTGAATGTGTCATGGGGAGCAATGCCTTATAACAGAGGACTCAATCATTTGAATACACCTAGTTAGAATGAAAAGTGCTATTGTTTGCTAAACAGCCTTTTACCTTCTTTAATTGAAGATATGTTGCTGTAGGTTTTTGTTTCAAGTATTACAACAGTATTATTCATTGCTTAGCTCTGAATAAATGTTTATAATTTAGCGTAAGCATTATAAAAATAATAATTACATTATATTTTTAATAAATTAGCAATTTTATAAAAATTATCCACGATTTATTAAATTCAATAACAACTATATATTTAGAATTAGTAATAATACAATCCTTCATACCTTGTAAAGTCTCAGAAAAGCTCGACCGGTTTCGGGTCCGTCTGGATCACATCTTCAAGAGCACCTAACTGACTGTCAGTCAGGTGCTCTTGAAGATGGGATCCAGACGGACCCGAAACCGGTCGAGCTTTTCTGAGACTTTACGAGGTATGACGGATTGTATTATTACTAATTCTAATATTACTAACCTCAGTGGAACTAACCCATTAACTATATTTAACTATATATTTGTTATTTATTTTTTGCAAAGTCACAAATATTTATTTCTTGCAAAGTCACAAAATTCAGTTTAGCTTACTTGAAAAAATCCCATTCAGTTCTAAATAATACAACTGTTGAAGTAAAATAAAAAAAAATAGCATCTAGAAGATTCACACATTTTGTACGAATAATTACTAATACTGAATAGTATTATACTATTAATACTAATCACAATTATATTATCTCTTGAAAAACTAAGAAAATTGAAACTGATCAGTTTCCGATTTCATTATAAAATTGTTATCAATCTCAAAAGTGGTGATTAACTTAAAATTGTCACTTAAAATAAATCCTTAAAATAGACTGGAAATTATTACAAGCTTTATTCTTAGATTCTCACAATAAGGTCAAAAGTAAAACTTTAATAATTGTTTAATAAATTAGAAATAAGTCAAACATTTTATACACTTGATGAGCTCGAAGGTTACTGTGACTAAAAATAGTTATTGTGAATATGTTGTTATTGTACAACTAAACTATTCCATACTAAAGCTACCCAGTGATTTCTAATCACGTATTTTAGAAGTTTACTGTCAAAATGTATGAGGTATTAGTAAATAATACTTATTGGGATTAATTTCTATCTGTTTTAATGAGTTTAATATTAAGAAATATAATTTTCATGTTATCAGCAACTTGAGAAAACTGCATGAATGTATCACTGAGGATATTCAAGATTTCAATGGATTTAAGTCATGAACGACTGACTACGACTGGTGTCTAAAATTATATAAAAGATTTACTTTAATTAAAGTGTCTATTTTTTAGGTTTTCTTTTTAAGTGAGATAAGGATAGGTAAACCTGTCTTCATCTTACAGGTAAACTGTGAGTAAACACTGTGCTTTATCAGTGGTCACTGATAATTCGCACTGAACGACAAGTCATGAGTGATAGAAGCAAGGGCTTCCAGGTGGAAAAGAAAAATGGCAATATAGCAAGGACCTCATAGCGACAAGATGGAAAATTATAATAACTACCGAACTAATTTGGTTATAATTTAGCCATTACTATATTGAAAAACAATATAAAAAGATAACCCTCAGTCAATTGTAGTCAATTTAACCCTAATCAATAACCTTTAAATTTCTGCAATATAGTCTAAAAGTGAATTGCAGTGGGGTAAAACTTCAAGATAACATTTCTATTTTAATATGATACAGCTTTTCTCATTAAGTTTTTACTTAATTTTTTCTTTAGGTTTAATTCAAGGAATTTGTAACATTTGCCTACAATACAAAAAGTAGAAGTATTACCCTGAAGATGACTGGTAAGCCAGTCGATACATGTCGGTTCCAACCTTAGTTAATGTTCTCTAACGTTTGGATGAAAGAAAGAAGAAGGTATTCAGAAATCTCAAAAAACTGGTGAAGTAAATGACATCAGTAAAATATGGACAGTTATTCAACGAAATTTGTTTGAATGAAGGACTGCTCCCAAATTTTACAAAATACAAAAAGTGTATACACTTGTATGTATGATATTTTGGGGTCATAACAGTTTGTAATAATGAAAATAAATTTTTCTCGATAGCCAAATTGTAAATTTTGTACAAAAAAAAATATGGTGTAGGTTCTTAAAGAGTTAAGAGTTAAAGAAGAAAATTTTAAAATATGAAATACTGACTGAATATCCATTGAATCTGGAGTATGCTAGGGGATCATTATTTTCTTGGTTCTTTTTCTTCTTGGTGAAGAGACCTTTGACTCTTTCTGGAAGAGACTTCTTCTTTTTCGTCTGAGGTGGAGGAGGCTGGTGATGGATGGATGTTCGATATTCTATGGTGTCCGAGTGCCGACGTGGTGAAGTACTCCTCAATGTTCCTACGAACGTCTCCGAATTGTTGTCTATCAGCCTTCGTATTCGTTGACTCGGCGGCGAGTCCATCTTCTTCCTACGCACTGTTGCGTACTGCGGTTCGTTAGGCGTGAAGTTTGGCGATTCAGTCTCAAGAATGGGTGACAGTTGTTTTTTCGGTCCGATCGGAGGTTTTCGTGAACTTTCGATTGTTATCGGTATTCTCCGGGCGACCTCGGGAGTCTTATTCGGGTTTCTGCGCAGAGTATCGTTAGGACTTGATCCTTTCCGTCTTTGCTCTGATCTGCCTCTACGGTCCAGAGAGTGGGTACCACTTACGCCCACTAAAACACAGAAACACAGTCTTTCACAATCGCTAATCAATCTACCTTCTTATGAACGGACCTCGTTCTCATTCACTATATAAAGAGTCGTTAGACTTCCCTCTTCACCTTCAACAAGAAATGATTTGACTAGTTAATAGCTTTGAATACTAGAGAACTAACTAAACACGCAATGTGTATGTTCTATTGAATATAATGAGTCACAACAAACAACTGAAGTACTACTACATAGAAATATCACATTTCTATTAGGTAACAGTCCTCGTCAAATTCAACAGAACGATGTTACAATCGTAAGAATTTGACTTGCACAATTATGTCCAAACATATGAATTTGTATTATATTTCTCAATATAATTTATGCATTGATTAAATGCACAAATACCATTCTTTAAGGAGATTATATAAATGTTTTAGAATAATTTGTTTAATGTACTTTAATGTATAACTCTTTTAAGTTATTAATTTAAAGTGAATAAAAATGATGTTTTTTTGATCTTTATTTAATTTCTGAAAATATTAAAGACTTTAAATTTTTTTTCCCAATTTTTGAGGAAATTGAGTTAAATCTTAATCATAACTCGATTTTGAAACTTGTAGGAAATAAATGATCAAGGTCATAACTCGGAAAAATTAAAAAAATATACTTCCAAAAAATGGAAAAGAATTACATCAGCTTATCAGTTATGAGAGTAGATGTTAAAAGAGAAAGATGTTAAAATTAAAGCAGAATATTAAAGTGTTTTAATAATTATTTTTTACAGTTTTATTTTAAAGTACATTTATGATGTTTACCTTTATATAATTATCTTTTTTAAGAAAAGTCGGTCATTTTATATATTTGTGTTATAGTATATTTTATGTATCTGTACATTTTAATTGATTTATAAATTTATTTGTTAAATCAAAACATTTCTGAATTATTTAAACTTCATTTCTAAACTGTATTGTTCATTAGTTTTCTTTTTAATTATATTGCTCAAATTAATTGTTTAATAATTAACATTAATTTTATATATACTTTCATATAATATTTATTTTACTGATTTTTATTATCATAATTCAATTTTTTATCTTTAGATATTAAATATATTTCATTACAATTAGAAATTTAAAGAAAGATTGAAATTATTGAGTGAGGCAGTGCCAGCGTCCTTGCTGAAAGTGTGGCTGAGAGGTTATCAAGGGTTATCTGAGGATGTGTACCTGAAGGACGTTTCTTGCTCCTGGGCAAAGTGCCTCCTGCGTGTGCTATAGACTCAACGCTCCTTGCTTTGCGCAGGACCTCCTGTGCTTCTAGGACGTCTTCCCTGGGATCAGAGTCTCTCACACCTGCAAAAAAAACCTTCATCAGCTTTCAAAGGAACCTCATTTATAGTGAACTTTGCTTTCTCATCAATGATATCATAAAGTAAAAATATTTGAATGAAATACATATTTTATTGGAATCCTTATATCTTGCTGCAGACGAGATAAGACGGTTCCATTTAAGGATGCTTTCATTTATACTACATCTATGGCCACTGAAACTTTTTGTCTGTTGTTATATTCTCTCTTTAGTGTTTTTTTTTTATTTCTTTCAATACTTCTCTAGTTAATTTACTGTTAATCATGTATCCTTTTAGTGCCATTAGGCCAATAGCAAGTCTTCTGGATGAGGAAGCTGTAGCCTTCTGAATGTACGATAGTTTACGTTTGCCGCAGTTCATGAGATTACATTTGAATTTGATTAGCTTTCTTTAGTAGGGAGCTTTTGTTCTCAAAAAAACCCAGCATAGTATTCAAACAATGCTAGAAGAAATAAATAATTATGGAAGTTAGTCCCTAAGTTGTCATTATCAACTGATTTTTAAGTATAAATTTTTTACTTTACAATATAAACGACTCTAATTTTCTATTTATTTGGTTATAAAAATATTATCCACAAATAACACTTTCTGTACCTTTATCTGTCATTTTTTTTTAAAAAAACAAACATAAGCACGAAAATAATCTTTCAACCAAATGTTGGTCATGTCATTAGTTCTACGTATAAAATTCAATGAAAAAATAAAAGAAAATAAAAAACAAAACTTAAAATTCCAAAAACATATTTGTTTACAATTCAGAAGGATATACAATTTTTCATCATTGCATAATTGCATATGAAAAAGGACAAATGGAAATTGAAAAGATAATCAACCTGACATAAGTTAATTAGCACGATTATAGTGGTGGAACGGAGTGGGAGAGAATAATTAACTAGTTTCTCCTGGAGTAAGTTCAATTTACAATTTACTAGTTAACTAGTTTCTCTGTAGTTATTGGGACATTAGTAAACAAGGACTTTACATCAAAACTAATGAATATATATATTGTTTTTTTAAAATATACGCTTTTTAATTTACTGATTAAATCTTTATTATTTTTAATATCTCTGCCTAAAATTTTACCAAATAATGGGCTTAAAACTCTAACTAACCATTTGAATAAGGCATATGAAGACGAACCAATCGAACTCACTAATTAATGGTATCGGGATATTATTTTTATGCTTCTTAATCAACCCATACATATTTGGCAATGAAGGGGATTTTGATAGGAATTTACTCATTAGTTTGAGCTGATTTTTTCAGAATAGTTTTTATCTTTTTATTAAAAGAACTATTGACCTTTTCCAAAGGATTGGACCTTAAATTAAAAATGAAAAAACCTTATGGTTAAAACATTTTTATCGTTTAACATAGTTTCGATTTTACGTAATATCGCAGTTACCATTGATTTATCAGCTTTGAGGGTCAATAAAAGTAAATTTGAAGGTCAGTTATTTTAATAAAAAGATAGAACTTATTCTGAAAAATCAACCGGAACTAATTACTAAAGTTCGATTAAAATCTCCTTCATTACCATGTATGTAACATATGGGTTGATTAAGACGCATAAAATTCATTTCTGGTTTTGTGTATCTCTCCCAAATCAATAAGGATGCCTTTATAACAACATTAAATTCATTAGTACCAACAATCAAATTGACTATGGAAAGAGAAATAAATTGTAAATTGCCCTTCATATATATCCTTATTCATAAATAAGAAGAATATATTTTAGATTGCATAAAGAGTTACGTTTTGGTTTTATAGAAAGTCTACTAATGAAATTGAATATGTCCATTTTTGTTTTTCCCATTAAAACAATTTTAAACTATCTGTTTTTGGACATATGTTTTTGAGGGTGCTAAGAATTTGCTCCACTGAATTCCTTATTGTTGAAATTAATAACATTGCTTCTATTATTGCCTTCATTAAAATGTCCCTCCTCTTTTATCAACAAAGCTTTAAAGAGTGCTAAGAAAACTTTCTTCAATGACGTAACAGAATCCCGTTCAATATAAAATGTCTTGGTTACCGAATCACGAGTCATTGAACTTCCTAGGCTTGCTCGAAATCTTGATTTTAATACAATTTTTTCTAATTGTAATCCCATAGTCAATTTGTTAATTAAAAACTCTCTCAGGGAACTAGAGCGCAATGGTATTTATAAAATTCATTATATATGTCACAAAAATTTATATTGATTAAATACCAAACATCATGTACAAATGTCTACAATTTTGTACATGAACTGAAGACCTTGTAACTAACTAGAAGACTGATTATCAAACGATTAATATATTATTCGTTATTACAGCAGTTGCGTAGGTATAATGTCCCAAAAAATGAAGTATCTTATATTATTATGGCTCTTTAAAAAAAGGAAGTTTAAATTTCTATTTTTACGAACTAATTATAACCTATTAAATATTGTACATTTTTGTATCATACCCAATGCTTTGTGTTTTAGATGTACGAAAATTAAAACTAGCGGTAGTTGATGATTTAAACAACTATATATATATAATATATAAACATTTTAATAAAATAAATTACTTTACTTTAGGTTAGGTTAGGTTGCATTGGCAGTTCCACAAGGGAACACACTTAGGCCGAGCATTGGCCCGTTGTGATACCACACAATGTAGATTGATTCTACAGGGATCTTTAACGAGTACCTGTCATCGTACAGGCTCGGGCCCGACGGTTTAACGTCCTTCTCCGAAGGACGACGCGCTCAGATTTATTCACCTCCCGCGTGAATAAATTGAGGGCCAGGTGAGGATCGAACCCCGGTCCTATCGGTTCAGAGGCGAGCACGTAACCACTGAGCTAGCCTGGCTCCCTACTTTACTTTAATAAATACACTTCCAGAACCTGATATAAATGTTTTGTGTGTATAAGTGAACTAAAAATAAAGCCTTGAATGCGGTGAACAGGTAAAACTTGGAATACCTGTTAACTTCATATATATATATATATATATATCAATGATCAAACCACAACATGAAATGGGAAACAAGACTAAGATGTTTCAACCGTAAGAAGCGGTCTTCGTCAGAATCAAAAACCCAACTGAAACACTAGATGCAGAAAACATCTGGTGAGGGGTTGAGAAGAGTGAGAGGGAAGAGTGGTTTTTTAAAAGGGTGAAAGCGCAGGAAAGGACTAATGTCCAGAAAGGGATGTTTGGGGAAACAAAGGAGTACAGTAAGAAAGAGTAAAAAACTATCCGCTAGCTATTAACCCTCTTAGAAGAGGCTATTGACCTCGTAACGAAAGTATCAAATTTCGTTTAGAAGGGCAATAGCCTCTTCAAAGAGGGTTGTCAGCTAGCGGATAGTTTTTTACTCTTTCTTACTGTACTCTTTTGTACGGTAGTTTTTGTTACGGTTGAAAGATCTTAGTCTTGTTTTCCCATTTCTTATTGTGGTTTGATCATTGTATATTTAAATATATATTTACAAAAATTGTCTACACAGTAAAGTTTAACCGATATACCAAAACATTTTGCATTATAGTTTGATATTTACACGAGTACTCTTAATTTTTTAGATCATTGTAAAAAAGGCTTTTTTATAAATTTTCTTTTTCTTTGCGTAAATTTACTATGACAGGACTGTTAAAGACAAACTTACTTTTACTATAATTTATTTAGAGTGACTCAAAGTTGTACAGTGAATCACTAAACATGTTTACATCAGAAGGAATTTTCGTTAATGGATTGGATGGGTCTGTGTAAGCAAGGAGTTTACTCAATGTGTTTGAGAATGCTTCCAACCTGTGTTTTGTTGTTCAGTGTAGGACGTGGGTGGTCAAGGCTAGACAGGTCTTCTGTTTAACTAACATGTCCCTGTTGTTGAGTGCCCCCCAGTATTCCGCCTCTTCTACGTTTTCTTTCTATTTAAATCTTAAAATAAGTTTTAAGTAGTAAGAAATAAGAAATGCTACAAAATCCCAATATGAAATGAACCTTAATTATTTTTAACATACGTAATTAAAAGAGAAAAATTGAATTTTTTAACAAAAAAACTTACTTAGGTTTTGGTACATAGGTTATAAGCATGCATTATGTTTATGTAAATAATTTAACATTTGTTTATCTATCTAGTTACTTATAAAACTCTGATGACCGATCTTGTTTTTTGTTTTCTAACCACCGTGCATTGTCTGAATTAATAATAACATATAAGTAAATTTTGTGGGTATTCGAACCCATGACCTTTGCATTGGAAGTCCAGTGCGCTACGCTGTGGGCTATGGAGGCTTTCTTACAATACACTCCCAGAACCTGATATAAATGATGTTTTGATGTGTATAAGTCAACTAAAGATGAAGCCTTGAATGCGGCGAACAGGTGAAAGAAAGGCATAGGCACACGGCAATAAACCAAAACAGGCGAACAGGTGAAACTTGGAATACCTGTTAATTTTAGTTTATACTGGATCATTCAAATAAATATTAAAGGAAACAGTGAGTAATGTATGATTTTATAAATAGCTGGATTAAAAAGAAAGAAGAATAAAAAATAAATTCTCCTAACATAAGTCAAGTAAAATTACTGACTCCAGACTGACGTAAAATCTATTTCTGTTTTAGAATACCCCTAACAGTTTTTTTCTAGGAAAGATCTTAGTCAAATTTTTGAAATTTTATTGTTGTTTAGACGTTGTTTTTTTTATTGCACGTATTTACTTTTACTTGTTGGCGCTACTCTCTGCACCAATGGGAACTTTTTGCACTTCACTTCCAAAACATAATGAATTCAAAAAAAGGAGCTCCTGTCGTGTGTATGAGAAATGCTGATCTACCGCGCTTATATAATGAAACAAGACTAATAACTCATTGTTTGTAAAATTATCGTATCATGGTTTCAGGGGGAAATAGTTTTAATTCCATGATTGAAATTTGTTTTATCTAAAGACATTTCTTTTTCAAGAATTCAGTTTCTAATTCAGTTAGTATTTGTCACGACTATTCATAAGTCTCAAAGAGAGACTCATCAGAATTTTTTAGTTCATTTAGGTAAAGAAGTTCAACATGGCCAATTACATGTTGCTTTTAGTAGAGTCGTTTAGAGTTTATCTGCATCTACGTGAAAATGATTGCGAAGGTGATGGAAGACCCAATGGGTACATAATAAAATTTAGCAGCACGTTTACCCAAAAGAGCTAATTTTGCTAGACTACAATTTAATTTTTCTTATGAAATGACATACTAAATAAAATAAATAAATAAATAAAATACAATACTACATAAAACACACTTTTGGAATAGTTCGTTACTGGCATATATTTGTGGGCTCTAGTAGCTTGTAATATATATTTCCCAGCTCACAGCTGGGAGTGTTGTGTTTTGCTTTTTGTTAACCTAGGCGCTTTATTGACCTAGAGTTTTATGGTTTTTAATAATTATCCGATAACTAAAGTTTGTAATTTTAACGTTCACAATAGGTTATCAGTTAGTATTCAATATTATAGAAAATATTTTCTATAATAATAGAAAAGAGTTGTTTTTTTTTCTTTTCATCTAATAGATGAAAATAGAAAAGACAATAGATGATGCAGCCATTGCGAAACCGGTCGGGCAACTTCACCAGCGATAGACGAGGTATGACGGTTGATAATAATATCTTATTTACTAACCTCTATGGCACTAACAATATGCATGTATTCTAGAATAACGAAACAAAAACTCTGGAGGTCCTATACTAAACTTAAGTAAAAATAATCAAACTTATTTTCATCAATTGAGTTTTCGTTTTATTTCAAGTTGACTATCTGGCATTTAGAAGTAAATAGACAGCTTGTCTTATATAATTTATTAAGGCTATTTGGTACTTGGTTTATTTTTATCAATGAATATGATACCATTAGTTTAGTCAGAGCAGTAATAGTAATTTTGAATAGCCAAGAAAATTGGGGGTTCAAACCTTAATGACATGTTCTACCATTAATATCTTACAGAGGACATTGATTCTATGGTCTTAACCAATATATCTGTTACATAACTTTCCCAGTTTAATATTTCATCTAAAAAGACTCCAAGGTTTTCGCACACCTCTGAAAAGAATTCTACTTAGTATTTTTAATAATGAGATCTTTAAGGTTTATTTTATTTCTTCTTGAGAAAGGTATAACTACCATATTTAGCTGGTTTTATATCCAGTCCTTTCTCCTTTCCCCATATTTTAACAACTTGGAAAGCATAATACATAAGATCAAAGGCAGTGCAATCAAGCATTCCTGTTTTAATAACAAAAAGGTCATCAACTTATCCTTTCATATCGTAACCTTGATTATTTAGACTTTAGAGTATGTAGTAGGTCATCTATAACTAATCACTATAGTAGGGGCGATAGCACATTTCCCTGAGAACAGCATTGGGGAGTCACATTTCACTTGTATTATATCATATACTTACTCTAATTATTTTTGCGTTAGATGTTGTAATACTTTCTATGTTTTTTGAATTAACACATCTAATTATTACAGATTCAATAGATTCAAGGATCCAAAAAAGCAGGTTAGAGTGACTCCTTTAAGACTTAATGAGTTTTCTATTTTGTTAACAAAAAATTTTGGAACTAATTCTATTGATTTGCCGATTGATACGTACGAGTATGTTGTTCTTATGAAAATGCTTATTTACCAAAAACTTCTCATCTTTCCACAGAAAGAACATAGTAGTTGTCAATTTTAGTGTAGTATTACTCTAAAACATATATGCAAATTAGAAGTATTCGCTCCCCAAATTTACAGACATATACCTATATATAAAATATATACACTTCTATTGCAAAATCACTGTACCAGTGGCTTTAAATTTTAGGAGGCCTTTTATCATAGATAATTGAAAATGAATTCTGTTCTAATGTCTCTGTATTACCAAAAAAGTAATGGCATTTTAATCACACAAAATTAGTATCTGACAGCTAATATTTTAAGTGTTCAACATGCTTGAGCGTAATAGATTTACTATATTATAATTCCTTATAATAGCAATAGTTTTAAATAATAGTTCTTAAATATTGTGTTGTTTCCAAGTTTGAACCCAAAAATTTTTATATTTTTATTTTTTTCAAAAATAATAACAATTATAATTATTCATAAGAAAACAATGTCAGAAATTTAAAACTGTTACCATCTACTTTAGCTCAAATTACCTACTAAAGTATAAATCAGCTCATGTCTTTCTGGTTACATTTGAAATTCATATACCTGTCTGCTGAATTGTTCAATATTGAAAAAAGTTTGGGTGAATGAATAAGGAGAGCGTCATTTAGAGAGAATTGAAAGTATCATGAAGCCATTATCAATGTCGTAAACAATAGTTAGGTTTTTTATTTCAAAAAATATTGCTCTCCAATTTCAAATAATATATTAAAATACCCATTACTGATGAAAATTATGCTTCTACTTCATTTCGATTTTTGTAACAAGGTGTTAATTATATAATTTTATTAAAAGGATCCAGGAATTTTCAAATTAAAAACGAAGTTAGAAGAGAAATTGACGATTTTTAAGAAAGAAGTTAGTTATTCCTTTAAAAGTTTCGCATTCGTTAGTAATTCATTGAAGGATGATAGAGACAAATAATGACGTCCATTAAGTGGCCTTATTTATATATATAGTTCTCTTGAACGGACCTTTGTACAGTGGCATCGAATAATCTTCATGACTGCCATCTTCTCTTTCCACAGTGTCCCATTCTTCACAGATGCACAAAATCTGGTCATGCCACAGGAAAGGGCTTCAACAAATCTTTTTAAAAGTTCCACATATTTACAATTGATTTAGATACCGAATTCGGAGTTCAAAATTAAACCCACACACTGAGTAGGATATAATTCAGGGTTGTTCGTCTCCTCGTTAAGATATTACTCCGGACCGGTGTTCGAAGGTCCGCCTGATCCCTCTTCAAGAGACTTAATGATGTGATACTTCGTTTCATATACCTACCTATAAATAGTATTTAT
Organism: Hermatobates lingyangjiaoensis; assembly: GCA_026182355.1. Taxonomy (NCBI): domain Eukaryota; kingdom Metazoa; phylum Arthropoda; class Insecta; order Hemiptera; family Hermatobatidae; genus Hermatobates; species Hermatobates lingyangjiaoensis. Next base: position 972,839 of record JAPFBL010000094.1, read on the forward strand.
CAATGTTAATCAGTGTGTGGTGTAGGAATTTTATATTTTTCCTTTTTTATCTATTAAATTGATATGTCTTTTCTTCTAATGCTTATTTCATTATCTATTGTCTAGTTCTTTTCTGTCTTTGTAAAGTTAATTAGTGGTATTGTTAATTCGGTATGGTGGTTTTTTCGTTCATTGATTTATTTCTGCATAATATCTATGATTAAGTATATATACCAATATAATCAATATCCCATAACAATCCAATCGCGTATTACCGACAATCTTAACGTGAAAACGTATAACTTTAAAGGGGATTTTGGGACCAAGGGTAAGTTTCTTCGATCTTTATACGTAAAAAATTGCAATTAAAATATAATAACAATTCATATGAACTTTAATATTTCATATTTTGCTCAAGAAAATGTACCTCACAAAAACTGATGTACACCAACTGAATCTGCTATATCCAGTAGGTTAAGGAAAGACAACCCCACAGTCATAGGTACCCCACATTGAAGCACTGGATCCAGGCGGACTTCCTAAAGGTGAGCTTTAGAAACTTACAGTAAGACGAACTGTCATTATTAACATTTTAAAATTAAATAGTTGGAATAAAAACCGATTGAACTAGATATAAATATGAAATGTGTAGTTGGGTCATGGTAGTTCGTTGGGTTTTATTTTGAGAAACCCTGGAAGGGGATTATGGATCAATGTAAACCTTTGGACATTTCTTTATAGAACTATGCTCCAGCTTTTATTATAATAAATTTAAATTATTTACACAGAGTATTAAATAATATTTATATAATAAATATAATATAATTTCTATTTAAAAGTTGAAAATGCTATTAAACATATATTGTGAAATAACTCTTAATTCCAGAAAAACAGCCAGCCATAAATATCAAACTTGATTGCTCTCTGATGGCATAAAGTGAAAGGCCCCAGACCATTTATTTCTATTGTTTTCCTTTTCATTGTGGTTTGGATATAACAACTTGTATATTGATTTCATAATGTGTTTTTTTTGTTATTGTAATTTTTTTGCAAATATATATAAATATACACACATATACATTATATCAGTTTACATATATATATATATATATATATATATATATTATATATATATATATATATATCAATTGGGTTTTTGACTCTGACGAAGACCGCTTGTTACGGTTGAAAGATCTTAATCTTTTTTCCCCAGTTCAAATTGTGGTGTGATCATTGATTGTTATTTCAGGTGTTTATGTGAAATCTTGTTATATATATATATATATATATATATTCGCAATAGAAAGAAACACACTGAAAACAATACACCATGACTCACTTCAATATTTTAACATATTAATGGTCAGCGTCATGAGATGTAACCGCAAGAAAATGTTAAATGGACAGTCAACTAAAGTTTTACTAAATTTATACCAATGCAGGTTTACTACAAAGACAACGAAAAAAGTACTAACAGTAACTAAAAATGTGGAAAATTAACTAGATAAATAATACAATGAAATAAAGTTTAATTAAAAAATATTAACATGAAAACAAAATTAATAATTAATTATAAAAATGGCAAATAATTAAAATATAAAAGGAATAAATACCGAAATTAAATGTGGTATTATTCAGAAGGACTTAATGCGAAATATATATTGTGATAGCGTACTTCTTTTAGTATTTATATTTTAAGACATTCATTAAAGCTGTTGCTGCGTGGATTGGCATGAATAGCGACGAGAAAGGCACTATCTCGCCTGACTAAGGACCTATGATTATTCATGCGAAGGCTTAACTTAGGAGTTGCTAAACCTACATATAATGCATCACACCGAGTAGAGGCTATATAAGAAATTTAAATTGTTTACTCATTGGGTAACTTATAGGTCTATTTCTGAGTTTCACAACACAATAAATTCTGATATCTAATTTCTTCAACATATCACTTTTGACATTGTGCAATTATTTTTGTTACATAAATATAAATATATTTCATCGTATAAAAAATAATTTGGATTATTTTTGACATTCAGTTCATATATATATATGAACTGAATAAATATATATATATATTTATTCATATATATAAAGTTATATATTATATATATTTAAATATTGATAAAACTATTGACCGTGGAATAAAAACAAAACTAACAAAGAAACATAATTTATAAAGAAAAATAATTTGTAATGTTACTCAATAATATATATATATTTTTTTTTACTTGCAAGCTTTCGATTTCACTGAAATCGATTTCAGTACAATCGAAAGCTTGTAAGTAAAAAAAAAAATATATATATATTATTGAGTAACTACGAAATTATTTCTTCGATGTCTCTGGGACAACTCCTTCACGAAATCACTCCCTACCAAAGAAAACTAGTTAGAAAACTAGAAAACACCAGCAAAAAGGTCGTGAATGCGGAAGCTGCCGTCTACTTTAACAAAATATGTTTACAAGAGAATCTGCTGCCAATATGCACTAATAAATATATATACTCAACAGGAAAACGTTCCAAAAAGGACAACGAACGTTTCACAATAAGCTATAGACCCAGAATAAAGATACAAACACACTTTCTGTCTGTAATATTTGGTTGAATTGTCAGCAGGAGAGTTTATATAGGACACCAAGTGCACTTGCGAAGAGACGGTTGGAGCAGTCGCAAGTGCCCTTGTTGTCGCTAACTCAACTCTCCTGATGACGGTTCAACTGAAAATTAGAGACTGCAAGTGTGTTTGTACTTTTATTCTGTGTCTATAGTTTAATGTGAAACGTGTATATTTATATAACCAATTAGATGATACGATTCTTCGAACTGAATAAACTCTTTTACAGTTAAATGAAAAAAAAATTACGGTATAGATCCCATTTGAAAAGCTAAACAGGAATATTTGATGTGTCCTAAAACCTTTTCATCACCTGTGCTTTACTTTAGAACTTTACAAAAGAATCATTTTCTTTGTGAATTATATTTCATATTTAAATAATTTTTTAAACCCTGGTAAGGACAGATACTGAACTAATAGTTTAGACCATCAAACAAATTTAACTTTCTGTTTAGATTTTCAGATTAATATATATAGTTTTAAAAGTCTTACAAATAGTCTATTTTATTGGTTCCTCTTCCATGTCTATGTTAAATTTTGTAAATTGTATTGGTGTACGCTGTTCATTAACGAGTTATTTATGAAGTTCAGGCTGTAAGAGTAATAATTTAAAACAGGGATTTCTTCTTGTTCAGTGTGGATTCTGTTGTACCGGTTTACCTTGCGGTAGAGGTAATTGTCCTTAGACTTCCTGAAGTTGCTGGTCATTTCTTCATTCCTGCTAGACCAGTTTGAACAGGGATTGATAACGCTGGAGATAAACATATTACAATCATGTCATATTTGTAATCAGTCATAGATAACTTTGGAGACTAACATATGTCAACTATATCATGTTTGAAATGAGTTGTAGATAACTTTAGAGACTAACATATGTCAAACATGTCATGTTTTAAATGAGTTGTAGATAAATCATTTAGAACAAGGACAAACAATTTCCTTATAATAGAACGAATACAATTTTTGTTCAAAATTGTCAAAATTTATTCATTGAATAGTCAAACTTCTTTTGAATATCTAGGTATATATACACAATTTTCAAAATAAAGCACTTATTAAATTGCTTGTTTTTATAATTTAATTAAGCTTCTGTGAGGAAGGCTTCAAAAACTTAAATTTATATATATATACACTTTTTTGTTGGAAATACGATCCAAAACGAACAAATACAGTTCAATATAGACAAAGAAACATTTAGAAATCAAAAGAACACACCTACAGTCTCTAATGTTTGGTTTGAACCGTCTTCAGGAGAGATAAGAGAGGGAAACCAAGCGCACTGGTTCAGAGACGGTTGGAGACCGTCTCCAGGTTGGATCTCCAACCGTCTCTGAACCAGTGCGCTTGTTTTCCCTCTCTTATCTCTCCTGAAGACGGTTCAAACCGAAAATTAGAGACTGTAAGTGTGTTCTTTTGATTTTTCTATGTTTCTTTGTCTATATTGAACTATATATATATATATAACAGATTCATAGAGTAGGTGTGTTCTTTAATCGGGGTTCGGTCAATTTTCCAGGATAAAAAATCTAACTCTCGTTGCCAACGTTTTGGTTTTATTTAAAACCTTTTTCATAGGCAGAAGTAAGAATTTTTTAACTAAGATATATATAGATATATAAGATATATATATATATATATATATATATAAAGTTAATATAACTTATAACATATTAGTTATAGTTAATATAACATATAACTTATGATTGATTTATTTTGCTTTTTTTTATTAGAAACATATACATATATTTCTCCTTTGACTTAGTTAATAAATATAAACAGCCTTTCGTAATGCCGATAGTTATTTTGAGTTATTGGATATCCAATCTAAAAAATTTGATTTTAAGAACAGTCTTAAATATGATAAAAGATATAATTTTCAAGAAATAAGGTTTTTTTTTATCTCTGATCCTGAAAATTTCTCTATTAAAATGATATTTCATTAAATTTTTGAGGTAATGATATCTACATTCCTAAATATGCTTGAACTTGGTTAATCTGTATATTGCCAATTTATTTAAAATATGTGATTTTTAAGAGATATTACTGGTACTAATTAAAATTGGAAACAAATTTTAAAAACACATAGGTTTAATTTTATTTTCATCAATAACAATATAAATATGCTTTATGTTTTTTTTGTATAATGGCCTTTTAGATTTATTTTTTATGCTAACAAGAATCATATGTTCCTAAATATTTGGGTAGTAAACTTTCATTTTATTGAAAAATTGGATCAGCTTATACTTGATTGGTTTATTTGATCCCCAAAGCAGTGGTGGCCTACAACGTTGTGGACGTCGGAGATGTCTTACCTGTCCCATTGTTGATTCTGGGTCTTCATTTGAGTCTCTAACTAATCTTAATTCTTACCCTATTCACAGTCCTTCCTCCTGTATCTCCACTGACTGCGTTTACCTCTTGAAATGCACCCAATGTGATGCTTTTTACGTTGGTTTAGCATCTACGATGCTGAACCTTCGATGAATAATCACAGGCTTTCGGTTGGTAAACGCAGCAGTCTCCCTGTCGCCACTCACGCTAATTCCCACCATCTCAGTTTCAATGATTGTTTCACAGTCCAAGTTCTTAAACAAGTCCCCAGTGATAACAGACAAGTTACTTTAAAAGCTTCTGAGGAAGCCCACATTTGGCTCCTGGGGGCACGCTCGAAACCTGGCTTGAATTTAAATCGTTAGTTTTTTATTTATTTATTTTTTAATTTTATTTTTTTTTTTATTTATTTATTTATTTTTTTTATAATATTTTTTTTATTTTTAATTGTTCTATATATTTTCTTTATTTTTTCTTTTCTTAACCTTTTTCTACCTTTCAAAAACATTTTTTTTTTTTATTTTTGCTCTCGACTTCCTAGTTCCTTTTTTATTTGTCTCCTTTGCGGCAGCACTGCTTTAGCCCTCACCCTGTGAGTTCTTCAGTTGACTGTCGTCCTCCGTCAATTCACTTCTTCTCCTGAGGACGACCGCCATTACGGTCGAAATATTGAAAAGTGAGTCTTTGTTGTGTTTCTGTTTATGTGTCACTGCTTATTTTAATTGTTATATATATATTAATATATATATATATATATATATATATATATATGTATATGTAAAGATTTCACATAAACACGTGAAATAACAATCAATGATCAAACCACAATAATAAATGGGAAAACAAGACTAAGATCTTTTAAACGTAACAAGACTCTGACGAAGACCGCTTGTTACGGTTGAAAGATCTTAGTCTTGTTTCCCCATTTCTTATTGTGGTTTGATCATTGATATATATAAATATATTATATATATATATTATATATATATATATAGGAATGTATTTACCTTTTTTGTAAGAGAATCAAAGATCAAATAGTAGGTAAAGTGCTTTCAAAAATTTCATAGTGGGTTAAATATTTATTTAAATGATATCACATTCAAATATAAGGTAAAAGACGAACATGTTAATGTGGATTTTTTTGGATTCTCAAATGTTAAACGTAAAGAAAGGCTAATCTAACTACGGCCCTAACATGCACTGAAAATTAATATTCCGAATAATGTTATAAGTTGGAAAAATTTTTTATCTTTTAAAACTAGGAAAAAATTGGTTTAAACTTAAACAAGCATGCATAATCAAATAACGGTTTTCTGTAGTTAGAGACAATATTAATGTTGAACAATTAATTATTGATTGTTGAATTATTGATTTCATTTCCAAAACAATTAAGCATATTAATTAATTTTCCCCCAAGACCTTCTAATTAAAATATAGCCTCTGGTATTAACACTGCCAGTTCCATTTCTAGAAATACTAGTATACCTGTACAACACAGTCTTTTAGTTTATTAAATAACCTAATCCTAATTGCTGAGATTGAAAAATGTTCAACTTCAATAATATTAATTTGAGTAGAGGCATGAGCAACTATTAGATATAGATCTGTCTAAAGGGACTTTTTTTTAGAACAATTGTGCTTTAAGTATAAGTAAAGTACTTAAAGTTTCCTTTAGCTCTTGACCTGGAATAAAGAACATTGTGAAATACAGAACAGATTTACTTATAGGGTTGTATTTAAATGCACTTTGCGTAGATTATTGAAGCGTTTATTAGACAATAAGGATTAGGAAGCCTTGACTTTTGTGGGCAGACTCTGCATGTGGGTGGACTCATACATTCCTCTGCAACTCCCCCCAGGTACCGAACACACTCCTTATCGTTGCACCTTACACCGGTTAATGCAGAACGCTATGTTACTGAAAAGTACCATAGCTGAATGCAGTTCTCCCGCTTCCCAAATTCACCTTAGATGCTACCGTATTCATTCATGCTCTCGTAGTTTAGTCACGAATACTGGCTTTGCATTTAGTCACGCATGATTTTGGTTTCGCATCACACTTTCAGTAAATGTATAAAATTTGCTGAACCCCAATATAGTTCTTGAACTAAACTTCAAGAACTATTCAGTTCTTGAAGTTGAGAATCTTAAGATTAGAGTGATTATTAAACAGCTGTTTACAATTGGGCAAAATTTTACATGTTTCTCAAAAATAAGTTCCTTCTATTAAGCTTAAGTATTATTAATTATAACGCCATAATAAGGCAATTTTTTTTATATAAGGAATAAAATCTAAAAATTTGTAAATATATCCGTATTATACATATTTTTATTTTAATTGAATATAAATTATTTATAAGTGTTTGGCGATAGTAGTTGCGAATATTCGTGACAATGATGTATGAGTTTTAATTTTTTCATAACAGTATATGACTAATATCAAGGGAAACTTACCTATCCGCTTGACCCGGACATCCCTGTGGAAAGAAACCTTTGGTCTGGAAGCATCCGAGTTGAGCGAGTCGGAGCGGTCTACTCCTCTCATCCTGTCATCTGCCCTGCTTCATTCTGCAACATAATATGTATTTAAGGAAAACAATCACCATTAATATCATAGAAAAATATATTTAACAGTTTTTAAAACAGCTTGCACCGATTATTTTATATTCAAATTTTATGGTAGTAATAAGATCAAAATTTGTTGCCTTATTTATAAATGTATATAAATATAATAAGATTTTACAATCAACACTGAAATAATAATCTACGTTCAAACGACAATAAGAAATGAGGAAAAAGGACAAAGATCTTTCAACGGTAATAAGCGGTCTTCGTCAGAGAAGACGAATAAATGGATATTCATATAAATGTTTATATATATCAGTTGAGATATATAAATATAAGTAAATTAATATATATATATATAAAAAGATTTCACATAAACACGTAAAATAACAAGTTGACTCTGTTGACAAGTTAACAGTTGGGTTTTTGAGTCTGACGAAGACCGCTTGTTACGGTTGAAAGTCTTAGTCTTGTTTTCCCATTTCTTATTGTGGTTTGATCATTGATATATATATATCGATAACAAGATTTCACAATAAACACTTGAAATAACAATGAATGTTCAAACTACAATAACAAAAGAGAAAAAAGACTAAGATCTTTCAACCGTAACAGGCGGTCATCGTCAGAGTCAAAACACAAGATGTAGAAACATCATGGCAAGGGGTTGAGAAGAGTCGGAGGTAAGAGAGGTATTTTAAAAACTGTAAAGTGCAGGAAAAGAAAATAGTCAGGGAAAGATGTTTGTGTAAACAAAGGAGTACAGTAAGAAAAAGAAAAAACTATCAGCTAGCTGTCAACCCTCTCAGATTAGGCTATTGCCCTCATCAAGATTGAGTCAAGTTTGAAAAGCCTGTTACTAATGTTTATAATGTTATATCAATTAAATTTAATCAAAGAGTATTCGATAATATTTCTTAACAACAGCGATTTTTCATAGGTAATAAATTTAGCTTTGGTCCAATCAATATGATGGTTTTTATTATTTATATGCTAGAATAAGGCGCTACTTTTTTCCTGTCTACATGTTGTTTTTCCTGACGGTGTTGTTTTACACGTGTCTTTAAAAAATTTAAAGATACCTGTCTTATCAATAGAAAATACATCTTAGTATATATCAATGTTTAAATCACAATAAAAAATGGACAAAAAGACTAAGATTTTTCAACCATCACAAGCAGTCTTCCTTAGAGTCAAAAACCCAACCGATTATGGTGAAATCTTGTTTTATATATATATATGGGTTACTTGCCGTTGCGTCTACAACGTGCTTGGTCTCCCTTTCTCTTTTCTCCTGAAGACGGATTACTAAAACTTTGCGTCTGTAAGTGTGTTTCCTTACTTTGTGTGTTACTCCTCTTGAATTTTGAACTCGTTTTATGTCCAGTTTGGATCGGTTTTCGGTTTATTAAGTGATATATAGATATAAACTTGAAACGGTCCAACAGGACTACTAGTCCACGCAGGAAAGAGAAAAACAAATAAAAAACACACAAAAAAGACTTACGATATTTCGATGTGTGAACTATATATATATATATATATATATGACTATATTATATCTAATGCAAAGATGTAAATGGAAGTGTTGAATGATTTCATTGCATTACTTATTCATTGGGGGAATGTTACCAGTTATGGCTACATTTTATGACAAATAAGGGAATGAAGAAATCTAAAGAAATTTTCCCATTTTTTCTAGTTCTTTATATAAACTTTATATTATTTATATAAACTATGTTCTAGAAGTTTTGTATTTGACTGTTTTATGCATATTAAAAGCCACAACCACTTTAGTCAAAATCATGTAGAAAAATTTGTCAAAATTACAAAAAATAAAACTATTTTTTTTCAGGTAATACACCCCATAGAGTTTTCCGGGTCTTGATCGCTTTTCTCAGTAGAATTAATATAATGTCATATGAAAAAGTTAAGATTTTTTTCTAGCTGATATTTATAGAGAAACGTTACACGATTTTATATGGATACGATGAATGACTTTTGCCAATAATATAAGATAAGATTAGATTGTAAAACATTTTTTACCATTTGTGAATTTTCTTTGAAAACTTGTTTTCTAACTTCAATAATAATGAATAAAATAAAAATAATTCTTTATTAATTTAGATAATTTACAATTAATTCAAGCTTAAATTGAGGAAAAATTATTATAGTTTGATATTTTTGTTTGGAGTAAACCCAACTGCTCTTAGTTGTACTTCTGGAATATTCTAATGACAGCCAACTCAGTCAAGAGAGCAATAAACTATAGAAAATGAAGGTGCTAGTTCCAGATGGAGGTTGTACTTTAATTAACTGTTGTAGAATGTATAAGTTATAGATGAATCCCACAATTTTTTAATCAAATTGTTTTAATAATTTAACGTGATGGCACATTAATCGAATATAAGTAGCTATTTATTTGTAGATATGACCGACTTATTTTTGTGTATTACATTAATGACATATTACAGTATGTAATTATATTATTTAAATAATTACATTATATTGAATCATATTAAATAATGAGGAAAAAGTTGTTGTTCTGCGGATGTAACGTTTCTTTCATAATTATTGTTAATGAAAGAAGACTGCTTGCTTGAAGGTCAAAGATAGGTGAATATGAGCATCTAGCGGAAGTAACTATTAGTCAGCGTGGCAGTGTCAGAGTTATGACTCTATACTACTCATCACAAACTGCAACCAAATAATAAAACTACTTACATATAATAAAATAATGAAGCGGAAATATTCTATTCTAATATGGATATTACTATGATAAATTTAAAAAGTAATATTTGACTTATAGATAGTCAAAATATTTTTGGTTAAATAATCTATTTGTAGATAACATATTGTAGAATTAAACCATCTTTTAGATGCAACCTGAAGCATTGTTATAGATATATAAATGTAAATTTATTCAGATATATCAAAAATTAATTGGAATCAAAAATTAATTGGAAGAATTCTACTACTAAATTCATATAGTAATAAATCTTGAACTTTGTGTATTCAAATTTTTTAGAGTTAAACCTTAATACAAATTGCATAAAGGATATATTTGGGAAGGACAATTTATTTTACACACTAGATAAAAGTTAAGTTCAAAATCTTTTCTGAAAGTTTAAAATTCAAGTTCTAAATGACCAGAATCTATGACGAAAAGGAGGATAAGTTTTCCCAAAGATTGATTAATTAACTTCTATCAAGTTATTTAGAAAGCAATTGCTGAAACTTTGCAATGATTATGAACTTGACAGAAGCTTTAACTGAAAAATCATCCGATTTTTAAAACAATGCAAAAGATATTTTTTTTACTAAGAACTGTAAAATTTTTTACTATTGATTGATTTTGAAACCTTGTAGACACGATAGTGATCATACCGATGGACGGATTGTATGAAAATATACCCAAAAGTAGCACGTTTTGAGTGGTGGATGAGTTGAATGTTTTTTTTTTAAACAATTAGACGGAGGAAAAGAGGATTTATAAGATATTATATCATTAAATTTTTTTTCTAAACCGCTTACTGTATAAATATGAAATTTTGTCCAAAAAATGCAGCATAATATTAGAAATATATAAAAGAAAATAAATTTAGAATACTATAAAAAGAAATGGAGCTATAAAAACCGAAAATTCAACGTAGATTAATATTTAGCAGCTGTACATGTCGGATTTTTTACAGTGACTCAGAAATTATACCTCAGAATTGAGTTTAACAAAATTCTACTTTTAAAATTTAATACAAGAAGTTTGAAGAAAAGATATTTTAATGGTATAATATGATATGTAAGCACTATAAAATACTTAATGTTACATAAGTAAACGCCAAACAACCATATATTTTATGATGCTTTCCAGGATTAAGCATGGTTGGTTGTCTTGAGAGTATGTTGTCATATCTAATTGTCAAACATATATTGTTTTGTGTGTTTAAGAACTTAATTAATTTTTGGGTAATAGTGTAGTATTGGAAAGGCAAAGTTTCATTCTTTATGACATTATGGCTACTATTTGTATGCCATTTCTCCAGTAATTATTTATGCCTAAAATTTTGTTTCAAATATTATCATACTATACACTTTTAAGAGCTTATAATATTGGATGAGAAATATTGCATTAAAAATGATAGAAGTTCTATGTATAGAAATTAGAGAAGTTTTAGATAAATATAAATCTTTGTAATATGCAACATACCTATCACAATGATGAAAAACAGAATAAAATCCCAAAAGTATGGTTATTAAGATAGAAAGATTTTTAAGGCGTAAAAGAAATCCTCGGAAACTCAAGGTTTTAAAAACAGCTTTTCATGGTACATGTGGTTATCCGTTGAATCAGTAGTAATAAATAGATGTATTAATTCATAATAAAACTCCAACACAAAGAATAATTAGAGCATAGATTTTACGGGGGATGTTGAAGTATCGCAAATGATCACCAGGATTTGAAATTTCCTGATTTCAAAACGGGGCGCTCCAGTCAGGTTTATTGACCTGACAAAAATTAATAATGAGACAAATAAAAATAAGTTAACTTGGAGGTACTATAAAAATAGCAGGTACTTGGAAACAAGAGAATACAGGGGAATGATACAATGAATCGTTTAGAATAGTAGGAATAATTGATGAATCAATGAAGAAAGTAAGCAGATAAAAGATGGGTACAACAACCGTGTCTAATTTAGTTTAAAAACTAATCTCAACTGCACTTACATTTGTAGGAAAATATTATATCTTCAAAGGAAGAATATGGAAATAACCTAATTATTAGAAGAAAAAGAATGGAGTATGGATGGATAATGCACCACAAAATGTTTGAAGAAGAAAGGTTTCATTGAAATTCATTTAAAAGGGCCAATATACCTGGCGAGAACAACGGGGTTCTATTCAGTTTAAAAAGCTTATTCAACTGAGCTTACTAGAACTGACTAGTAAAAAATACTATATCTTTAAACGAAGGGTTTAAAACATATGCTGGGTATTTGTCTGGAATATGTCTTCTTAGATTCAGACTGTAGTTAACATCATACGAATAATATAGAATCTGGCTAGAAGAAGTGGAAACCTTTGATCAAATTTAATCTGATTGCAAGGCAATCACATTGAAGAGGATAAATGTTTTTTGTAAACAATACGTAAATCCAGCTTAAGTGAGAGATACTTATCCAGAGACAATTATGAAGTATATTTAAGAAACTAAAGTCTGAAGTTGGAATTTGAAACGAAAATGAGATGCACGTCAAGACCGATATTGCTGTGATACTCACGAGTCTGATTTTAAGTTTCTTGTAACTAACGAAATAATATTGCTACATTTCAACAAATGATATAAGTATTTATTATCTAAGAGTTTATTTTGCATGTATACGATAGCTACATTAAAATAAAACAAAAAAATAATTTGATATCAACAGGTTTGATATTAAATGTTTATTTATAGTGTAGTTGAATGTAAGCAACTCTAGACTTTATTATAAGATTTCATAAACGTATTACCAACATATTAATAAACTTATGTTTATTTAATAATTATTTATTTAATAATTTATTAATGTAAATAAGTTTAAAAATTTATTTGATTTAATAAATTCATAATTGTGAGTTTAGTCGTCAAGGTAATAAAGAATGCATTACTTGGTTAAAAAATACTGTGATACAAAAGTAAATAATATGTATATATTTCAACAATGCAACTGCGATCTACAACGGACAGCAAAAATCCAATATAATCTGAAACACACTAACAAATGAAAACCGCTAGAGGCTCGAATTTTCAGTTTAAACCATCATCAGGAGAGAAAATAGAGGGTGACTAAACGCACCTGTTCAGAGACAGTTGGAGACCAATAATGTTGCCATGTGTGCGCCTACCTAAAAGGAAAGGATAGTTAGTACTGAAGAATTGAATAAGAATTAGAAAGAAAAATTAATTTTGCGCAGACGAAAGGAGCAAGACAAGAGGGAAAAACAAGATAAAAATAGGATATGTGGGAAGTAGATGTTGATAAAGTAGGGAGACCTAGGAGGTGAGGAAGGGGGAACAGACGCAGGATTGGCTAGTGGCGTGGTTATGGCACTATTAAAATGTAAATACAAGTGAAGATTAGAAGGTTTAAATAAGAGAGTTATTGTTGATGGTGATGTTTTCTTCAAGTAAAGTGTTGGATCTACTGGAAATGTTCCATGATCAACTGTGGAAGATAAACAGCTACAGAACTTTACTTTTGATGATGGAATGAATAAGAAACCAGTTGAACACAATACACAACGTATAAAAGCAAAGGACTTAGTGATTATCATTTAACTAATACTAAATTCTAAAGTACTATTAACATAATTTATTTTAAAAGTAAAAATTCCTTCATTTCTGATATCTTATTAGTAAGAGCTAAAATTCCTTAAGAGATAATTCACAATATTATAATTATAACTCTTATAACAATTACTTGTAAGCATAAAACAAAAATATTTTAATGCATTTATGAATTATACTTTGCACTAGCAATAAAGTCGGTTGAAACAGTGCAGTCGTCCATCAAAGAGCATCATTATAAGTAAAGAATTTATTTTAGTAGGGAAAAAATTACTTATAATATTGCAGAACAAATAACTATTAATATAAAAATAAATAAGTTTTCTTAATTATACTTTTTTGGAAATTTTGCACGATTGCATTCTTTTTGAAAAATGGAAATATATCGCGTGTGAATTATAATGGTTCTTCTGTGTATCCATAGTTCCATTCTAAATAAAAAAAAGTACTACTTTTAAGTACTTTACATTTTTAAAAGCACTGATTAGAAATTCATAGTTTTAACTAGCAATATTTTAGTCAAGGCAATGTTTTATTATTATATATCTAATTTCAGTAATCAAATTGAATTAATAAATAAGTTAATATTTAATTTTTGGGAATTTTATGCATTGCATTATAAATTTTGATAATGTAAGAAACAAATATTGTACGTTGTGAAGGTAAGAAGCAGTAACTTCCTATAGGAAGTAATTTCATCACATACATCACTGTTTTATAATTACTAATATTCCTTAATTAAACGAGTAAGGAAGGATAGATGTTTGTAGAGAAGGGTAATGGGTATTTAATTATTGAGAGATTTAGATATATTGTGTGTTTGAAAATTATACTGTGACGTAAACAGCTCCGCAGCAAAAAATAGAAGAGTTTTTAGAGAATGTTGTGGTTTTCTTTGGTGAATATAATTTTACATTTTTTATTAGTTTTCTAAAAATAAAATCAATAAACTATTATGCAAAATTATGAACCATTTCATCGAACAATTGAATTGATAATTGATTTTATTTTATTGTCACATTTGTGATTATTCTTGTTGTAATTTTATGAATTACTATGCAACATTTATATATGTCATAGTAAGGGGAAATTAATGACTACAGGATGGTCTTTATAGATGAGTAAACATGTTAAAAAGGAAAAAAAAAATAGAACTAGGGAAGAACAGATCACTGAAAGAGATCCAAACAGAAAAATCAATTGGTAATTTAAGTGATCACGTCCTTAATCTTTTTTTTTTTCAAACGATATTGTAAACATAAAGAAATTTGTTTTCTTCAGACAATATCTCTAGAGATGTAAGGTTGTTTTGAATTTTTTTATAGTTATCAATGATTATCCATTTATCATATCCGGTTTCTAAACGAAAAATCATTGCTGATATTTGTTTTTCCGCTTGAATGACAAGGTAAACAAAAGTAAATTGAGACTTAAAAGTTTAATAGCTGGAGAGGTCTTTGTTTCATCCATCAGAAGAGACACCTCAAGAACAGGTGCTTCTAATTGGCTAGCACAGTCAGATTATTTGAGAGGGAGCGGCCATATGTTCAAGGTCCCTTTACTTATCTTGTCACGGTCTTACTGTCGGGTTACCTCAACTGGAAAATATACACTTACTAAGCAGCTCTTTCAAAGCACATCCAATTTTGTTGTTAGGCTCCTATTAACAGAGCTTTAATAGAGGGCTGTCCTTTTAAATGGGTTTTCAGAAACCAATTCTTTAATCTTTTGAACCAGGACATATTATTAAAAGGAACAAAGTTATTTTTCATATAGCTAATTATTTATAGAAATGGTCTTTTATGAGAAAAAAAGAAATTCAAGAAGTGTGATTCCTATATTTCTTAGTATAAATGATCAAACCACAATAAGAAATGGGAAAACAAGACTAAGATCTTTCAACCGTAACAAGCGGTCTTCGTCAGAGTCAAAAACCCAACTGGAGTTGGGTTTTTGACTCTGACGAAGACCGCTTGTTACGATTGAAATATCTTAGTCTTGTTTTCCCATTTCTTATTGTGGTCTGATCATTGATTGTAATTTCACGTGTTTATGTGAAATCTTTTTATTCTTAGTATAAGTAAACCGTAGAGAAATGAATTTCCTGATTTTAAAAGGTTTACATGTTTTGAGGATCTCTGAATCAATTTTTAATATTTTACTACCTCTGTGTGCAAAAGTAAATATTTCAGAAAAATAGCATTGACAAAGACAATGAAATTTGTTCTAAATATGTTAATACAAGTTTCCATACATTTCAATGTTTTATATCCTTGATTTTCATATCAATGATATGAAAACTAACGTTCAAACTAAACAAAGAAATTCAGACAAGGGACTAAAATCTTCTGCCCAACAACTGATCCTCACCGGCTAGTTAAAAATATGTGACTGCTAATCACATTGAAACTAGATTCAATGTGAACAAAATTTACATTTAAAAAAGTTTAGTTTTGTTCGAGGTTGATCATTTAAAAAAGTTTGTAACAGATTATCCGGTACATAAGCGATACGTTTTATCTAAGTTCAGATTTCAAAGTCTAAAGTAGTGTAACTGTAATGAAAACAAGGATAAATTAAAATAAAAGCTCTAATTAAGTTTCTGGAAATATTAATAAAATGTAGTCAAATATTCTACAGAAGTTGTTTGATTTTAAATTAAGTAAAACATGTTAAACTTTTAGTATGTATACCATAATAACTTCCTTTTAAAAATTTCAGTTATTGTAAAAGAAAAGAAATTACTTGATTCAGTTCTACAAATTATATGGGCGTTTTAATCTAATTGATATAGACGATTAATTCGTTTACATTAGAATGGACTATATGATTCCGTATAACTTTCCTCTTGAAGAAGGATGAAATCCCAAACCGTTCGATCACTCTTCTTAATTATGAAGTAGGACGATTTTAATTGATTATGCTTTAATATATAATCACTAAGTTATTTCTTTACTTTCTTTTATCCTTGATATGAAATATAAAGCAATGAAAGTACAGATGTCCAGTCAAAATCAAGTTTTCAACAGGATTCCATTGAGAACCCTGAGACTTATCACCCTTGAGATGGAACGAAAGGCACCAAGATTGAAATTTCTTATGGGATACTTTTCATGAAAAGAATATGGTTTCATTGAGATTTGGTAAAGTTTGGCTACACTATTTTAATTAAAATCATTCTGCATGTAGTTGTTTGACATTTTATTTGAAGTAATTAGAGCATAAAGGCTATAATTAAGTTTATGCAGATAACAAGCAAGAGAATATATACAATAAATATTAAATTTGATCCAAATTTACTAAAATGAAAGAGGTTGATCAGAAATATAACATTGGTTTAGTAAATAATACGGAAAGAACTCGATATATCTTTCTACAAGATTTCATAAGAGAAACATTAAAAGCTTCTGATTTATTGAAAGCTTCCCTGAAGAATACTTCAATATATTTTCTCATTCATTTTAAAAAACCTTATAATTTTTAAAATATTAATAGTTATGATCCAGTTGATTAAGCTAAGTTAACCCCAGTAAGATAATGAAAGGTAATTGTTAAAAATTATTCATTTTAAATTCATGGCTACAACTTTACATTCGTAGATAAGTATTAATTTATTTGTATAAATTATATTCGTTAATTTATCTCTAACAAATGCCAATTTACTCTGCGAAGAGTCACTAGTTCTTAATGAGGAAAATGAAGATCATCACTTGTCTCACATTTAACTTCAAGTTTATTTCAAAGTAACTGTAAAAATACAGGTTATAAAGATATAATCTTCCAGTTATTCTTCCTTTGCAATGCTTATAAAAAAATGTAGAACCGTAAGAAAACTATAAATAAAATAGTAATAAGGATGTTTTATTATACTTTTTACACTTTTTATTGTACGGGTATTAAGGACCAATATTAGGCAAGTTAGAAATTATTTCTGTTAAGTAGTATTGGATGCAGTTTTTTTGCAACCTGAAGATTACTAAATAAATGGTTGAAAATATATAGATCATTAAAAAAACTTGAGTATTTGAACGAAGCTAAAGTACTGTTCATTGTAGGGTAAAAATCTATTGAAATGGTCTCCAAAAATAAAAATTTAATGATATAAACAACGCGTTTCAAACACGTAGTGTTCTTCCTCAGGCATTAACTAAAAAATACAATGACACCAGAGAGTTATCTATAGTACAAAGTAAATAAGTACAAAAATTAATATAAAATAAAATAAGGCAGAAAGTACGAACCTAAGGATGAGTGCCTCTGAATAAGACTGACTGGAAATGGAATGGACATGGGTGGGGGTATAGGGTACATCTGTTTCTTATTTGAAGGCAGGTACATTTAGGCTGAGCCTTTACATTTTCTTTTAGACTAAGTGTAGGAAACATATTGAAAATATAACACACAGAGTTATAACAGAATATTTGGTTTATATTTCGTTATAGCTCTGTGTGTTATATTTTTAATATGTTTCCTACACTTAGTCTAAAAGAAAATGTAAAGGCTCAGCTTAGTACCTGCCTTCTAATAAGAAACAGATGTACCCTATATCCCCACCCATGTCCATTCCATTACCAGTCAGTCTTATTCAGAGGGACTCATCCTTAGGTTCGTACTTTCTGCCTTATTTTATTTTATATTAATTTTTGTACTTATTTACTTTTCACTATAGATAACTCTCTGGTGTCATTGTATTTTTTAGTTAATGCCTGAGGAAGAACACTACGTGTTCGAAACGCGTTGTTTATATCATTAAATTTTTATATTTGGAGACCATTTCATTAGATTTTTACCCTACAATGAGTAAATACCACATAATAACTGATTGCACTACATTAGAATTAAAGTACTGTTGTTAAAACTGTTTTAACAAAAATTAATTAATGTGTTATGTTAAGTATAGCTTGTTAAATGATTCAGTCATTGGTATTTGTTTGTCACGTATTTATTACACTTTAAACGTGAGCAGTCAGTGGGTTGGTTGCTCGGGACTGGCGGTGACGATGGCGGGGCCTGGTGATGACAGGGTGGCGGTATGTCGGAGGTGGGTGGATTCAGTGGCCACCTTACGTCAGGCAACCACAGCCTTCTTTGGGCACGTCCCTGACCCACTGCTACGTAACATCTGCTGCCGACGTTCCCTTCGTCACCTACTTGTCACTGCGCAGGTTACTTCACAAAGCTATGCTCGACATGGGATAATTAGTAAAGTAAACACTTGTCTCAACTAAAAATAAACTGCCTGTAAAACTTAACAATTTCGTAACATTCAGCATACCTTGTATGATTCTTATATATGTATCTCAATATCTAATTGTGGTAAGAAAATCAGAAAAATAAATGAGACCTTTCAACAAGTGGCCTTCGTCAGGGTCAATCTGATACTGATGAATCAGTATCAACATCAAAAAATCAACATCCAATATAGTATCAGTACTTTGGACGTTGATTTTTTTCACGTTACTACTGTAAAATTTTGTTATAAATATACGTCTCAACTATAGCAAGATAATAATAAATGTGACCAAGATCTTTCAACCAAAACAAGTAGTCTTCGTTAGTCTTAATTCTGAAACAGGTGATGTAGGACATCTGATGATTGAGAAAAGAGTCAAGAATTGTATTGCAAAGAGCCAGTAAATAAAAGAAGTCAGTGCAAACAGAGGTGTTCAGGAAGAAATAAATAAAAGTTATGTGTTGGCTTTAACCCCTGTAGACAAAGCTATTACTCAGGTTAATACCGAGTGTAACTTGAGTAAATAATTACTAAAGTTTATTGGTTTATTAAAGAGGGCTTGATAAAATATCTTAATCCTTTCAGTCTTCAAGACTTGATCACTCCAGCATCTCTCTAATTTATACCATGATTCGTATTATCCACATGTAATTACAAGACGCTACTTTGTTCACAACTAATTACGTAGTAATGGTGTTTGACACGTTTTTTAATGAGTTTTCAGTTTTAGCTAAGAATATTTTATGACAAAATTTTATAAATACCACTATCCATCAGATTCTATATACTCCTCTTCGTTACCATATATGTACGGGTTGATCAAGAATTATATAAACGATTTTCCAATGTCGTTAATTGTGACTTTGGTTGGCTCAGTTTCACAGGTTTATCCAAATGGTTAATTATGGTTTTGAGTCTATTAATTGATAAATTTTCAGGCAACTATATTAAAAATAATATAGATTTAGTTAGCAAATTAAAGAACGTCAATACTAAATGAGTATTGATTGATTAGTTTTGATGCAAAGTCATCAAATCATTAATCGTTTGATTGATTTTAAAAAAATATCTTCATTTATTTGTAAAAGTTTTTAAACACTGAAGTTAATATGTATAAAAAACTACGGTAATCTAATATGGAATCAAAATAAATACATTATTAATTAATTATGGAACATATTATATATAGGAATTATTTGTATATGTAAAGTTTTAATCTTCCTTTCAGTTTAAACAGTTCTCTAATAGTGTTTTTTAAATGTATGTTTGTCTCGTTCCATTTCTAAAATGTACTAATATATTCTTGGCCAGGTGCTGCTGCGAGTGGGTTACGCAAGCGTGATGGTAGAGGTATAGTCTTCTACAACGCAACTACCATAATTTCACTTGACCCTTGATGCAGAAAACTACTATAGCGTAAATTAATATCAATATATATACTGAGTCTCCGGTGCGCTTCTTTTCCCTCTTTGTTTCCTCCTGATGATGCATTTTCCAAAAAACTTAAGTTAGTAAGTGTGTTTCTTTACTAAGTTTGTTTCTCTTCTTCGTATTTGAATTTGTATGTCCAGTTTGTATAATTTTCCCAATTTTGAAGTATATATATATATATATGATTTAGCTTATTTTTAATTTTAAATGCTTTAAACTTTTTGTAAAATTACACAATACATCTATAGATTCATAGGCTGGAATAGTCAATAGTTCAAAAGCTTTTGCTAGTATAGTACTTCCATCTGTTTATAAAACTCATTCCTAAGATTTAAGAAATAATTCATAAAAAGCACGTAGTAATTTTACAACAATGTATACGTGAAACCTCGATTAAGGTTATCCATAATACCTAAATATATGACCCAGTAGTAATGGCAATTTTATTTCTCATTAACTTTTAATAAAATAACGTAAATTGATCAACTGTAACTTTTATTAAAAGTAACAACGTCGCATAAATATTTTTCATTAAAAGTTATAATTCGTTTCATAGAGTTTTCCTAATTAATACATTTTATAGGGAGTTTCAAATAAATGTAGTGACGGATAAATGTCATATTTGAAAGGTATGTAAATTAATTATATACATTTTAAACGTTCTACACCTAATTTTACGATAAGTAAAAATATTATAAAACCTATTGACAACCATTTAAATAACTTGATTTATTTCAATGTGGCTATATCAATTTTGTTAAATATGATAAATGGATTATATTTGTTGTAGTAAATCTGACAGGTGAATATAGGTTAACTTAATAGTTGTACTTTTTAGTATAATATTTTCATTTCCAATATTCAAAAATATCAATTTGTGATCATGTAATATTTACATTATAGCAATACTGAATATGAAATTTAATTTTTTTAGAAACACCTGTTAGGGTATTGCTCGTTTAGTAAAACAAACAAAAATGATACTTATTCATTTGTTAATATTATCCAAAAACAATAACGTTCTTTACCACACAAAGATATATGTCCATCAAATGTCGTTAACATTTGTCGAATAGCGAGATTTGAGTATAACATTTTTCATAGTCAAACACAATCAGCCGTACACAGTAAGATATCATCAAAAATTGATTCCCGATAGATCAAAACATGTAAATTCGTCATTTTTGTATTCCAATAGTTATAACATATATTATGGACTACTACATACCATAACATATTTATATGTATCACAGACATACCATATATGCTCATATACGATAGTTACGCATAATATACACTTTATAGCAACCAATTAAAAAAATGACTATGAGTACGATAAACAAAAACAATCACCCCTTAACCGTGCAGTCCAAGAAATATAACGTATACTGTAATATATATCATACATATAAATAATTATTTTACAATTATTTAACCAAATTGGTATGATATAGTCAAGAGCAATTTAATAGCTCGTCCAATTAGGTGTACTATACAATTTATAGATCGGAATATTTTCAATTTAATAGTTTTGTAAATTTAATTCTTTGAATGCACTTCAAGATTTTTTTTCAAAACCTTTTACTGTTGAATAAATTTGTTTAATTCCGTGAAATGAAAATTGAGTCCCACATTTCTTTGCAATATTGCTTCTTCCAGTGATCTAAAGAACTTGAAATTTTTATTATACTAATTTTAGGCAGATACTGTGTAGAATGTTATAATATACTATAGTCGGTTGTTTAAATGAAAATATATTTTTTTTGGAGCTTCAGAAATTCTATATAAAGCACATTCACTAAGACTTTATTTGTCAGAAAAATATTTAGCTTATTTTTCTGAAAGGAGCTATTTTTGTATTTTAAAATCATTATGATTCTTGAAATGATGAGACTATTATAGTGTTCTGGCTATAATATAGTTTGACAATTATAGATTTGTCAATCTTTCAAATTTAATCTTAAGTTGACACATTTTGATGTAAATTAACATTTCATACTATCGAAAAATACATAACATATGCTGATTAAAGTCTAATATTAGGTCTATAATAATTATAAGATTTAATTTTTAGAAATTTTATAGTTTAGGAGAAATATATATATATATATATATATATATATATATATTGTATGTTTTGTTGTTGAGGGCTAGGTCATATAAAAGAAAATAAACCCATTTATTATATATATATATTTAAAAACGCTACGTCTGATTTCACCTTGGTTAACTTCGTTGAATGTTTCTTCAAACATCCAAACCTTTTCTTCAATTCAAGGTTGTTCAAATTAAATATTAGATCACATAATTTTTCGAATTGTATTTGACATGTTTTAGTGCTTCTTACACCATCTTCAGAAGAATTATGAATTTTACGAAACAGAACGAAAATTAATCAAAAAAACAAGGTTAAACTACACAAATTAAGTAAACATAAGCAGGTTACACAGTCGGGTATGAAGTTGCAGTGTTAATATCAGTTTGTCTATGTATCCTCTGACATCTCTGAAAGGTCTGATGTAGATGGTCAGACATAGCGTTTTTAAATATATGTATTCAAGAAGGACTGCTTCCAACTTTTACGAATATATATATATATATATAAAATTTAATATTTGTGAATTTAGGGAACAGTCTTCTTTAATACATACCTCATTTAAAAAACCGCCATATCTTGCTTATATAGCGTATAGGAATAAAGTAATTTTTCTATAAGGCAAAATTGCCCAATAACTGAACAACTTATCTAGGTCACAAAGCCTATTTTTTAAGTAAACTATCTCTTTGATAAAGTAAATGGTGTAACCTTACAGCGTGTGTTTAATCCTTTGTATGAACCATCAAACATTGGATCTCCAATAACCTACAGACATTGTCAAAAAAAAAAAAATATAAAAAAGACTCGAGTAGCTAAAAACGTGTAAATTCGTCAAACTTTTGACATTAATTTCTTTTTTGACTTCTATTGTTGACTAATAGTAAAATGAAAGTTGATTTATTGCTGGAAATAAATCAAAATTTTAGTCTGACTTGTTACTAAAGTCAGATTTATTACTACAAGTAGATACATAATTTATTTTATATAACCATAATAATATATTTCAATTTACTATATATGTAATATCGTCATTTTTTCATTGCAGATAAATAACCAAGGACCTTTTTACAGGGATATTTTCCTTACAAGTTACATAATCTTGCGGTTAAACCTAAATGTAGTAGCTTTCATCAATTCTATAGCAATACGTAACAATGCCTGTCCACTTCGTCATTACTTGCTGGTCACATAATACTCCTAATTTATTTCTAACATTTTATATCTGATTCAAATAGTATAAATTTGTTTTCCACCCATAAAAGTAATAAAATAATAAATTATTCTGGGTTAAGTTGCATCAAAGTTTAATTACATTTTGATTTTAAAATATGATTGAAAACTTTAATACTTTTTTGCTAATATAAACAATACCGTTATTAATCAAGTTTTTAAGGATCAGAATTTTATTAGTCCCTTTTTATTATCAAATATAAACCTTGGATGACATTTAAAATGGAATACAGAAAAAGTGTCTTGTTGTCTTTTAAGAAATCTTGAAAATCCGTCGCTAAAGTTTTAATGGAATTGATTTTGTCTATGGTTTTCTGTTATATAAACGTCTGTTATATAAAGAAATCTTGAAAATCCGTCGCTAAAGTTTTAATGGAATTGATTTTGTCTATGGTTTTCTGTTATATAAACGTCTGTTATATAAAGAAATCTTGAAAATCCGTCGCTAAAGTTTTAATGGAATTGATTTTGTCTATGGTTTTCTGTTATATAAACGACATTTAATATATGGAATAAAATTATATATATATATATCTGATAAATATATATATTTAAGCAGATATATATATTATATAGATATATAATCAAATATAATTCATCAAATAGCAAATCTTCTCTTAGATATGTTTAACTAAAGTTAGCCACTGTTCTCGGTATTCAAGATCTTTAAACAGAGAGATTGTGAATGCCAAGACTGCGGTTTGCTTTATAATGAAATACATACTCCTATATGTACATACATACTATTTTTGATCAAACCACAATAAGAAATGGGAAAACAAGACTAAGATCTTTCAACCGCAACAAGCGGTTTTCGTTAGAGTCAGAGTGGGTTTTTGACTCTGACGAAGACTGCTTGTTACTGTTGAAAGATCTTTGTCTTGTTTTCCCATTTCTTATTGTGGTTTGATCATTGATTGTTGTTTAACATGTTTATGTGAAATCTTTTTATTTACATACTATTTTGTTTATACAGACTTGTTCCAGGACAAATTTCATATTTCTTTTGGACCCAAACCTTGATAATAAAAAACAAATAGTGTAGAATAAATATATGTATTAAAATAAAGTAAAATATGAAATAAATAACACCTGTAACTAGTGTGTTTGTCCCTTCACTCTGTATCTATAGTTAACTGTGAAATGTTTTTGGTCCTTTGTGGATCGTTTTCCTACTGATAATATATGTAAATAAATATATATCAGTTATCAAGTAAAGATAATTGTGATATATAATTTAAGTAACCGTACTACCCTGAAATTTAGGGTATTATTAATAATAAGTAAACTCCATTGACCACTGTGTGAAGTAATAGTTATGCAAACACCCTGTTATTTTCTTCACCTAAATACATAAATAAATGTACATCAATGTATGAAGGATGCAACTTGGTATCGTATTTTATTATAGATATATCGAGAGGTAGAACTAAGTAATTGAACAGCTAGAGGAAATTTGTCAAAATTAACTACTTTTCATTACTATTGTTATTTACATATATTTGAAGCGTTTGTTGAATTGAAGACAACAGGACATGTACAGAAACTAAGTGACAATGATGAAACAAGGACAAACTTCTTCTGTTAGTATTTGTAGCTGCGAAGGTCAGCTAACACAGTGACGAAATGCAATATATCAGCTAACTCAAAGAAAGAGCTAATTTATTGAATTAAGAGAATCTGAACCTGAATTCCAATTAGAACTTGAAATTATTAATCTAGCATTTCATATATGGCAATTCCTGTATATTTGACGCAAGATGATATTGCTTAATTATATTCTTATAAGGTATGAGCAATTCCAAACCACTTTACCTTTTAATTAATAATTTGTCTGGATTCAGCCACACATGCTGACTGAATCTATTATTTTCTATTATTTTATAACAAGAACATTGTACAGGTTTATTACTCTAGAGGGGTTCAATACGGTGTTTGATTTCAATCAAAGCTTGGTCAATCTGAACTACGACAACCTTCGAAAAAAGGATACAAACCTTCTTCGCTACACCTGAAACTTATGCCTCTGGAAGCCCCAAGCCAAACAGTGGTGCTAATTTAAAAAAAAAAAACTTTAAACATTAAAATCAATATTAAAACTTAATTAACAATTTTTAATTGTAATAAAATTAATTAGGTAACTTTGTCTATTTTTTAGGCATATTTATTTATTTCTGAAAACGTGTAAACTGTTGTTTGGATGGTTTTGGAAACTTTCTGAGAACCATACTTATACGGTCCTGTTTAATATGCCCTTACAATTACTTCTTTTTGCTTTCAATTTTTGTTGCCTCACCTAATATTTCAATAGCATATTGATATTATGGCAATATCATAGGTCACTTGTATACTGATAGGTATATCAGTATAAAAATATTTCACATAAACACGTGAAATAACAATCAATGATCAAACCACAATAAGAAATGGGAAAACAAGACTAAGATCTTTCAACCGTAACAAGCGGTCCTCTTCAGAGTCAAAAACCAACTGAAAATTAAAAGAATTTAAATTTTAAAGGAACAGAGCAAACTTTAATCCATCAAAGGATAATTAAGAAGAAAATGTTCCATGCTCTATTATTACATCACTAGACCTTGAAATGTGGAGTATTGAAAGTGGATGTACAAGTCACATTGTCCAATGAGTATCCCTAAACGTTTCTTGATACCAACATCTCCGCACTTAAGTTTTTTTTTATATTGCAAAGGTAGATAATAAAAGTTTTGTTACATATGATTTTGATTTGTATTAATTAGTTTTAGGTGAAAATTAATTTTTTTTGAAGAAAAACATTGATATCCCTAAATAAATTATAGTGGTTCATAATATTATACATTAGAACTATAATATACTTAATTTTATTTTAACAGAAAAAATTATTAATGCACTTATTATTTAGAGTAATATTGAAAATTAGGGATCGTATATGAGAAAAATTGTGATGAAGAAAAATGGGATTTATAACTAAGTTTTAAATAGAGTATTGCTTTGATGGTGCCGTTGTCCAGCAGATGTTTCTAGAGCTTTAACATTCTTTATACATTTCACAATATGTCAACTGCAAGTTTTACTCATATTGCTACATAAATTACTACCTACACATTCATCCTCGCTGATGAAAAGTGGTATAGAGGTAACAGTACGTAGAACATATCTCCTATTGTATCTCTCAACGAATGTATTGTAATATATTTCCCAACATATGACTATGAATTTAAACCAATAATATGTAGTGAATTATTGTTTTGTAAAATAACTAAACGCTTTAAGTTTTAGCGAATTATTATATACTTCCTATTAATTCGCACAAAAACTTTTTTTTTTCAGTTAACTAAAAAAAGTTATAAAATGGTTCTAATGTAAAAAAAAATAAACATTGGTGCATTTTATTATTTAACAATTATTATTTCCGTTTTCATAACTCTGTTAATATCGGCACCTTTAGAATATCCATGATCCTTTAAATTAATTTTAATCAGACAGGGATATCATATACCTTAAAAATTGGCTGATTCCTACCATTTCTTTCCATGCATTTATTATCTTTAGTCTTTATTTACCTTCATAGGTCAACTTATAAACTTGCCATTTGTTAGATAAAAGTATATTTGCAAAAACTAAATATTGTTTTTAGTATTTTAGTATTTATATTTAAACACTAGCAAACGTACCCGTCTATGACGGAGTCAAAAATTCTATTATACTTGGTATTGCAAAATACCATGGAATACCATACCAGTTATAGTATTATACTAATACTGTATTTAGAAATTATATAATAGTAGAAAATATCATTATTAGTACAGTGATAAACAAATGCCTCTGTATATACCACATTAACACAAACAGTTGGAACTTCTGACTCTTGAACAAGTAAACTACAGTTGACCATGTGGGAAAAACTTGGTCACGCTAACTTGAATTCCTGCGTTACAAAAAGTTTCCCCTTGCGACTTAGTTAACGTCATTGCAAAATAGACTCTGACGGGACTTTGCAAGCGTTTCAACGGAAACAGATAGTGGCTCGGAATCAATGGTATGGGTGGTATACACAGTTTTGATGCCCGCCTCTATGGCATATCTGTGCAGGGCACAAACTCAGAGTCATGTCCCGTTGCACAGTTTTGGGGCACTCACGTTTAGTAACATGAAATTTGTTACTGCGACTAAATTGTAGCATGATTGGTGCTCCTACTTGAAGTTTTTACTCATGAGCAGGCAGTCCAGGAGAAATAAATTCAGAGTCAAGAAATTCTGTTCGATAATGAACTGCTTCCTCATCACTAATCACTCTCTTTACTGACTTGAAAGTTCTTTCCTCGGTATGATATAGCGTAAGAAGTTGTTTGTTGATTTTTCCTGCCTGTTCATATTAAGAGCTGAGATTTGCTCGTTTACAAAACTATTAATTCTTAATAGATAGTTTTCTTAAACACCTTTTCAATAATTTCAAATACGCAGTATATTCATATGCTCAAAGGAAATTAAAATCAACTAACAATACCTACTTGCCACACCTGTGTATTTTCAAAAAAAACTTGTCTGTGAAATTAGGAAAGTACAGCTTAAAGGTCCATAACTTCGCTTCTGTACTGAATTATCAATCTATGTAGAGCCTATATTTTAAGTTAGGCATACACAAATCTAGATTCAAAGTTTCAGCTCACTATGTCTCATGGTGGCTGAGTTTACTTGTGACAAACATTTTTGCTTTGAACGTCCATAACTTCACTTCTACGTTGAATTTCCAATCAATTCAGAGGCTATATTTTAAGTTAGACATATAGAAATCTACTGTAAAATTTTCAGCTTGATATGTATTATGGTGGCTGAGTTTACTTGTGACAAAATTTTGTGGACAAACCGACAAATTAACAAACCGACAAATTAACAAACCGACAGAAATTTTTCTAAGGGTGGATTCGGTTTTTCTAATGTATGACACGTAATGAAAACTTGAAATGAGTCAGTTCTAAGTAATGTACAGACAAAATCATTATTTTATTTATATAGATTGCAAATTATGTAGTATTATCGTTTTGATCAACATAGATCAGGGATATTTTTTAAATGTTTCGTAAAAAATAAATTTTTTACTTTTATTTAACTCTCTGTCAAAACCAAAAATTTTCTTACTGTGATTTGGACTTTGATTTTTGTTTCACGAGTTTATTGTGAAATCTTGCTCTCTATATGAATTTTAGTGTAATGTAATTTTATGCGTCTTTGTCCAACATTTTAAAATTAAGTTTTAAATGACCTGAAATTTTGAGATCATTTCCTGATTTTAAAGTACCCTAGATGGAATAAAATAGATTATGAAAATTAGTTTCATGTATGAATGTATGTGTGTGTGCGTGGAGTATCCTAAAAAGAAACAGATATCGCACAAATACAATTTTATATTTAAATTTTTGCTATCGTTGAAACAGAATAGGAAGCTTGGCACTAATATTGATCGATTTGGGGTAGTACTTTATATAAAAAAAATTTCTTTTTCTTTTTTTTTTTGTGGAGCTCTTAAGGTATTTATTAAAATCCTGTGGGTTCGGCTTTTTAGTTGACATTTAACATGTGTGATAGTGAGATCCGTGTGGAGATTGTTCTTTAGGGTTAAAAGTTGAGATAATTGTTTTAAAATTAAGATAAATGAATCTTTCAAGGGCACAGATTAAGTTGATGCAAATACTAAATTAAAAACAGTAATAGATAGATAACAATTATTAAATTTGAATAAATTTGAAATTCATATTTCCACATCAGACTGTAGGCAAGAATAGGTGGTTTTTTTTTTATTAGAATGGAATTAAATTTCTATAAATAATAATAATTACTGTATATACAAATTAATTGCAAAAGTCAAAATTGAAAATTGAACCTTTTATCTGTAACTGATATATTATTCTTTTAACTTTGCAAGTATAGTTGTGGTTCGTCTTATATCTGTTCGTCTCATGTTTTTTTAATATTTAGGTTATTAAGCAGAACACTTCTCTTCAGCACATCTAACTGACTAACTGATGAGATGTCTTTATATATGTATTATATCTAATCTCACATAATGCAATTACATTTTCATTTTTTAAATAGAAAGAATATATGATGTATATACATCATGTGATGTACATAGTGATTTACTTGGAATGTAAAGCATAGGTTTTAGAAAAGTACAATAATTTACCATTGATTAGCTTAGCAGTCCTGAACCAACTAATTTAAACATCAAACACTATTTTCTTTATTGTTTCTATTTTTACGATTTTTTTGTTTTTGCTTCAGTTTTATTACTATTTTTTTTATAACAGTTGGGTAATAGATTTTATTTTGTTGATTTTATCAACTGGCAATTTACATATTTTAGCAAAAGAACAATCTTATCTTGAAAATCTACTAAATACCATTCCTAGTTTGTGTCTCTCCTTCTAATTCCTCTATGCACGCCCCTAGTGGGGCCATGCAGCTCTGCCAATAGCTGTATTGGCTTTAAACCGCCAGGTTCTTGAAACCAGGGGCAAAAAAAGGCCACTGACCTTACCTCTAGCTGCTCAGGTTTAGTAGGACCATTGGTCCAGAGTTTGATCCGAAACTCTTAAAGTAAGTTGGTACTACGGGCGGCGGGGTCTCATTGATTGTTCTCTCTCCATTCCGCCAACTGAGGTTGGACTCGTAGTGGCTGTTGGTTCTCACCAAAGTTGGGTAGACCCTTGTGGTCGCTGTGTGAAAAGCAGTAACTTCTAGGGAGGATACCTGCTTAGCATACCGGGGAGCTAGAGACCCCAAACCCTTACCAGTGGAAACGGGCCTTGAACTCAGCTGATTTGATTGGACAACTGGTGTTTGCATGGTTGAGCCTCCGGCTTTTGACAGGATCTCAGAGTGAGGACGATGAGATACGACTTCTCTTCGAGCCCATTTAAGTTCCAGTACACGAGAGACCTTAAAGGCTCTCATAACTAGCACAGACCAGATGGCGTTTAACCAACGAGAGATTTGTAATCTCTCTCCTTGATTCGTTCACTATGGTACTAAAGACTCCTCACAATGACACCCAGATGGGGTCCAATTAACTACTAGTAGCAAGCTCTGGTCCCGGGGTAACGGGCTTTGCCCTCTTCGGAGGGAGACGACAGAATTCTTAAGAATCCTGTGGTAGTCCTCAAATCGTAAGACGGTATAGGAAGCCTGCCCACTATTTCCTCTATATATATATCGGTATAAAGTATTTTAAGAATGAGCTGAACATAAGAAGGGTGAGAAAGAATGGGAAGACTCACGAACTCAGTAGTCTTATTAACCTTTAGATCCAATCAAATTGGAAATGGCTATTCTGTGTCTCTACTAAGTCTAACATTACAAACTGCCGGACTGCTAGTACTTCTGACATTTCTCCACTATCGTTTAAAGGGTCACAATCAAAAAGAGTCACTCTGAAAAAGCAAGTGCTAATTTGAGATACAGGATTGACAGTGCTAGAGAAAATGGGTACGCATTATTAATTACAAGAGTAATAGCAAACTGTTACATAATGAAACTCTTTATAAATTGACTTAAAATTGTTGAGACTGTACTCATAAACCATAATAATTTGTAACTGATGTAATTATAAATTAATTTAAAATTACAAAAATTAATTTACAAATTAATTTTTATTAATAATACTAATTATTTATTATAATATAAAACATATAATTATAATATATACTATAATTATTTATTTTACTATCCTATAATGTATATATACATATATTATTCATTATTTCATATATATACATATATATATATATATATATATATAATAAATTCAAAACGAAAGAAACACACAGAAAGACACAGACATAACTCATATCGATATTTCGACCATCGTCGTCATCAGGAGGTGTATATATATACAGGAGGTATATATATATATATATATATATATATATATGTAAAATGGCGACGTTGCCATCAGCTGATATGAGTGTAACCTTCCAAAATATGGTGTCGTAAATATATATTCGTATATTTAGGAACAGACCTTTTGTTTGTACATCTCTTGTTAAATTGTATACCTATTTTAATTTCACAACTTTTCTACTGAGTTTCTCAATTTCTTTAATATACTTCCTCAATGTTTATGATTCAAGATAGATTAGTAGACAAACATTTTTATTTACTTAGTCCGACATGTTTCGGTCCTCACTAACCATTTATCAAGGATTATAGCGGTGCAAAAAAAAAAAGAAACTATACATAACTAAAATATAACTGAAGAACATTCATTAATAAATAAACACTAAATACAACATTCCAATGTCCTCATTGTCGGACTATGTAAATAAATATTTTTGTCAACTAATCTATCTATCTTGCACCACAAACAAGGAGAGAGTATATTAGAGAAATTGAGAGATTCAGTAGAAGAGTTGTGAAATTAAAAATAGGCATACAATTAAATAATACAATATATATATATATAATAAGATATCACATAAACACGTGAAATAACAATCTATGATCAAACCACAATAGAAAATGGGGGAAAAAAACCGAGATCTTTCAACCATAACAAGCGGTCTTCGTCAGTTGGGTTTTGAATCTGACGAAGACCACTTGTTACGGTTGATTGATCTTAGTCTGTATTTCCCATTTCAAATTGTGGTTTTATAATTGATATATATATATATATATATATATATATATATATATATATATATAAACAAGATTTCACATAAACACCTGGAATAACAATCAATGATCAAACCAAAAAATAAAATGAAAAAAAAAAGACTAGTATCTTTCAACCGTAACAAGTAGTCTTCTTCAGAGAAGAAGACCGCTTGTTACGGTTGAAAGATCTCAGTCTTTTTTTCCCCATTTGATATTGTGGTTTGGTCATTTATGTATGTATATATATATATACTAGAATCATAGAAAGAGTATACATGAAAGAGATCACAGAGACTTACTTCTACATTTCAACCGTGTCGTCATCAGGTGAGGACACAGAGGAAGGGTCATCTGTCTACGAGGGACTCACTTATTTATCTCTCTACCTGATGAGGATGTTGTCGAAACACAGTGGTGAATTTCTGTGATCTCTTTTATGTGTAATTTGCCTTGGAATCTAGTTAATTTAATTGGCGAGAATCTGTCGTGAAACCGTTTCATTTAATTGGTTTTATATATATATTTAATATATGTAGGTTTATTATAAATTCATTTTTCATAAATTATGTTTATTAAGTTAAATCACAGCGATAAACCTAGAAAAATAAATTCATAATTGGCGTAATTTTTAAAAAGCAGAATTATAATGAGTTTGATTGTTTCCTTTTCATTAATAACCGACTATTAATTATTTACCAATGTGTTTGCTTTAAATTACACATGATAGGGTTGACTCACGATAGGAATATAAAATAGGTAATTAGTGTGTAAGGAAGAAAGGGGTCAGTGGTGCAAACATGGCAGGAGCAGTCAAGGCTGGAGTAGCCTCCTGATCTCTAGATGGCTGCAGTGCCAAGGGTTTAGACGAGGTCGACTCACTCTTTGGCCTCAATTATCTACACTCATTGAACTTAAAAATTAAAAAAAAACCTCCATTTCTTTTAAAACTGATTTTTTTTTATTAAGATGATTACCGGATAATATAATTTCCTGTTTGTGGTACATAATTAACTAGAATGGATATGGTTTGATTGTATCTTTTTTTTTTTAATATGGACCACTTAGTTAATTAATTTAAGCATTTAATAAAGGATGAAAAGTTGCAATGAAACCACTCACTGATAAAATGATATGCTTTAACGGTATAGCTTTAGTAAATTTAATTTTAATTTAGGAATTTAGTAAATTTTCACTACAAGTAAGACTGATTCAAGCATTATAGATATCAGCATCAGTTCCTTTCTTGACAACTGGAAGAAGTTGTCAATTCCTGAGACGCTACAGCCAATGCAGTTAGCCCTGAACTCCTTAATTTAGAGAGAATTAGTTTTATTAAGAACTTTTTTATACCTTTCGATGAATCTGGAGCTCTACTCTATCATTTTTATTGAAATGTATGTATCTAAAGAAAAAAATATAGGCGGCATTATGACAGTGTTTTTTGATTATGAACATAATTGTATGCTGTTAATATTTTACTTATATTATGATAATTTCTAAAACTTCTGTTAACTGTATTAAATATGATTTGTTGATATATTAAATAATTATTCCATATTCTCATCGATTATTCATTTAATTTTTCTTTCTAAATTTATTATAACTAAATCATTATAATTTAGGTCGAAAAACTATTATTTAATGCTTAGACGTAATTTATATCACGTTTTGGAAGCTTATTTTATAAAAGTCTCCGTGGCGCAGACGGTAGCGCACTGGACCTCTAAAACCAAGGGCATAGGTTTGATTTCCACAAAATTTCTAATATTTTATTCAGTTTTTAGCGTATGCAGAAATTTTTAAACACGAATATCAGATTTTGTAAGTATATAGTCGTAGATAGATTAAGGAGAGTCGAATTGAAAAACTTCTTCAGAAAACAAGAGACTTGAGGGTCAGTTTGAATATTTTCATATCTGGTTGTGTTTTTATCAGCTATTGTGTTCTTATTATCTGAAGGGAAACAGATGACGGTGGACAAGGTGGCTAGTTGTGGATCAAGGACGATCACGCGGAAACTGTCCACAGGCCCCCACCCGCCCCCTGCAAGCCTCCCACCTTCTACAGTCCATTCGAAAACAATTCCTACAACAAACAGTCTGTTTTCAATAACTTGCTATTCATTTACTCCTGTTCAATAATTAATACTTTCATTTACCTCTATATGAAATATAGATTAATGAAAGTATTCAATTGAGGTCAAAATTTTGATATCGTGGTTTTAAACGGAAATATGTATTTTGAGATCAGGTTAAGTAGTCTGTGTTGTGTGTGTGTGTGTGTGTGTATGTGTGTGTGAGTTTCAGCAGAATATATCAAAATCCAAAAAGTCGTAATCATCAAATTTTATATGTTAAGTTCCTGCAGACTTGAGATGAAACAACAAGTGCAGAGAACCAATATTACAGTTTTTTAGCAGATACTTTACATGAAAAAACGTAAGTAAGCGGTGATTTAGTAAACAATCTGTACACGATTTACAATCTGTAAACACAATTTATATTAAAATCGCTATGTTTTCACAATATTTAGTTTATGGCCTATTTTGTGTTGATATACCTTATTTGTTTTTCTTCTGAATTAAAATTTCTAGAGAGTGTTATTTTGTAGTAATTATTAAACTAATATTGTCGGGAATAAATATTTTACGGATAATGGATACGTCGATAACAGAAATTCAGTTTGGATAAAAATGTAAGCCTATTATTGATTCTTAAAGACTGAGAACGTGATACTGGTGACCGCTGGACTGTTTATATGGAAATTGTAAGAATAATAGCTAATGCATGGGATAAGGTGAATAGTTTTTAGGTGAAAACATTTCAAAAAACAAAGGTTTTGTGTTACATTATGTGAAAACTGAAAATATTTTTCACTGAATTACTAAAACTATAAAATTAAAGTTTGGCACAAATGAATACGAGGGCTTATACCAATACAACAAAAAGACTTGGTTTTATGCTTTTCTGAGAATAAGAATACTATCTCTCAAATTAACTTAACAGAGACATATTCAGCTTTTATTATGACTTAGTGAGAGTTTATATTTGATGAATTAAAAGTTATAAGACCTTAGAAATTACCTTAGCTTGAAATTCGAAATTATAAATATACAACTCTTCACGGACAGACACTTGTGATATATCTATGAGAAGAACTCTGTTATCATCCAGAAAAGTAGCGTTCTAATCTGTACAATATTATCATATTCGAGGAATAAAAGTATCACTAAACTAGTGAAGCAAGATCTATATGGTATACACAAAGATTGACATATATGGGCGTGCACTTAGCTGTAAAAAATGGAAGATTCATAGATACACTAGCTCTACTGTGATGTTGATGATAAAAAATGAACGATTTATGCACATTGTTGTCAAAAACAGTTGGTATTCTTCCAGTTTATAAAAGATTTTATAATCTTCTCATTTACATAGAGAGCTTCTCACGATAGACTGAGGCAGTCTCAGATCAAACAGCAGAAACGGGTTTTCTGTCAAGGCAATGATACATGTCTGGGACTCCAGTGGATATAACAACTTTTCAAGGATGACATTTGATAATCAACTATTCGAAGTATTAGGCAATATCCCGGTTGCTTGACGAATGACTACAATTCACTATCCACGGACCAACTGTCTCATCGAGAGGCAACACTATGCAATATCACAGGTCATAATACCAATGACATTTCCTGGGTTTTTATTTTCATCTTATCTATGGAACTTCTATGCTTACACTTGTAAATAAGTTGTAAGATATTTCTCAACTGAGCTAGCCAACAGTTTATTTCTTAAACTACCTGGAGAATTTATAAAAGAGTTGTCAACTGTCAACTAACTGGGATTTCTTATACTGACCCAGCACACAAACTAAACTAACACTAACATCTCAAAGATAAAAGTCATAGTTATAGCTCCTCTCATCCTCAAAGATGTTAGTACATGTACACACATATATTTACATTTATTTTCTGCAATTTGCAATTTAAAGAATCTACAATCTTTCTCAATTGCAGATTAAATAAATGGAACCACTGGCGGTTTGGCGTCGTGCAATAAATTATAATCACAAATATTTTTCACTTGTTAGTACTACAGAGATTAGTGCAAGTTAGATTAAGACATGAATAAACCGTCTTGCCTCATATATTGGTGTTAGACGTTAATTTGAAATAACAATAATAAATACAAGTCTAAGTAATAATAAATACATAGGATGTTAGTAAAAACAATCCTAAATTACTAAACAAATTCATTTGAAACGTAGGTTTCAAAACTAACAAATCAATAAAGCATAATAGGTAAAACAATATATTATAAAACTAAAAAATATTAAAAGAGCCGAGTGCATTGCTATATTGGACTGATTTAGGACACTGTTCATCGGCTAAGACAGCTTACTCTGTTGTTTCAGATGTTGTCCATCTTCGATTGCAACTAACCTAAGGTGCTGTGTCAAGGGGTTATATATCAAATCTACTGCTATCCAGATATTGTTATTTGATATTATGGCGTTGTTTTAATATCATATTATTTTAATAACGCAATGATATCAAATAGCACTATCTGTTTTGATTTGTAATCATGTCTCTCGACCTTTCCTCCATTCTATGAACAAAGCAAAGCACAACAGATCGAAGCTTTTTTACGTGAGACCCTTTAGCCACATCGAACGACCCACAACAACCCTCCGCAAGGAGGGATCAAATAACAATATCTAGATAGCAGTGGATTTTATATATAACCTCTTGACTATAGCTCCTTAGGTTAGTTGCGATCGAAGATGGACAACGTCCGAAAGCGCCCCAACGACTCCAAGAATATCTTACAAGGTATGATGGTTTTCCCTATTTCTAATATAAATTGTATTCGAGGTAAAAAGGTTTATCTATTTTCTTAATGTAAATAGAATATTTTCTTTTTTTTAAATTTATTTTTTAATGTTTTTGTTTTACTAATTCTAGTTTGTAACTTCGAATTAGATATAGTTTTCTTTTTCAGATATAGTTTCGTTTGTTAATCTATCTTCAGGTTCGTTAGCATTATGCATATTATTTGGTAAATCCGTTTTACCTCGCAAGCAGGAGTTGTAATAGTCCGACCGGTTTTACACGTAGAGATTCTTCAAGTAGAACTAATCGTAGTCAGAGAGTCATGGGTTTAAATAGCTATCAAGCAAATGGTATCAAGCATATTATTGTTACACCTATTAATTCATTTTTTACTAATTATTTATTTAGTTTAATTCTTGTATAATTTAATAGTCATTCTTAAGTTCATCCAGTCATCTTTTGATTATTATTTTGGTTTAAACAATATGTTCATTTGGTATTTAATTTGCTTATTTATAAAATTGTCTGTTATTATGTTTATATATTTCAAGTTCCTCTATTATACTTAGTCTTTGTTCTTTCTGTAGTCCTTTTAAATAAATCTATTTAATTAAACTTTCAGTTTAATTCAATTAATTTTCGTAGACTTATCAGAAATAATCTAAATGTTGAAACACATTGGGAACAAACTATGACCGATATAACAATCGATGAATCTGACATTCAACCTTATTGAAACAAAAAATAGCAGCCTTTCGTTATATGACTAATAACAATACTTATGAATGAAAATAATTTTAATAAATAACTAAGTACAATAAAAACAATAACTATTAATAATGGATACATTCAGGCTTAGTAAATAAAAAGATAAAACATAAAACGATTAATAACAAAATCTCAAACAATAATAAATAAGCGTCTATAATATACATGGAAGAAGTTATCAAAATAATTTCTTAAATAATAATCCAATGCAATTTAAAGGTAGCTATCAAAAGTAACATTGTTATAAAGCAAATAATGGGTAAAACAATGGATTATGTAAATAGGTAAAGCCCATGACTCCTTGAATATGATTAGTGCATATGATATTTTAATCAAAGGTTAATATGATTTTTATTAACCATTGTGGTACCATTATCAATAAGAATATATTTGTCATTATGATTAAACAAAGGCTTCTCATAATGAAGAGTTAACTTCTTAAACATTATAACTCATTGCTGTTTTAACATAGCTACTGTAAATGATGCCTGCTTATTTGAGACAATGTAATTTATACGATTCATATTAATCTTCATTATTCATTTAGTATTGTTTATTATAAAAGTAATATACTGTTTGATTATTAATTCAATAATTATATAACGGTTAAATATTTTTTTTTATAACCAAACGAACATTCAACACTCGATGTGATGAAGGAGTAACATCAAGTGTTGATTTGACACAATGGTAATTTTAACCAAATGAATGGTTGATTATTAGTTATGGGAATTTTGAACAAAAAAAAACTCTTTGTAAATAATTAAAACGTTTAAAAAAAATGATACCAAAGAATATTTTAAAATATATATTAAACAGGTTTTAAGTTAAAAAAAAATAATTTTCTAATTTAAACTTCAAATTTGAATTAATAACACAAAAATTATGATATCATAATACCTTGTTTGATGTATGTGTGAAAATAATGCTATAGGCTGGCATTAAAAATGCCGTTTACGAAAAATCCGGTTTCTTCTGATTTCCTGCCTGAATTTCGAAGCAAATTGTCAAATTTACTGCCTAATATTCATGGGGGTGCAGTTACAGAGTGATGATAACCACTTAAGGAAAAAATTATATTAATGAGAATACAAATTTCGATTAAATTAGCATTTCGAGGATTCCTTTTTTTAATTGAAGCCGTATGGCTGTACACTAGCTGGTAGACATCAATATTTCAATTACTTATTATTAAGTGTTTATCTTCCTATTTTTAAAGGTCAAAATGGATAGTAATTTTCTGTTAAGTATATACAGTAGGGCTGTTCACACTTTTTTTCATGCAAGCTACTTATGAAATGAAGAAGTCACAATAATCTACCTACTATATTTAGAAATATATTGAGGATTCTTACAATTTATGATGATATATATGATATTTCATCGTAAAAAAACTTCTCTTCTCATATTATATGAAAGTGATACATTTTTTCTTCTTCCCCGATCCAGTCTCTCCACTCACATTTATACTCATTCTAATTTTAAAAGAAAAAAATATAAGTAAAAAATAAAAGGCAACTTAATGACAAGCTCATTAGCTTTACTGAACTTAGAGTCACTTTGCCGTTGCACAGTAACCTAGGTATAAAAAAAAAAATAAGAATTCATTCAACTGAATATTCTGTATATCAATCAGTGACGGAAAGAATTATAGGCTGATGTTAATATTTTTAATGTCATGCGATCTACCAATAATACCTTGGTGATAGACTGGCAGATGACGATCGATGTATTAAGCACGTTGTACAGCATCTACAACCTTTAGAAATACTGTGTTTTGGAAAATACGTAACTCCTCAAACTGGAGGTTGTCGGATTTTAACCGGTACTATGTTTGTACTATAGTTAACCTTTTTTGTTTGACAAGTTTCGTTCACGATTGAAGATTCAAGATAATATTAAAGCTAACTTTTAATAAGAACTTATTTCTCTAAAGTTAAAAACATATTAGCTAGTTGATTATAAGGGTCAACACAAAATGGCAGAGTTATGAAAGATAGGGGGAAAGTATAATAAAAAATTACTTTAAGTAATATTCAACAAAAATCTAGTGCCATTTACAAAAAATGCTTCAAATACTATTTCAGATATTATATCTATTCAACGACTAGTAAAAAAAAAATGAACTGTGAATAACTTAGGAAATAAATTCCATGGGATTGGAAAAGTTGTCTAATAGAGGTTGATGATATGGGTTGCTAGAATCTTGAATCACAAGAACTTTAGTAATCTTAAATCTTGGATGATAGAAAGTTGATAGGCAATCTGTATTTGAAATCTCTTTCTCGCTCAGCAAATTATCATATTCTATTGTAAAAGAAGTCATTTCAGTTTACAAAATACTGCACGCTTTCTTAGCAGTCAGAACATTAACATACACTCAAACAGTACACGACTACTGTAAATTTGATGTTTCACGGATAATATTCATTTGATGAATTTATGTTTGTATTTTTTGTCAAATAAAATTATGGTTTTCTTTTTTATATTTACTGTTCGTAACGCCCTAAGTATAAATATAATTATATATTGATTTTTTAACTGACCTATTTAACATTATAGTTATGGATAGATATAGGGAATGAAATAATGCTAATAGAATATAATATATTAGTTTAGTTGCTGTGGCAGTCCAACAACGGAACCCACAAAGGCCGAACATTAATGCTTCCTTCTTAGTAAATAAAGAGTCTAAGTTAAAAATTGTCTTCATCCAAAAGACTTTCCAAAAAAAATTGGCCCTTTGTGATATCACACAAAAGAGATTGATTCTACATTGGGGTGTTAAAATTTGCCTAACTTAAGGGTATTTAGAGTACAAATCTTTAACGAGTATCTGACATCGTACAGGCTTGAAACTAACAGACAATGTACTCAGATTTATCACCTTCCACATGAATGAATCGAGGGCCACAGTGGGTGAAAATATCATAATAAAAAGTATATATATTTATTATTATTATAAAGGTATCCATCCAATTTGATGGACATATATCCTATAGTAGTGGTCCTAAACCAGTGTTTCCCAAAGTGGGCGGTACCGTCCTCCTGGGGGCGCTGCTTTGATATCGGGGGGGCGGTAATGGAAAAAGGAGCGGGGATTCTATTTCCATAAATTGAAAATGTTCATGCAATATAATTTCTAAATTTAAGTGAAAACACAACATGTAAACTTCTAGGAAACGGTTTCTTAAAATTATTTGTTATGATAATTCATTTTTATGTTAAAAGTATTTTCTCGCCTAAGTTTCTTTTATTGCGTATTAATTCTTTTGCATAATTATGCTATGGAACAATACATCTATTGATTCTAAATAAATTTTCGATTGGGTATTATTTTAATTTAATTATTAAAATGTTAATCATTTGGTTATTTATTCTAGTAATCTGATTATTATTCAAGGGTGTTGAGTTATAGGTTTATGGACCCAAGGGGGCGGTCACTCGAAAAAGTTTGGGAAACACTGTCCTAAACTATCGATAGTGAATCATTGGTGAGTCACGTGTGTTACCTTAGTGGGTTGCGAAAATTTATAGAATTACGTATCAGCTTCGGCTAACCGCAGTCTATCAATATAGTTCGAAACTCACGCTTTCAATGCCAGGTTAGTTGTTTTAATCATACAGTAGTTCTTTACATGACCTTAACAAATCAACAGTTTGTCGTTTTCGTACAAGTTATTTTGAAAAAGAAAATTTATAAATAAACTGATGACTTATAAATTCTTTACAACTAAAACTATCGCGCACTGAAGTTCATATCAACTCCGTTACTGAACGTAGCAAGAAAGAGGTTCAACCCTCCCACAGGTCTCACTGAAAATGCAATTTGAAATAAATTTGTTTCTCTCATTAATGTAGTTATGCAGTAGAGTTATGTGTTGGCATAAATTGGGGGTCATAAATAGCGGGAGACGACTCCAAAAAGTTTGGACATTGCCCTACAGTTTTATTTTTCACTTCTCGACGTTTGGTCTAGTTTAAATGAATTCGAACACCTAAATGCTACGGCTACTTAGTATTTAGGAGTCATAAAATTACCTTAATCAAGCTTTTCGGAAGAGGGCGTTCTTCTTTAAGTACCTGACATAGTACTGATGACTTCATGTCTTATCCAACATAGATAGATTTTCGAAAATATCTGAATTTTTAAACATCTATGAAGTCAAATGCAAATCAATCAAGATTATACTTTACTATAACTAAGAACTATTAAACATGGAGCAATTTAATCTCGATATTTGGACTTATTTACATTTTTGTAGATAAGTCCAAACACATATTGGTGTTGAGTACATTTTTGAAGTTTCTTTCGATTATTTCTGTCTTTGTGTGGTATAGTATACATCCAAAAGTTCGTAGACACACTACTTAGCTAATAAGACTATAATTTTAGACTCATTTTATTTTTCATAAATTATTAACCTGAAAGTGTTGTAACTGTGGGATAATTATGAAACTAATACTAGCTTTAACTGAAGAAAACTTCAAATTTTTCTTATAATCTTAAAATCAGTTTTGCATAAAACTATATAAATTGTGGCTTAAAGTTAATTTCTAAAGCTTGTGCACACGTTACTAGCATAATTATTATACCCAAAAAGAGCTCCACAAGAAAGAGTGAGCGGAATTCTTATTTGTCGATATTTCATGGACATAAAGGAACATTTTTTCAATTGAATACCTAACTAATTATAAAAGAATGAAAATTTGTGAACAAAAAATTACTTTCAATTAGCATGGAGGAAAAAAATTCAAAAAATTCTGATTGCTGCAAAAAACAATATATTTTGACAAGCTCAAAACTCAGCTTGTAAAACAGAATCAAAATTGAGTCAAACAGAATTGATATTCAAAGGTTTAATAAAATGAATTTGAAGATTTTTTAAAGAATTAATAAGATATGTATGATGAAAAAAATTCTTAAAACTATAAAATGAAATGCACATATATTTTATGACGTTTTCCAGCTTCTCATGATTATAGTCTCTCCACTGGGTTGTAATCAATCTATATTCTGACACTTAATGTCAGACATATAGCTTTTGTTGTGTTTAAGAACCCAATTGTTTTTGGGTAATATTAAAGCATTAAAACGGTGTTTTTCGTCCTTTATGACAATACGGCTACTAATTTTAAGTGACTTCTCCGGTGATTAAAAAAAAAAAAGTAAAATTTCTTATTAAGCATTATTTGACTATGAATATTTCATGAAATTACAACGTTGAAAGAGTAATATAAAACTAAAAATAACAACAATAACAATTCCATGCGCAGAAATATGTCAGATTGTTCTAGAACAATATTCCAATTTTTTTATCAACTGATAGCATATAGGTATAAAATTAAACAAAGAAATTAATACATCTACACGTTAATCACATTAAAATAAAAACTATATTAAATTAATTGTCAAGAATTTGACATTATATTTACTTATAGATAAGTTGAGTGAAAAGTTGACCTACATTAACATTTGTAGGTTAAATAAAAAGTAAATAAAGTCAATAAATAATAGTGTTTTTATTTTCGAAAAGTACATGCAATGCCATTTTGTTTTGTTTCTGTATAAAACCATTGTTTTTTTTTTAAAAAACCTAATGAAACAAAATGGTATTATCTGTACTTTTCGAAAATAAAAACACTATTATTTATTGACTTTATTTACTTTTTATTTAACCTACAAATGTGACAGATCATTTTACCTGACCCTGTATTTGGCATTTTAGAAGTGAGAGGATTTTAATAAGTAATGCTACTGTTATATTAATTATATTATTATTATATTATATTAACATT
Source organism: Hermatobates lingyangjiaoensis (assembly GCA_026182355.1). Classification (NCBI taxonomy): domain Eukaryota; kingdom Metazoa; phylum Arthropoda; class Insecta; order Hemiptera; family Hermatobatidae; genus Hermatobates; species Hermatobates lingyangjiaoensis. The sequence continues at coordinate 1,016,698 of JAPFBL010000094.1, forward strand.
ACTGTATGTTAATAGCACTGCTGTTAATACTAATAATACAGATTAATACTACTAATCAAAGAAATTATGATTCAATAATATTGCATTTGTATTTTATAAGAAAGTGAGACACACTTCCTAAAATTGAGACTGATGTAAACAAAAATCTGTATGAATAATATAAGTGAGGAGGAGCCGAGGTTAAGGAGTCTTCGAGAGGGGTAGAACAAGATCTAGTTTAGAACCAGTCCCGACGTTATCACTTCACCGGTTTGATGAACCTACCTCGCCTATATCAAGGTTAATCAAATTCTTATTCCATGAACGCAACAAACTGCTCAGACAACACTCTTACCTTGCTGAAAGAATATTTCTGCTTCTCACCTTGATTTATTTTACTTTTTTCTTTTTTTTTTAATATTTACTATTCTAATAAAACACTATGCCGCTAAACATATAATGTTATAAACAAAATAAAGTTCATTCTAACAGTTAACATAAAAGTGAATATATTTTAAAAAAAAAACATACTAATTGAGTTTTGGATATAGCTTATATTCTTAATTTGGTCACTTAATTACTTCATTGACGTAAAACAATTGCAATTTCCATTGTATGGAAATTTTTACTTATATTTGATATGATAAACTTCACTCTCGTCCTCAGGTCAACTTATTGGCTATTATTTTCTTATTTATCCGCTTTTTCAAACTTCTTCAATAATATATTTATATTAACTGCAAACTTTTTTTCGGGAATGTCTTTCATATTTGATATTAAAATGGTTCCTGAAAATTTATATTTTTTTCTTTTATAATTTATGTATAGAATTATACATAGAAAAACGTTAGTTATACATACATACATAGAAATACACATATATACATAGAAAAATATTAAACAATGTGAATTATTTTATTTAATTTGCAAATCATGGAATATAAAGTAAATATATTTACTTACGCATTATATAAGAGCATTTCTATCACTGTTTACTATAAAAATGATATTATTAAAGTTTTCGATTGAGGTTTTTTAATGAAATCGTATATTTGATGATAATGTGAAGTTTAAATAAACTTTATATTGAATTATACAAGGATACAGATAATTCTACATGCAATAACAAAAGTCTGGTGTGGTCTACACTCAACTTTTCTATAAGTAAACAGAATATCAACCCTGTTGACAATCACTTTAGTTTTGGTTTGTAAATATAAGTGGGTATAGTGTAGACGTAATATCAAACTCTGCAGTAAAGTATCATCAAAATCCTAGATAATCAATTTGATGATTTCATTTGTTTTAATGCAGTTATATCTATTTTATCAGGTATGAAAAAGTTTAAATTATTAAACTGGAACAATCAGATATGTTATTAATTTTAAATTGAGGGTCTGAGTCTTTAAACTTTTATTAAAACTTAACTAAAACTTTTAGTTTTTTAAACACTGAAGAAGTGGTTAAAAATGAGTAATTGTTTGTCATAAATAACAAAAGAGTACTTTTCTTATGCATCAAATAACTTAATAACAATGGAGGTCTTAAATACACCAAGAACTGTGTGACACTTAGATTTGTTCGGCAATTAGATTGATTACACTCTTTCGCTAGAGAGTCATCCATCACCAAAGAAGAATAATTGAAGATACGATTAATTGGCACATTCCATTATAGTTGTAATAATTATACTCTCCATACATATAGTATTAACTTTTCAAAATATCTTTTATTAAAACTTTAAATAACAATTCTGTCAAATGAACTTCAAATTTTTGTACTAAACCTACAAACAATTCTGTTTCAGTTAATTCTGACAATAATTTTTGAGTAAATATAAACAAATTCAAAATTATAGCAGGTTTTTGAACTTATTCTATGTTTAGTTTTCAGTTTTGAGAGGGTGCTGTATTCCCTTTTTAAGGCAATGTGAATTAATTAACTTTTTTTTTATAGCACACTAATTTTAGTTAAAAATAGTCAGAAAATTTAACTTTTAAGATTTGGCCTTTAGCCTAAAAATGCCGCTTCTATGTAATTTTGACAATTATTTATTCAGCTAATCCTCTTATAAGCAATAATTTGATCCAACACAAGGGGTGGTTTGAATCGTTTGATTCAAACTGTCAGAATCAATGATAAGTCAAGGTATTTATTTTATTGAAAAATTAGCTTTACCTGTTAATGAAAAATCTGATTTTTGGTCTCAATTATTACTGATGTTTGATCCATAACTATCCATATATTTCAACATTAGAGATATTTTGATGTCTAGAATTCGTTCTAGAGGAGCAAAAAAATCACCAAAATTATATTTTGGTCAAAAAAATTAACTTTTCTATGATATAATATTGATGAAAAACCATATATCTCATCTACATTATAGTGAATATTTTTGAAAAAAAATGAATTTGAATGATGAATTTGAATCATCCCACGGCATAGTCTGTAGAGAGACCACAAACTTTTGGCTATACACCCACCCTCCCAACCACCCACTCATCTGCCTAGATTAGATACACAAAAAATAGAGAAATGGGGCCTGTTACCATCTAAATAAAGGAAAAGCAAGTCTGAACATTCTAGTCTGTGAACAGTTCATGTCAGCGACGTCATACTCCGTTTCTTTTATTCCCCTAAAACTGCTCTTATCCAAAATTTCCAGTCATCATATTCATAGAACCAATCAATACATCAAAATTGATTAGAACTTTCTAATTAAATGGGTAATTTTTATTATGACATTACGACCATAAGTTTTGAGGTTATTAACACATAAATCTTGATTCAATACTCTCACTGAAAGCATTTCAGTTTGTTACACGAATTTTAATAAATGTATTTAACTGCCATAAATATTGTTAGGATTTAAAACTTTTTTTTAGAGAAATTATGCATAAAAAGTAGATAGTATAGGTGGGGGCCAGGCTAGCTCAGTGGTTACGTGCTCACCTCTGAACTGGTAGGACCGGGGTTCAATCGTAACCTGGCCCTCGATTTATTCACGTGGGAGGTGAATAAATCTGAGCACGTCGTCCCTCGGTGAAGGACGTTAAACCGTCGGTCCTGAGCCTGTACGATGTCAGGTACTCGTTAAAGATCCCTACTCTAAATACATTTGAGTTAGGCAAAATTTAGGACTCCCATTGTAGAATCAATCTTTATTGTGTTGTATCACAAAGGGCCAATGCTTGGCCTACGTGTGTTCCCTTGTGGGACTGCCACTGCAACCTAACCTAGATAGTATAGGTGACATAATTAAAATAAAAATAAATATCCACGTATAATTGTATTTGATAAATAATGTGATCATAAGTGAAATCAAATGTTCAGCGAAATGATTTCTACTCATTGGTACTGTAGTACTACTTTTAATTGGTACATTGGTACAACATTGGTACTATACTACTTTTAATTGCATGAAATTAAAAACTGAATTCAGTGAATTATTCATATCATTCATACCAGTTCAATATGTGACATGAAATCATAGCATAATGTTCAGTTCTTATCAGTAAATATGTAATGCACATATTTTTCTCTATAATATTAAAAATCAGAAATATTTAGATTTCTACATAAGAAACTAATTTAGTTGAATTTAGTTAAATTTCACTACATCATTCAGAATTGGTATATTATTGGTATATACCAGGGCTTTTCAATGTTTTGCTGCTGGTAGGCCTCCAGAGATATATATTGTCATCTGTAGACTCCCCCCCCCCCCACCACATAGCATAAAAAATTTCATTATGCATATGTAAATTCTCTAAAATATTTGAATTGTATGTAAATAAAAATCTAACAATTAAATAATTGTTATTCCATTAAATTAATAACATGAATTTTAAATACTAATATCGAATAATATTTTTTTTAAAAAAATATATCATTATTAATTATTTTATATAGAATGTTATAAAGATTTTATAATGAATTAGTTAAACAAAAATGGGTAGAGCATGAAAAAGCTTGTAGCATTCAAAAATTATGGCACATTATGACAAACTAATGAGGACATTGTGTCTGATGTTTATTATTGGTCTTTGAATGTATTAACGGTCAAGTTGCTACGTCATTAATATATTCCTCGTTACGGTATAATGATATATCTATTTAAATCTGGAATGGATCACTAATTACATACATTGGATCCAGATAACACTACTTTTTTTAATTATGGACCCTCTTTGATCTCCTGTGGACTCCTGGAGGGGGGGGGGGGGGTCCATGTCGACCACGTTTAGAACTCCTGGTATATACAGTTATAACTACTTTGTTGTTTAAGCGAAATCGGGACAACACTTATTCGACTAGGAATAAGGGATTGCGATCTAATTGTACGAGTCTAATAGAGGCAACGAGTTTAATTTGTACTTACAGATTGGACGAATAGCATATTGTATTGTTAATATTAAAATCATAGTAATCCGTCTTACCTCGTACCCTGCTGCTGAAGTTCTTAGACCGGTTTCGGGCGTCACCCATCTTCAACAAGAACTGATCAACTTGATCTGAGTTGATCAGTTCTTGTTGAAGATGGGTGACGCCCGAAACCGGTCTAAGAACTTCAGCAGCAGGGTACGAGGTAAGACGGATTACTATGATTTTAATATTAATGATACTAACCTCTGTGGTAATGACAAAATTCATATTGTATTGTATTTGATATGATTTGATGCATCACTTTAGATTTGTAAATATTTCGTTACTAGGTTAAAGCTAAGAATTAATAACCGGAAAAGTCATTTTGACCTCCCGGCAGCTATGCAGGATAGTTGAGAGTTTCTCAATAAGTGCTACCCGCCGGCTGTAATCACAAGGTAAAACCTTAACGCAATAGGCAATACTTAATCGGTTGGAAAAAACAACTTGAGCTTTTGCAAGATGAAAAAAATACTTTACCCTTTTATAACTAGATGAAATTTGTTAATCTCTAGGAAATTGTTTTCGTACTAAATTGCATTTACTTTTATAGATCATATTTTCATTGAAGACTATAGAGCATATCAATTTAAAATCAAAAATGAAGAATTATTTAGTTAAAACACACATTTTGTTTTCGATATGCAAGAACTAATGAAAATATTAATAAAATATAAATTCAGAATGTAAAGAAGTGAAAAAGATTCATAAAAAATAATTTTTTTACATTTGGTATAAAAATCCTCAGAACATTTTTAAATTTTTTTTTCAGTGCTCACACTTATAAGATTTTGACTTTTTAGTGCTGTTCTTGAGGAAGAAATTGTGGCTCATTTATAATTTGGCACCCATATTAGAAGTGGTTGTACCATATTGGTAGTCCTAAATTTTGTCTAACTCAAATTTATTTATAGTTGTGATCTTTAACGAGTACCTGACATCTTACAGGCCCAGAACCTACGGCTTAACTGGAGAACGTGGCCAGATATATTCGCCTTCCGCATGAATAAACCGAGGGTCAGAGTGGGTATTGAACCCTGGATCTACCTGCCCTCACTCGAGTATGTTGACACAGTGCTAACTTAGCCCCCTAATTTTTAATAGAACCAAACGACATAAAGCCGTTTAAATTACTGTAATATTTAAAATATTACTGTAAATTACTTAAATATTTTGATAACATTTTTTTTAAAGTTACTTTGAATGGGTGAAACAATTATAAGTAACGTAACCTACATTACAGTACGTAACTATTAATTTCCATTTTTTTCGTAAAGGAAATTAACATACAACTCTCTCTTCAAGATAATAATATTTAAATCAAATACGCTAAAACTTTAATTATTGTGTTCGTAATATTAAAGTTTGCAAGTTAAATTTCAGTTTACCTTATAATCATAAACCTTCAATTTTAAGAAACTTATAAAGATGTCAATCACCATAAAATGTTAATGTGCTTTCGTATTTCATAAAAATATATATTTTTAATATTTATTATGGAGTTTATGTTTTTTGTTGTATGTAATGAAATCGAAGGAAACAAACTTATTTTAAGAAAAAATAGCAAAATCTGCGAATTTAAATGACAGGTGTTATAAAATTGTAGAAAACTTTAGAAAACTATAGTTCAAGCAAAATCAGGAAAACACAATCCATTATGAATAAGGGATTGCGATCTTATTCTGCAGAGGCAACGAGTCTTACCTACAGTATGTAACATTTTTACAGTATTCATTCCATTTTTGTTGTAAAGGAAATTAACATAGAACTCTCTATTCCAGATAATGATATTCAAATCATATTTAAATATCATTTAAATATGACGTACTACCCGTACGTTACTGTCCGTACTATAGGATAGTACGTTAGGTTCATCGCAGTCAAGAATTTGGCTGTTTGATCAGCAGTGTTGCATTTTAGAGTGCAGGAAAATTGTTTTGGGTTATTTTTACGGCATTGCTTGTGGCAAACAAATATCCCCCAATTTTGACATGTGCCAGGATAACATATCCAGAAATCTGGGTAAACGGTGCACCATTTCCTTTGAAGAGCTTTCAAACAACTATTTTTATTGTTTTATAACTTATTTTCAAAAAAACAATATCCCAGAGAAGTATTCAGTTTCATGTTCGGTTTTCAGGCTTCTTACTAATTACAGTATTGTGAATTTCTTTTATGAAGTTAGCATTACATTTTTTTTTTCAAATATTGCCTGATACCATGAGAATCAAGATTTATTGTGACCTTCTGTTAATGTGTATCAAATTGAGTGTAAACTGAATTTTGCAAGAGTTAAATGTTCATGTAAGATAGCTTACACTTAGCACACTGCAGAGTTCAGGAATGATACAACCTAGAAATAAGTCACATTTCGATCTCCTTTGATTAGTTGTGATACTTCGTAGTGTTTTCCTCTGTAACATCGGGTAAGGATGAATTCTCCAAACTTGATCTATTGTGATGGAGAATGCTTTATCCTTAAGAGCCATACAAGCCGCTTAATGGTTTCTTTTACTTCAAACTTCTTTTAAAAGTGTAAAAAGACATTTGCACTTACTGTTCTTGGTTAACTCTTTTAATTGAATTTGCATGCTGAATTGAGTCGCTCTTAAATACAAACCAGAAAAGGATATTTAGACAATCCTGCCTATTTTTATCTGACGTTTCCAGATAAAAACCAAATATTCCTTTTTTTCCCTTTAATTTCCGACTCATGCATAATTCTAACAACTTTCAGTGTGATCTATGAACAATTAGTGTCCTTCAGTTTACGTTTCCAGTTAGTTATTTTCTACCTACATAATATTCAAATATGTGTAACCTTAAAACTTATAATAATAAAAAAACAGGTCTTTTAAAATAATGTACAACAAAAAGTTGCTTTCCATGCCAATGTAATAATTAATATGATTTGTTAACAGTGAATACTGTCTGCTAAATTAGATTTAAAATCATCTTATTAAAAATCAGCTTATTATTATTAACGTTATTACGCTAACAAGTTGGAAATTGTTGTTACAATATCATATGTTAAAATTGTAATTTATTTTTAGCTTAGAAGTTAAAATTTAGGGTATCAATATAAGTTACACTGTTAGGATAACAATATTATAGGTTAAATTGTAAGTCATATTAATGAAATCCATTTACGTGGAATAATACTCAATTGTTATGTAAACAACTTTCTTTTAAGATGGGTTAAAAATACTTTTAGAATCTAGTTTTTAGAATGAACCCATCCATAATTTACAAGAATGAACATTATTTTGTGATTGTATTTTAAATTTTAGAAGATCTATTTCATGTTTATTAAAAATTAAAATCTCTGTTTTATTATTACAACATTTTTAATGGTATTTATAGTAAATATTGTATTGTACTTGACGAAAATATCTATTTAATTGTGAGCATAACAAAATCGATGATATAGAAATGCTAAAAAAATTATCAACATTTTTGCCTGACAATATTCAAAAAACCTTCGAAAACATTATATCAACCGAATAGAACTAAAGAATATTGGAATATATAATGGAGCTGAATGGAATATTACATATTAAAGCCCGATTAAATGATCAATAAGTTTAATATAACAAGCTTATTAATTCAATGTGTACAAAAAAAAGCACACAAATTTGCATTCATTTTTCATTTATCATTATCATTTTCGTGTTTAAAAAAAATTCTAAAAAGAAATATAGTTGTTATGATAGAAATGACAATATGTTATTGTTAACATTTTTACTTATTATATGCCACTGTTATTTATAGAAAGACCAAATTATATAACTACGAAAAGATGTAAATAAGTTATCTTTGAGAAGAAGAGTTTTTAAAAGCAGGTGTTGCAAAAGATTGTAATAGTAACTTTCCTACGAAGCACCTTATGAATATTTCCTTTGAAACATATTTACGCTTGAAAGGAGCCCAAAGTGAGGGGAGAATTCGTTCAGCAAATATGAGTCTCCATTACGTAAATTATTCTCTCGCTCTTTTCTTCAAGTCGAAGTCTCTTCGAGGTCGTTATATAAAGTAATGTCGGTCCTAACACTTAAAAAAATAACTTGATTCTTCCTTCATATTTAGAAAAATTTATTTTTGTTTAAGCTATAACTCACTACTAACAGGGTAGTTACAAAAATTATATAATACTTTACTTTAGTTATATAACAGTCTATATGGACATCAATAACCAAGTAAATTTTGGTGTTTTTTGAAAACTGAAATTATATAAAAACATTATATAAACCTGTGTAAGGTATTCAGTAATTAAGGTCAAGGGTCAACTATCACAATGAACTAAAAGAAAAACAGACCATGTGATCCAAAAATTGTTTGTAAGTTTTATATAAATTGATAACTCACTACAATGGAAATTTTATAAGGGAACATTCTTTAAAGGCTTTCATTTAAACCTCATCAAGAGAATAAGTAATCATTTCCTCTTGAGGGTGTAAAAAGAAATATCTTAGATAATTCCCCGTTATAAAATGTTCAATGAGGTGAGTTACCAGTCTTATTTGTATCACGTGTAATTGTAATTATTTTACATAAATACATATCAAAATACATACGTAAGTAAGAAATTCAAAAATGGAACTAAGATCTTTTGACGAAAATAACTGGTACTCGTCAGAGTCGCACTTGAACTGACAAGAGAAAGGAGAAATGTGATGTAGTATTGAGGAGAGGGAGATAAGAGAGGTATTTCAAAGAGCCTAAAAGGGAAGAAAACGGATCAAAAAGCTGAGGAGTCAGGTTAAACAACAAGTAAGAAAGAAATAAATAAAACATTATCTGCTCTATCTATTCCTTTAATTTTAAAAGACTTTAAGACTCATGTCTGAATTTATTACAGTTGGCGCTGTGGTTTTTATCTATCGTGTCTATTATGAAATCTTGTTATGTATACATATATGATGTATATACACAGAATAAATGATTCAATATTTGATGCAATTATACCTAAATCTTCATATAGTTCTAATTTAAATGTTGGGTCCTTAAGCACAAGTAAACTGATGCTTCTGTGACGTTGAATGTATGATTCATACGGGATTTGTATTGTTTCAATTTTAAATAAAAAATAAATATTATTGTAAATCTAAATAAAAAATGTTACACATTTTATAATTGTTAAAGTAAAAGTTGCTCTACTATTTTAGGAATACGTTATATTTGAGATAAAGAGTTTAATTTTTATTTACATTACACTTTTATAATGTTATTGTGATTAAAGTAGTAATAATATACTCATAAAGAATAAATAGCAGTTTGTTTACTACCGACGTTAAGAAATTTTTGATATAGAAGATATTTTCATTTCAACAGGTTTAAAAGGTGAGTGATTCACATTTTGTAGTTTTAAATCATATTCGTATTATTTGTTATAAGCTTGTAATATCAAGAGAGCTGGATAAAAACATTTTTAAATATGAAACGATCTTATTTTAATAATTTTGATTGTCTGATAGAAATGTAACTAACTATATATATATATATATATATATCATCCTAAATAAATAATGTTTTACAAATAAAAATAAAACCCTACTTTCAACTCAGTAAATTCTGATAATGGCTGAAAGGACATTCGTTTGACCTCAGGTATTGTTCAAAGCAGAGTCGATTTTCCTTTCAACTCTTTAGAAATACTTCAATACACTTAAGAGTAAGCTTCAAGGTAATGATTTCCAATAGAAAGAGCAACAAGTGTTAACATCATCATAAAAAAAGCAGTAACCGATGAAGAGCATTTTTTTATGTTGTAAAGAATATTACTGCGGAAGCAATATTAATTATTTGAAAATAGTATTACTTTTTTATCGCTGTTGTAAGTAACTATATTAATAAATGTAACAAACAGGAAAAACTAAATCGCTTAAAGAAATTTCTTCAAGCTTTCTGACCTTTTTACGGTGGAAAAGGTATTGCGTCGCTGAAGTGGAGTTGGATGCAGGTTTGTGATGGTAGTGGAGGCGTGGGCGAGGTCGGGCAGCGAAAGACTCTACTAGGAGGCCGTCGGAAGTGAACTGTGGCGTTCTGAGGGGACTCCGCCAGAGGGCGCCACACCACCTCCGCCATTCCGGGACATGGCAAAAGCCTTCCCAGAATGACCTCTAGCTTGTGTAATCGAGATCACTCCAACTTCGGCAGGCAACTCTAGTAGCTCCCCCCTACCTCCTCACACGACTTCTATTCACATTTATTCTACCTTATGCAACTCTCTCAACAGTTTTTCTACCATGTTTAGGAACCTATTAGGAATTAGTACATAGTAATGACCAACATACTAGTTCTTTTTCAAAGAAAAAGAAGCCAAATTACAGATCAGTTAAAAAAATTCTTTGGTTTACGAAAACTTGAATTCACTAATATATTTCCTACATTTCAAGAAAAATTTTAGATAATAAAATTTCTATCCATTATTTGCATTAATTGGATATTATTTACTGTTTGTGGACATAATAATGAGTTGATATAATTGGACATTTTTATATCAGTAGAACAATAATTCTTTCAAAAACTTGAGCATATAAAATTTAAAACTAAATAAAAAGGAGCTATTCTATTTAAACCACATATTACATTGATATTAAGGTAATATATAAATACTTATAGAATAACAATTATGAATAAATTGATTTGAGATTTTGAAGCTTCAAAAAATCATTTTTCGAGCCTTTTTTTATTATATATATATATAAGATTTCACATAAACAAACACGTGAAATAATAAGCAATGATCAAATCACAATATGAAAGATCTTAGTCTTTTTTTCCCATTTCATATTGTGAATAATATATATATATACACTTTTTTGATGAAAATACGATCCAAAATGGACAAATACATGTCCATAAAAAGTGTGTGTTTTTAATTTCTCTACGTTTCTTTATGTACATTGAACTATATATATATATATATATATATATATATATATATATATATATATATATATATATTATATATAAATATTGATAAAAGTATCGACCGTGAAATATAAACAAAACTAAAGTTTATCGGGACTCGGTCAGTCCCAGTTGGCAACTCTCATTGCCAACGTTTCGGTTTTTATTTAAAACCTTTTCCATAGGCAGAAGTATAAATTTTGAAACTGAAAAGCTAAGTATTACATTACAAATTATTTTACAAAGAAAAATAGTATGTGGATTTTTCTTTGTAAAATAATGTGTAATGTAATACTTAGTTTTTTGGTTTCAAAATTTATACTTCTGCCTATCAAAAAGGTTTTAAATAAAAACCGAAACGTTGGCAATGAGAGTTTAATTTGAACCTGAAGAACTGACCGAGTCCCGATAAACTATAGATTTTGTATATATATGTTAAAAGATTAGAATGGTGTTGTTTTACACGTGTTTTTAAAGATTTACCGGTTTGACCAATATAAATTTTATAGCTATTTTTGCACGGGATTTTATAAATACTACCGTACTTCAGTTCCCTGGGAATGTTTTTACTAACATATTGCCTACGTTATTAGTATTAGAAAAAAATATATTAAATTCAAGTTTACGCACAATCTTAGGAAGAGGGTTCAATGACTCATGATACGGTATTTTTTTCAGTATCAAATTCCATAGTTTTACCGTACGCAACATGAAGCAAAGAACAACTATTAAAAAACGAAAATAAAAGAAACCACTCATTAGGGTACTTTTTACCCTATTCGGAAAAGGCATGATCAATCAGATAATTGTTTTAATTTTTTTCTTGATTAGTGTATGTATATTAACCAATAATGATTCAATTAATTTATAATTAATTAATTAATTAACCGGTTATTAAAATTTTGTATATTCGTCATTCATTCTTTTAACAATATTCTTTATAAATTGATAATACATAAGTTTGAAAAGTTTAAATGTGAGTAATAAACTTGTCTGCATGTAGGAGAGTTTGCTCTTTTAGGCTTCTTCTCCATCACCTCGAATCAAATTTATTTTAAGGTTCTTGAAACATTATTTACTCCAACGACCAACGAAGAGTTCCATGCACGACAGTGCACGTCGTAATTACCAGAGGCCCACTACTGCTAAATTATCATCCTGCTTTTTTTTTGTTTTCGTCAGTAGGCATTGTCAATACGGGGGACGTTAGTCTGTCAGGGAAAGGAGTCGTTTCGTATCGTCAGTAGCATTGTAGCTAATAGTAGGACGTTAGTCTGTAGGATGTATTAAGGCATTGTAGCGTATTCGTGATCTATGTCTTGCAGTTTTGCATTATCTGAGGTACTATATTATTTATAAGTCATCAGGTCGTCATATTTAGTTCAGGAAGGGAGCTATTAGGAGTCATGGTATTGGGAAGGGTTGTTTGTTGGATTCAGGATTTTACTCCTTAAATATTACCACAGTTTTCATCGTGAGCTTTGTAAAGTTAAAATTTCACGTTAAGAATTATTTGAATTCCAATCTAAACTTTGTATTTCTTAGCAAAAAAATACAGTGAATCCTCGTAATGCCTAATTGTAAGAGCAATTTGCTTTACGAACAGCTATTCGTAAGAATTTAAGACGAGTAAAAATTCGTAGTATAAGCGACTGTCTTCCTCATGCTTAGATGTTCTCTGTTTCAAGTTTAGTAGATTAATGAAACATGATTATATCTTAAATGCATTTATTATTCTTGTTACATGTACAGTATTGTTTATTTTTTCTAATTGCTCCTTTTCTGATTAAAAAAAAAAAAAACTTAAAAACAGGAAATTTGGGGATATAACGGATTATTAATTTTCATTAATTTCCATATAAGAAAAATTGTTTCGTAATATGAGCATATCGCTGGATCTGGGAACGAATTAAGCTCATCCTGCGAGGTTCTACTATAATTAAATTTTGTTTGGTATGTTATATAAGTGAGATATTGCTTTAATGCAAAGCTGGTGTTGATGTCAAATTTATCCAATGGTTTACGTTGGATAACATACATAATAAATAATTATGCATGTTATATTTAATGACTATCAGTTGTAATAAAATTAGATTTCCATTACATTCTAACTGTTTTTGAGTGTTAATAATAGAGAAGGAGAAAGGAAACAATATGATATTACCAAGCTTAAGCACGTCTGCTGGTTCGAGTAAATTCACTTTCATTGGAAATCACGTGAAGAAGTTACGTATTCAAACTTGATTATTCTCGTGTTTCAAATGTTGATTTTCATAACTGGAAAGATTTCAAATGATGATTCTTTCCCATTTGTTTTAACTTTGTGGTTTTCTCTTTCATACATATCTTAGAAGATTGATTTTGCATTGACCTCGATGATGATCACAGTACAGGTAACTCTATATTGACCCATCTTTTCCTTCGCATTGAAGTATTGTTCTGAAATAGGTTTGTTGTTAATGAACCACTGCAAGGTACATTTATGCGTTGGAACACTCTGCTCAATCTTGCAGTGAAGTTTTGTCCCACATCATTCATACTCATGCCCAACCTCAATCGATAATGTGCCCATACACCTGCAATATCTCTTTAGGACCTCCTGCTAGCCGTCTCAAATAGTTAACTGAAACAATAGGGTTGACTGCTTTCCTAAATTGCTTTCAAATAGCAAACAATTTACCACTTTTTAATCATCTCTCAATGTTTTAATATTCCATTATATTTTATAGAAAGCCATTAATAATTTAACATTAATAATTTAGCCATTAAAGCTTATTAATAATTTAAGCCATTAATAGTTAACTGAAACAATAGGGTTGACTGCTTTCCTAAATTGCTTTCAAATAGCAAACAATTTACCACTTTTTAATCATCTTTCAATGTTTCAATATTCCATTATATTTTATAGAAAGCCATTAATAATTTAACTATATTATAAAAGAAAATTTATTAAAAATTCAAGTTAAATAAAATAATAACTAGATTAGGTTAGGTTACAGTGGCCGTCCCGAGAGAGAACACACATAGGCCGCAAGCCGGCCCCTTGTGTTATAAAAAAAAAAAAAAATAATAACTAACAATCAATTATTTAATTACTAAGAATATTAATAATTAGTTAATTAATTACTAGGCTTACAATGCTTGTAATACATTCACTTTACAGTTATACTTATCTTGCTGCTACTTACATTATTTAAAGCTTACTAAATATTATCTACTTTCGTATATTGTAATATTATCAGTTTTATTACATTAACTGTTGTAATCTTTTACCTTTATACAACCTAAAATATTAATTTGGTAATATGGTTAACGAGTAAACCATGTGTTCACTCCAGATTTTAAGTTTTCTTGATATTAAAAAGTGTCATTATTTACAAACTTCGAAACTAAAAATATTCCCAGTTGATTTAGTTAGGTATTGTGATATGATTATTTTCCTTTTGAAGTAAACACGATACGAGTGAAGAAAAGTTCTATATAAACTATTACATTTTATATACATAAAACTTCTATATAATAATTTTATATGCATATATATTTAAATTCTAGTTATATATATAAAATGTAATTTTTTTTGAGGGTTGAGGTCTAATGATTTGAAACTAGTAGTTTTGCCGACGTTTCGACATATATTTATGTCATCTTCAGGGCTACAACATGATTGTTTTACAATTAGCACTACTATTAGAACTATAATCAGTTATTTCGACTATGGATTTTTTTTTTATTTTGACATAAAAATATTGCTATAATTATTCTATTGTTTTTACGATTATTTCATAAGTATAGAGATCACTATTTGATTACCTTGGAACTGATTATAGTTGTAATAGTAGTGCTAATTGTAAAACAATCATGTTGTAGCCCTGAAAATGACATAAATATATGTCGAAACGTCGGCAAAAGGACTAGTTTCAAATCATTAGACGTCAACCCTGAAAAAAAATTACATCATATAAATATTGGGTCAAGAAAGCAAATCATGATATATATATATATATGTTATGAGCCGTTATCAGCCTTTGGAGCGATTCACATCTATTCCTGACGACGAGGACTTCGAAATATAGTAGTTAGTTCAGTGATTTCTTTTCTGTGTGTTCTTGTGAATATTCTAGTTCATTCAGTTCGAAGAATCATTTCATCTAATTGGTTATATATATATATATAATTTGTGAATTACTTCTTCTAAAAATGATTATTTTTAGTTTCAAAATCTCTAGATGCTTTCATCTATAATTGTTATGTATTATCTAATAGTTTCCAACGCACATTATTAGTAATAATTGAAATTAAAAACTAATAAGTTAAAACAAGTCTTCAGTCAAGTGAATGTTACTAGAGAATATGGAATATGATATGATCCTGTGTAGTGAAGGGTATTTTTGTTGAATTGTTGTTATGGAGATGGTATCCTTCAAAGACATTTCTAGAATTACATTTGCAATTAAAGTGAATAGTCCGAGATTCAGTTGTGAACTAAAATACGGTATATGTCAACATAATTAACAAATATTTTGGAAATTTGTCTTAAGAATGAATATAAATATGTCCAGAAATTATCATTCCTAAAAGATATTTCTTGGCTATATAAAAAAACAATTAAGATTAAAATGTTCTCTATTATTTCTATCATCGGAGATGCTTGTGTATTTTTTTTAAGAATTATATGCGTATTAAGAAATTTAATGATGAAAGATAGATGCAAATGTAGATAATGTTGACATTTTTAATAATTGTTGTTATTGCATTCGTAAAAATTAATTGTATACATTTTCTTGTAGGGTAAGTATTGTTCAGTGACGAGGTGGGTTTTATGATGAAAAACAAAAATTTAAATAAATATGTTTTGAAAAAATAGAGCAGTATTTTTTTTGAAATTACAGAACTTTTTATGGAAACTCTTAGTTTTCAGTGCTCAAAGTATTTTCGCGTTCTTTTTTCCCTTTTTCATAAAATAAGTCAAATTTGAGTAGTCTGGTGTTATTGAAGTGAAACCAAATTACAATGCTCTCTGAATCCAAAGATTTGAATTTCAAATAATGAAAAGTGAGAATAAAACTCCCTTTTTGTGAAAGAATACTAAACAATACTTTTTTTAGTTTCAAAGTCTGTGCACTGTTTAGTTATAGCGTTATGTGATTATTTACATCTACTCGTAATTTAAAAAATTATGTCCAATAAATCATACAACAAAAATTTTTTAGGTGTTGTTGCTTGCGGTCAATTTATTAAATATTTCAATCCTAAAAATACATATATGATCCTGGGATATCCATTTAAATGGAAATAATACAAAGTCGCATAGAGACTTAATGCTGAAGGAAGTGGATGACTTTTACAAAAGGTGAATCACTCGGCCCCGTTATGGTTGCTCGACCCACGCCCTCAACTGCCAGCGTGGGGGCCCCCAACCTACTTCTTAACAATTTCCTCTTTTCTTTTATATGATTAAAAGCTAAAATTCAGTTAGTATCAATTAGATTAAATAACTTTCTAAACTGCTTAATTTTGACAAAATTGTGATTTATAAGGCGGTGGCAAAAGAGCTTTATTGATTTCATTTACAATCTATGAAACATAGGTAGGATGATATTGCGTTCATATGAAAAGCGTATCCTGTTTTCAACAGAAGTATATGTTTTGGAGCTTTCTGAATCCAACAAAATAGATTTCAAAAACTAGTCCATTTGTGTGTGTGTGTGCGTGTGCGATTGTGTACGAGTATGAGTGTAAGCAAGATCCTCCAAAACGAAACTAGTTATAATCATCCTATAATAATTCCTTATTAACCCTGAGACAAATCAGCAGTTACTTTGTCTGATTTTTTCCCAAGTTTTTCGATAATTTTTCCACATCATTTGATTTCAATGATGTCATTCTAGCTTTTGGTTGATATTTAATATGTGAGGAACTTTAATTTGGATTTGGAGTTACCTAAATGGATCTGAGTAGGTTGATATGAAAGTTAAACAAAAGCAGTAAAATATAAATAATAATATTAAATTTGGTATAATTAATACATTATATGTATTATCAATAAATTATAATATGATTCATTATAAACAAAGTTTACTTGTATTTCAAGTGTCAAAGAAATAACAGTATTTTTATATTTAGTGTTATCCAAAAATGTACATAACATATGATTTGTAAATTTTGGTAGCAGTCCCTCCTGTATTCCTCCTGTCGATTGGTAACTTACTATATTCTGTGGATACAGTAACAAGATTGTTATTCCGGAAAGTCGAGAAACTTATGAAAAAGCAAGTTTCAGCTAAATTTGGTCTAATTTTTAACAACATACTCGTATGGTTTGATATACTACTTAATTTGTTAAACAGTTATAATTTATTGAAATATTTATTTATAAAGTAAAAGTGACTTCTCACAAGTAAAAGGTTTTGTGACATCTCACACTAGATTTGTTATACTTATTAAATTGATTTATGGAGTCCTTATATAGCGTAAAAGTACTTAGAAAATCCAATAAACTGAATGCAAAACACTTCAGTTGATTTTCTTGTTTGTAAAACAAAATGAAACAATTATTGGAACCTTCAAGATCGCAATAGTTAACCAAGAAGTAATATTTGCATAAAAAAAACTTCTCAAATGATCCTACTACTATTTTAAATCACTTCATATGTCTAGTACCAACATATGTTCAGTGAAGAACATGTGTTCAAAAGACCCATCAGAGTCAAAGTCTGCTTCTTCTCTCGAATGCCTCAGTTTGTGTTCTTTTAGTTAATTTATAAATTTCTTAAAACTTACGGTAACAGATCTAGTCTCATCCAAAAACGATAAGCAATTAATTATTTCTTCTGGCCTGCTAATTTATCATCAGCGTTATATTTTTTGAATGGTATATCATTTTTGCAACTTTAATTATTATTAATTTATCATCAGCGTTATATTTTTTGAATGGTATATCATTTTTGCAACTTTAATTATTATTAATTTATCATCAGCGTTATATTTTTTGATTGGTATATCATTTTTGCAACTTTAATTATTATAGATATCAATAGTATTGCTATGATTGGCCACTATAAGTGTTGACATTGTTGTTACTTATTAAATATTTTATTTGTATAGAGATTAATAAATACAATTTTGATATTTGTAAGTAGGTAGTAATCTTTCTACGTAATCAATATGTAATAAGTAAGAAAGTAAGTTTTGGTATGTAAGCAAAAGCTTCTAGTTTTATTTAAAATATTTGGTTATTTATTTAACGATTACAGCCTTAAAAGTTCAATTTAAACATAAACTTTTGATGAGTTTTAATAAATATTCAAAGAGATGATTCACTGAGTATACTTATAATTTAATTTTTTTAAAATTTCATTTGAAACTTTTAAGAAGTGCAGTAAACATAATTATAACTTTTTCACTACACGCAGCTGTTACATGAAGAAGGATTCTTGTTATTTTGTTTACCACTTGTTTGAAAGTAAAAACTGACGCAATGCAAAGAAGAGCCCGGGGGGCTTTAGAATATAGCACCTTTATTAGGAGTATATTAACTCATCAAGGTGATTCATCCATGAAAGCTGATTGGTGATTTACAAAACGATTGTTGTTCCTTTCAAGTTATATTTACTTCTTTTTTTTTGCTTAATTATAGACTAAAACAGAAATGACTTTTTAACTTATTGTTCACAATATGTTTTCTTTCTTCTTCAAATGAGTTTTTAAGACAACATTTATAATTTTTTGCCCCATAATACGGAACATTTTCAATAAAACATGCACAATATTCAACGATTTAGTTTAAAAATTCATTTTTAAAAACATACTGCTACAACTCTTCAAATAGGTATTAATCACATAATTAAAATATAAAATAATCTCTTCAAGGTGACTAAATCTTAGAAATAATTATTCAATTTAACGAATCCTATATAATTATAATTATATAATAGTTAGAAATACTATTTGTCTTTACTTTTATATAGAGTGAAATTACTGACCAATTATGTCATTTATCCAACATTTTCACTTAGTAGAAGCATACATTTTTAATGAATTAAAAATATTACAAAGGAATTCATACTTTTTGCTTATGGGATGACTTTCAAACATCGCGTAGTGTTTTTGGCCGGATATAAACGTTTTGTGCTATTCACTAATGTTATTATGAATAATTGTACTACAAGAAACCAAACAAAACTGAGTAATTTATATCTATAGAGATTTGATTTGAAAGAAACTGTTATTATATATTTATACATTTTGAATTTACAATTATTCACTCAAGTATTCCTGTGAATGTAATATGAATTACAATTAATGGTACCACATAACAGAGAGGACACTTCTTGTTTAAATTATTAATAATTGTATTATTTTGTACTTAATGGTTAACAATGTTGTTCGTCATTTAAAACTAGCGTTCTTGGGGAAGCTCAATGAAGTTAGTTAACCGTAGTAGCATGCTACATTAAACTTCCTCACATGGAGAGGAAAAGCCAGAATCACGTTCACGCTTGCAACTGATGTTCTGTTAATAGAGAGTCGCTAGAGAAAGCCCAGTCAAACTGATTACGAGACTATTATCAACTGACAAGATCACAAAAGGGAAATTTTATACAAATTAGTTTGATAATCTTGCTTTCACAAATCATAATAGTGATAATTTCCAGTCTTTAAGTGAGGTTCCAACTGTTAAATAATCAATTTTAAACCTTGAAAGCATACATAAACATTAATTATCATAATAAATTAGATCATTAATATCAAATGGAGTGAAGAGAGTTTAGAAATAAAATTTGTATTACTTTTAAATACATTTTTTAAAATTATGAAAAAGACCAAGTTATCAACCCAAAACATTGGAAAAACTGCTATGATGACACTCAGACGTTCAAAGAGACAATAGTTCGTACATTGTTTGAAAGTATATATATATATACTGCCACAAAAACCCGTGTCAGAATCTAGAGTAAAACCAGGATCTTCGTTCAAGAAATGTATATTTTGATATCAATAGAAGTGATTATGATTTTTGTTAAATGTTTATGAAATATACATACATATAAAGGCGTTATCGTTATTTTGTATGCATATTTATTATTCCTGTAGAAGTAAAACTAATAGTTTTTTGTTTTTAAATTGGCTTGCTTCTGTACGTTTGTTACTTGTTTACAAATTAGTTACATTTGTTTCTAATTACAATGTAATTTGAATATAAAAGACGACTAAACTCTGATTGAAAATGAGCTTGAGAAACAAAACATTCCTAGACAAACTTTAGCAGTTTCTAATTTTATGTAAACCGTCATCTGGAAGATACTATGCACGCAAAGTAGCAAATCCAGAGTGCTTAGTCTCTCTCTTTCTTCCCTCCTAATGACGATTTAACAAAAAAATGTGTAACTGTAAGTGTGTATCCATCAATTTTTTGTTTTTCATGTTTAGTTCTGAAATTTTTTTCGTTAGATAGTCGTTAGTTGGGTCTCCAACAGTCCCTGTCTTTACTCTCCTGATGACGGTTCAACCGAAAATTAGTGACTGTAAGTGTGTTTGTCCCTTTACTCTGTATCTATAGTTTACTGTGAAACGTTTGTTGTCCTTTGTGGATTGTTTTCCTGTTGATATATATATATATATAACTTTAAATTACACAAAGCACGACACAGAAAAAAGAATAAAAAAAACACTTACACAAATCAATATTTAGAACTGCTGTTCGTCATCAGGAGTAGACTAGAAGAGAGGACGAAGTGAGAGAGATCTCCCCACGTCGAAGAATGGAGCTCGAAATATATATGTATACTCAACACAACTTGAGTATTGAGTTGTTTGAGTTCTTTCTATGTGTCATTTGACAAATTGGCTCGAGGATAGTTTTGTTTTATACTATGCCTTCTAGTTTCTTAATACAGTCTTTTGATGTCATGAATCAAAATTTTAAAACAAAAAAGTTAATGTAAGTTGTTATCTTAGTGAAACTAACTAAGGTCAAAAAACACAAAGGGGAAATCTAAATTTGTCTAAAAAAATTATTAAAGTAAAGTCATTGATAGACCTACGTGATCGAAATATACAGCCAGAAGTACAAACATGTTGTTCAAATTGTGTGTGACAATGGAACAATCAGTCAACATTAATATTACACTCTCGGAATGATCATAGTTAAGCAGATTAGTTTGGCAAGTACAGAGTCATCGAATCTGCATTTTAATTATGCTGCGATATCTCACCTCAGTCTTTACCTAATATAACCGTGATGTCACTATTTTCTCAATTGTCACTGTCAGTCATTACCGTCATGTTAAAAAAGTATCATTTAAAAGAATTTAATATTTATGTATTGACTGTTCAATATTGTAAACTAAACTATGGTTTCTTAATTTTTGAAGCAAACTATTATTTGAACGATCTATTTAATTTAAAAACGTATAAGTTATTAACAATTAATACAGATTGAAAGTCCAGTTTTTTTTCATGTTTACTACCTTCAAAATAATTTAAATATACTTAACCTTATTTGTATTGTATCTAATGAGTAAAAGCAATGTACAAATCGAAAGCAATTTTTTAAACAGAACAAACAATTTTGTTAGGGAATCAATCGTTTGTAATCAATCTATTATTCTAAAGAACAAAAATGATCAACAGGTTATAAACTGAGCCGATTGTGGTGAAAGTGAGAAACATTTGAAAGTGACTAAAAACTGTAGATAAATAACGAATTCTCGAGGATTGATTTTGATTAAGCGTTTTTCCTTTAGTGGAATATTAGTTTTTGAACCTATATATGTTCAAATAATGATGGTTAAATTTTAACCATCGCTCCATATCGTGATGCAGACTTTGGAAAAACCATTAACATGGAAATTTATTATAACACGAACAAACATGGTATGTTAATAAAGACCATAAAATTTATTTCCTGTCTGTTATGGTGTTTATTAACATATCATAACTATTCGTGATATAATAAATTTTCATGTTAATTCAGTTAATTTTGATAATATATGTTACAGAAAGGAGAGATGTGGATAAGGCTTTGAATACTTCCTACAATAAACCTTG
This sequence comes from Hermatobates lingyangjiaoensis, assembly GCA_026182355.1. Taxonomy (NCBI): domain Eukaryota; kingdom Metazoa; phylum Arthropoda; class Insecta; order Hemiptera; family Hermatobatidae; genus Hermatobates; species Hermatobates lingyangjiaoensis. The sequence goes on from JAPFBL010000094.1 coordinate 1,039,063, forward strand.
AGAATGCCGAATAATTTTCGGCGAAATGTCCTCTTTAAATAAGATGTTATTAATTTAAACTTATTTCTCGATAACGAAATTAATATTTTTGAAGAATCAGTGGTTGAGAAGTTATCTAAGAGGTATTGGCTAACGGATAGGAATATGAATATGAACAATCAGTTACCTATATGAATATGAAACATTACGTTCCACAGGTAGTATCAACGTTTCATTCTGCAATAAGAATTCTAAATTTTAAATTCATTTTTTATTAAACCTATTCCTGTTTAGGATTGATGGTTTACAAGGATTGAAGTGTGACCCATCAAAGCATGGGCGAGGGTGCCAACTGCAACCTATAAAAGCGCCAAGCATGCATATCCATTGAGATCTAATGAGTATCCATGTATTCAACATGGCTTTCATGCTGTTGGTTATTTACCATTACCAACTTTGATTTTATCATTCTAATCTTTAATACGGATAGAAGAGTACCAAGTATGCACGAAATGGCTGTTAAGCCTGCTTCATTTTCAACTCCAATCCTTGCATTACTTACCCCCTCTTAGACATATCCGCACTGCTCCTCCTGTATTTACAGAAACTGCATTTTTCGTTTAACTGTACTTGTTATGATGGATTTTACATTAATTTTGCTTTCACTAAGTTGAGTCTGTGTATCAATCGTAACGGGACTTTAGTTGGTTTGAATAGTAATCTACCCATTTCCATGGCAATTTATACAAAGGCTCAGAATAGCGAAAGCCAAAATAAAGAAAAACGGAGCACAAAATGTGCAATCTAAATTGTAAGTGTTGTTGTAAGAATACAGAAGCTGTGAGGGGAACGGGCTGGATGTTATTACTGAAAGAATAGGTAAATCAAGGATTTGCAGTTGCAGTTAAACCTGTCTCGATAATGAAACAGGTTTAACTGCAACTTCCTATAGTAGATACATTTATCTATGAATATTATATATTACAACCATAAATGTAAATACATATGCATCATTAAATTAAATGTTGCTATATTTTATTGACCCTAAATTTTTGCATAAGAACTATGTGAGAGTGATTATGAATCATGATCACCTCATAGACGTTTTGTGCAATAAGTATTCTGAGTAGTCAGAATTTTCTAACGATCCCATCAAACCATTTATACATGTATTCAGGTCATTGCTAATAAACTTCACTACTTTTTTGACTGCTAATACCCGTGTTCATTAAAACTGTATATGTTTTTCAATCAAGTGGAATGATCAGTTTTCGTATCTTTTTTTTGCCATATTGCCTGCTTTTGTCATTAGGGTACTTTTGGACTTAGATCTTCATTACTATAATAACCTTTCTATAATGTAAAAAGTTATTCATTATATACCCAAGCAATAAAAATAAACGCCTTAATAATTCATTACTTTTAAACAATACTTTTCTAAAACTTTCTAGAAAACGTCATTCAGTTTTTCTTCCACCGGTTATCTCTGACAGAAATATATCCCATTTTCATGGTTTTCTAGAACGATTCTCTGACTATCATAGTTTTTGGAAACAAAAGACATGTCAAAACAGCTACGTATCACGGACAGAGAAGACGAAGCCTTGCTTTGAATGGGTCGCCATGAGTGAGTTTGGTGTCTTACTCTCAGTCCGTTAAGTATGGCTAAGTCACGTGTCTTAACATTCTAAACTCTTTCTTTCCTCTTCGTAGATTAGGAAGCCTTCCTCCCAGTCATGTTTCCATATTCTCCACACTGTTATTTTTTCTTTACTATTAGTATAGTATAGTGAGAATGAAGAAAAATATATTTCAAGATGTTGACGGCTTTACATATTTTTTAGTCCCCAAAATCCATTTTTGACGTAGTTTTGATGATGTCTGTGTGATGCAGGTGGGCGGATGAGTGGGTTTGAATCCAAAAGTTTGTAGGCACTCTAGAAGCCATTCTGCTTGATGAACTAAATTCATATTTTAACCAAAAATGGACCCTATAGTGTAGTTGTGCTCTATTGTTTGTGGAAAATATTGCATTAGGTAATCACTTATCTGACTTACAGGTGTGCTTTAGGCAACTTTTTTTCTGAAAAACTTCTAACGCAAGAGTGTTCCAATTTTAGAACTGAAATAAAAATGACATCGACATTAACTGAAAAAACTCCAATTTATTTTAATGACCACAAAGGTTAGTTTTTTAACATAAATACAATATGTGATTTATAACTGATTCTGAAAGCTTTTGGACACGATACATGTCACACCCTACAGACTGATTATGCACAATGAAATTAAACCACAAAATAACACCTCTTAAGAGGATGAGCTGAATACTTTTGTCAAAAATTACATGGATGAAGAGGGCTTTATGCCACATGTTTTTTCTTAAGCTAATAGGCTAACTATAGAAAACTTAAATTTTGCAAAAAAAATTGTTATAAATCAATATGCTGTAACAAAAAGTTCAAACTCTGAATCGGAAAACTAAACATAGAGTGAGGCTCTATAGAGGTATATAGTATAGTAGGTATATAGCAGTGGCGACTCCTGACCTTTTTCTTTAGGCATGCAATTTTCAAAGAATAAAAGAAATACCCTTCTAATTCTCATGTTCAGTCTTTTCATGTTGCACAAAAGGATAATGATGTATTAAAAACATTTTATGGGGATTTGAATCAGGTTTTATTTGGAAATACTTTTAACATTAACTTTTATTAACCAATACAATAAAAATAGGCAAAAAATGTTTTTATTAAAGAAAGAGATACACAATACATCATTTGAATAAAAACTTCTTGCAAAATTCTTCGATAACAAAACCATAAAACTTCTCTCTATCTGCCATGAGATCTTTAAGTAAATGTCTTTCAATTGAAATTAGGGATAAATTAGACAATCGCTCTTCACTTTGGGAGCTTCGTAAATAACTTTTAATTCTTTTGAGGGCAGAAAACGATCTCTCAACACTTGCTGTTGTTATGGGAATAGTCACAACCAAATTCATGAGTTTATAAATTTCCGGAAGACCTGAGTGCAAATCACTTTCCAGTATGTATTTGAGGAGCTCAGCAAGCCTGAGTTGCAGTGTATGCAAACTTCGTTCTTGTTTCTCTTGGCAATTAAGACCATTTTCATTAACCAGAAATGATAAGAGTAAACCCCTGCATTGGGAAGCTTAGCGCAATCATAGAAAATGGTTCCTTAGCGTGTAGTGGAATAAAAAAAGGGGTTCCTTTAAATATTTCGAGTCTCGAACATTTTGGTTTCTTTAAAGATGAATTCTATGCATGCAATGCATGTGTTGCATTCCCTGAGAAATCGCCACTGGTATATAGTGAGGCTCTGCTTTATTTGTTGGATTTCTTTACGTTGACTTAGAAATTTTTGTTCAGAATCTACTTAAACAGAATTGTTATTTTACGTTTAAGAAAATAAATTTCAATATCTTTTAATTTGTTAATGAAATATCTAATAATATTAAATTCAAGCTACAAAAACCAATTTGATGATTTTCTTGAACCGTCATTGATTGATGCTCCCTTTGAACTTAATCATCATACTTTTTACTTGGTGAAAGATGGATAATTGAGATTATTGGATATAAATCCATATAAATTCTTAAACAGGCCCTACAGTTTTTTAAAGCAGATAGAATAGGTCTCAAAGAGTTTTATGAAAAATACTAAACTAGAACTCTCTGAGGTAAGCAAAAACATTGTGGTCTCTTTAGTTGAAAGACTAAACTGAAAAAATCATGCTTTTTAAGATACATTGGCTAAAACCACTACAGCAATGTTCTGTTATATGAGATTCTTTGGTAGAACGTAGGGTCTTATAAAGAATTCGACAAAAATTACATTTTTGACTACAATAACTATTACTGCTGTGATAAAACCATTGATATCATTGTATCTTTTCTAAAGTGAAAAAAGTAAACAAATCAACCTTAATAAACTGAAAATACCAGTTATCTGGAGATATCAGGAGCAATGGCTTCTTTTCATACCCCTCGTGCGGGAAAATTATTAGACATAAGATTTTTATCAAGAAAGAGGGTCTTTGCAGTCTAATAAATGGAAATGCTTCGATGGGAATAATGGTTCCACAAATATAATGGAACTAAATATTAATTTTTTTGTCTTATAATGCCATATACAATATTTATTTGTATTAAAACTCCTCCTCCTCCTCCCCCTCCTCCTCCTCCCCCTCCTCCTCCTCCCCCTCCTCCATCCCCCTCCTCCCGCTCCTCCCCCTCCTCCTCCTCCCCCTCCTCCCACTCCTCCCCCTCCTCCCACTCCTCCCCCTCCTAATCCCCTCCACACCCTCCTCCACCTTCCTCCCCCCCTCCACCCCTCCTCCTCCCCTCCCCCTCCTCCTCCTCCCCCTCCTCCCGCTCCTCCTCCCCTCCTCCGCCACTCCACCCCCTCCTCCTCCTCCTCCTCCTCCCCTCCTAAATAGTAATTCTTCTAAATCTTTGTCGATAGTATTATAAGAAAGACATAGAAAACGTGATTACTCCCCGTTTGAGTTTCCTATCTCTATAAGAGTAGAGTGCAGTTCTATGTATATATATAAATTACATATTATTGTTATATATATATATATATAAATATATATATATAATGACTTCACATAAACACGTGAAACAACAATCAATGATCAAACCACAATAAGAAATGGGAAAACAAGAAAGTGGGTCAGTTGGGTTTTCAGTTGGGTTTTTGACTCTGACGAAGACCGCTTGTTACGGTTGAAAGATTTTAGTCTTGTTTTCCCATTTCTTATTGTGGTTTGATCTATATATATCATATATATATATATATATATATATATATATATATATATATATAATCCGTTTGATAGACTAGGTGCATTATGCAATCGAGATTCGGTCAATTTTCTAGTTTCAAAATTAAACAATCAATGACGACGATTTGGTTTTATTTTAAAATCGGAATCTTGGCATTGAAAGTTTGATTTTGAACCTAGTAAATTGACCAAAATAGAACCGCATAATACACCTATATTTATATATATATATATTTATATATATATATATATATATAGAAAATTGTCACAATAACACGTGGTATAAATATTCAGGTAACTCACCACAAATTAGAGAAGATAGTCGCTCTAAGGCCTTTCGTTTTCACGTCGAATACAAGTGAATACAAGTTGTAAGCAGGTTATGAATTCATAACCTGCTTACAACTTGTATTCACTTGCTCGCTGACGACGTGAAAACGAAAGGCCTTAGAGCGACTATCTTCTCTAATTTGTGGTGAGTTATCTATATATATATATATATATATATATATATATATATATATATATATATATATATATATAGGCTGAGTCGTTATCAGCCTTTGGAGCGATTCACTTCGTTTCCTAAAGACGAGGACATCGAAATATAGTAGTGAGTTCAGTGGTTTCCTTTCTATGTGTTCTTTTTTAAATTCTAGTTTATATATATATATATATATATATATATCTGTATCCGTCCGGTATCGATCGTGGAATAGAAACAAAAACTAAAGTTTATCGGTATTCGGTCAGTTCTTCAGGTTCAAATTAAACTCTCATTGCCAACGTTTCGGTTTTTATTTAAAACCTTTTTCATAGGTAGAAGTATAAATTTTGAAACAGAAAAACTAAGTATTATATTACAAATTATTTTACAAAATTTTAAAATCATTTAACTATTTTAAAATTAAATTATTTTTTAATTTTAAAAAATTTTACAAACATTTGTAAAATAATTTGTAATGTAATACTTAGATTTTCTGTTCCAAAATTTATACTTCAGCCTATGAAAAAGGTATAACCAGTATAACCAGTTTTTATATTATATTAATCTCTTATCCTTCATTTATTTTAATATTTTTAATCTATTTATTACCCATTAATTTATTTATACTGTTGACCTTTCAACTTTTTTATTCTAACCGCTTTGTTTCTTGTTCTTTATTAACCTTTTAACTTCTATTTATATTAACCTTTACTAATCCATTTAATCTATTAATACTATTGACTACCTCATTGATTTTGTTTAACATGTCACTTAGCTAACTCCTTTTCCAGTTGAATCCTGTTAGCAGGAAGTTAGTTCGTAGGATCGAATCTCTCATTTTTAAGATCGTGAATTCTGAAACTACGGTTAATTTTAATATATATGGTATAATGAAAAAACATACTGAAACTTTTCATCGCAGGATGTAAACTCCAAAGGATAAATTAAAATATTTGACTCTATCATTTTTAATAAATAGAAAGTTGTTTTATGAATTTTATTCTCTTATCCATGTAATGATGTGGCATAATTATGTACATTTAGTGTCATTATGTAGAATATAGAGAATATACTGTTAACCAGTAACAAAGAACTTCCTATGTGACAGTTAATTTATGCTGAGTTATGATTAAAGGCTTTCAAAATTATTTAGTATTCATCTTACAGAGGCTTGAACTCTTAACCAAATCACGTTTTTGAACGCAATCGACTTAGAATTGGTTAGGTATGACAGCCATATTGAAATTGTTATACTGAGACTGGAGAAAGTAAAAAAAAAAAAAAAGATTACAGTCTACGAATAGCAGTTCATTCCTATTCTTTTAAAATAAGAATAATAAGACGAATGCAACTAAATATCCATAGATATTGCTATTGCAAAAGAAGTAAGTGGTGGTTAAACTCGCAAATGAACAACTTCATTAACAAAAGTACATACCATACTTCATGAAGCTACGATCGAAACCGGTTGTGCCTTGACATACACCTTGGTGCACCGGATTCGATCTCACCGCAAAATTGAAGATCTGCATACAATATATTATTCTAGCTTATAGTACAATAAAATATAACACTATGTCATATAAATACAATAATTTCATTTATATATTTTAATTATAAATTTGTCCTAATTCTACATTTTGTATATTACTTTCGCTCAAATTTTATATATTACTTTTATATATTTCATTTATACATTTTAATTCTACATTTATCTTAATACTACTTTTGCTTTGATTTTAATTAACACTTGTTTCTATTTAATTTATATAATTTTTTTTAGTTATATTTTGTTTTTTATCCTATGCTCTACCTCTCACTATCCAGGACTCTTCGGAGATTCGTCCAAACTGTGGCAGAAGCCTGATGGTCCGATTTGCAGACTGTGACTTTTTTTCATCATCGCTCTCTCCCAGGCTAATGATGAACATGGAAACTCGCAAATTAAGATACCGTCGGCATTAATTGCAGTAGCGAGTTAAAACGGTAGGTAAGTTTCAATAAGTAAAGGTTATCTGCTAGTTGTCAATTCTTGCAGACAAAGTTATTGGTCTGGTTAACACGAAGTCTAACTTGAATAAACCATTACTAATGCTTATAGTATTTCATCTATTTTATATTTAAACAAAGAGGACTCAAAAATATTTCTATTTTTCTTCACTGGTCATTTTCTGTCTAGTTTATATCATGGTTCTGATTATAAAAATAATACATTACTTTGTTTACTTCTAATTGCGTTATATGCTTTTTTGTCAAGTGTTCTTAATGAATTTTCAGTCTGCCCTATATATATTTTATGACAACATTTACACGAAACTTCATAGACAACTCACTATACTCCAGTTCCATCGGAGTTTTTTTGATTAACGGATTATCTATGTTGTTACAATTAGATTTTATGTTGTTTCTGTATTAGAGTTAAGATTTTGAGGAAGTTTTTTAGGAAGTAGGCTCCACTGAAACAAATGTTTTACTAAAATTACAAACAGTTACCATATTCTAATAGACTTTTTTTTGGGAAATCGTCTTAATATACCTGGATATTATACGATTTAAATTAGCTATGCCACTTCTATAATTAATGGTCGCAATTCTTTATATTTAAATTATTTCTGACGTTTTCTTTACTCCATCTGTATGTAAAAATTGGATATTTAAAATCAGAAGTTCTGCGCTTAATAAGAAAATGTGAATGTAGAGTTACATGTTACATAGTAAGAGATAAGAAATTGTGAATATGCAGTCATAGAATAGACAGGGTAAGAGATATGATATTATGAATATGCAGACACAAGTTAGACAGTGTAAGGACAAAAAAGTGTAAATATAGTAACAATTGTTTTAATTTAACATTTTAAATTAGACATCTGTGTTTCGCATTTTATTGTGTACAATAAATTCAAAGGAGTTATTTTAAGATCATATTTTACCTTTTGATTGTATATATTTTTAAATATGCTGTGTATGTTTGAATGTGGAATTTGATCATTTTAAATTATTGGCTGTTAGTTATGTAAACTTTATTTACTTCGTATTTCCATTATTTCTTGATTACTACTTATGCAATTCATATTCAAAACTAAAAATAATTAGATTAGGTTAGGTTACTTTACAGTGGTAGTCACTCAAGGGAACACACGTAGGCCGAGTTTTGGTCCTTTGTGATACCACGCAATGAAGATTCTACAGTGGGAGTCCTAAATTTTGCCTAATTCAAGTGTATTTATAATAGGGATCTTTAACAAGTACCTGACATCGTACAGGCTCAGGACCGATAGCTTGACGTCCTTCTCCGAGGGACGACGTGCTCTGATTTATTCAGCTCTCGCACGAATAAATCGATGGCCAGGTGGGGATCGAACCCCAGTCCTATCAGTTCAGAGGTGAGTATGTTAACCTGTTTTGGTATTATTTAGCACTCCCAGCTTATTCAGCCATATCGCTGAGAGTACGTTAACCACTGAGCTATCCTGGCCCCCCTAAAAATAATTAAGAAGCAATTTAAATATATGCTGAATTGAATAATAAATTCTTACAATTAACAAACCACTGGAGTATTTCTACATAGTATTTCCTTTTTGTCAAGTAGGATCCAAGAATATAAAATTTGAGAAATTTAATATTAAGTATCATAAGTCACTTAAGACTAATATCTGTTACATACATTGATGGCAGTATTTACTTAAGATTCATAATATGCAAGTTTGCTAGTTATAATTTATAAACTTTCAAAGGTCATCTTTCTTAATTGGCATATAGTACAAAAATGTTTAATGGAGAATTTTCAATTAAATGGATATACTGTTAAATTCTTCTTCAATTTAAAAAAAGTATGATATTAAAAGATATTAGGTTGATTTTTTTAATTCAAGGTTGAAAATCAAGCAAAAGATGCAATCGCTTAGTTAGTGCTTTGGATGCTACCTAGCGAGTAGATAGGAAACTAATATGTTACTACATATCCAACAAAGGAAGTAATCACTTTTCATCATGTAATAATTTATTTCACAATTCAATTATTAATTCTTTTCAAAATACGTTACTTTTACAGGACGATTTACATTCCAACAGCCTGTAGAATATTTAGTTGCATGAATGAATTTAAATTAGTATTAAATTTAAATGAATTTAAAGTAACTACTTGTAACCATTGTAAAAATGACATTATTTAAAAACACTGTGATACATACTTGTATTGGTTTATATAAACTGTGTTAGAATTTATATTATGTTTGAAGCCTCCTGCAGCTTGAATTAGTAAATATTGCTCCAAATTTTAAAAATACGGTTTTGCCATACACTAAAAGTATATTCAGGAAACTAGCATTAATATTTTGTTATACGGATAATTCTTACTTTCTCTAGAAGACACATTGTATTTTAAACTAATACAGAACTCCCATCTAACAAGTTACGTTTTATTTTCATGTTTTTATTTTACTAGAACTAAAATATATAAGCCTTGAAAAAAATTAATGTTCAAAAAGTTATTGACGTTTTGCCTGAGTTTGTGAGGTTGAAATTTGGGAAGTTTTTTTGATGATGCTGTGTGCATGTTTCTGTGTTTGTGGATGAATGAACTGAATGTTTCTACAAGTTTGTGAACATGTTAAAGATCACACCACTTCGTGGATCAATTTCATATAAAGAATATCCCTTATACTGTAAATGAAAAAATACTTTATTGTCCATCAGAAATGTCTTGATAACCATATTTTTTTCTCCCGAACTATAAACTTTAGAAAATATATATTATGAATTTATGATGGAACTGATTCTATCCTTAACGGCATAAATAGTTCAGGAGTTTCAATAAATAAAACTTAATTTTTGCAAATGCAAGCAATCTGACTTATGGTTGATCTAAAAAGCTAGTAAACATGCAGGGTCATATTATTTGGCCACTTTTGTTGATTTCGATATATATATATATATATATATATATATATATATATATATATATATATATATATATATATTGTTGTATATATATATATATATATATATATATATATATATATATATATATATATTACAGTCCAATGTACATAAGAAACGTAGAGAAATTAAAAACACACACTTACAGTCTCTAATTTTCGGTTGAACCGTCTTCAGGAGAGATAAGAAAGGGAAACCAAGCGCACTGGTACAGAGACGGTTGGAGACCAACAATGTTGCCACATACGCGCCCGGTCACAGAGAATAAGGTGGACAAGAATCAATTTAAGATTAAATTAAAATAAGAATATGAAAAATAATAAAAACACAAAAACAAATAAAATAATAAAAACTGAGGGTTTTCCCTCAGTTTTTATTATTTTATTATATTATTTTATTAATATATTATTTTATTTGTTTTTGTGTTTATTATTATTTTTCATATTCGTATTTTAATTTAATCTTAAATTGATTCTTGTCTACCTTATTCTCTGTGACCGGGCGCGTATGTGGCAATATTGTTGGTCTCCAACCGTCTCTGTACCAGTGCGCTTGGTTTCCCTTTCTTATCTCTCCTGAAGACGATTCAACCGAAAATTAGAGACTGTAAGTGTGTGTTTTTAATTTCTCTACGTTTCTTTATGTACATTGAACTGTATTTGTCCATTTCGGATGGTATTTTCATCAAAAAAAGTGTATATATATATATATATATATATATATATATATATATATATATATATATGTGCGTGTGTATAAAATAAACTGTGACACATAGACTGAAACATTACAAAGACTCACTTTTCAGTCTATGTGTCACAGTTTATTTTATGTGTTATCTGTCCTGCCGGACCGTTTTTCGTTTATCTTTGTTTCCCAAAACATCTCTTTCTGGACATTGGTCCTTTCCTGCGCTTTCACCGTTTTACAATACCATTCTTCCCTCCCACTCTTCTCAACTCCTCACCTGTTTCAGTTGGGTTTTTGACTCTGACAAAGACCACTTGTTACGGTTGAAAATCCTAGTCTTGTTTTCCCATTTTCATATTGTGGTTTGATGATTGATTGTTATTTCACGTGTTTATGTTAAATCTTTTTTTATATATTGGTCAAAACCGCAGTTGGGTTTTTAACTCTGATATTATTTTGAGTATAGCTATTATTTAATGGATCGTAATGAAACTGAACACAAAAATAGATCCTTATGGTAGGATTCATATTTATTGATAAAACTTTATAAATATAGGATAAAATTTATTTTCAAATACGGTTCTTTTAACCGTAACAAAAACACTAACGGTCTTCGTCAAAGTCAAAAACCGAACTGAAACACTAGCGTAACAAGCGGTCTTCGTTTTTAAATTTTAAATAATCGTTTCCGTTTAAATAATTTTATTAAAAATTATTCAATAGGATAAAAATTTATTGATAAAAAAGGTATTTCGGTTCATTTTTGCAAATCCAAAAAATTTTTTCAATGAACAACTAACATTCAAATTCTAAAATATTGAATCTGACATTTTTATCTGAAATTTGTATGCCATCGAAAATATTGGAAGAATTTTGGCAATATAGCCCAACAAAAAGAACTCAACTTAGCATAACTATGTATGATATATAACTTATATGTTTGAAATATATGTATTTTATAAGTATGGCATAACTTAAAATCATTGTTCAAATTTTTAAACAGTTGGTTCATATCTATTCCATTTGTTGTTATTATATTACTTTAATTTCAGTTATCGACTATAATTATTAGCTAAAGTGAGCATTTATTTTTTCAGTAGAAAGGTAGAATATTGAAGTACTTCTAAACAAGTAATTGAGGTCAGCAGGCGAGAGATAAGATTCTAATCAATGATATCGGGAGTGCACTGAAAGGTTATTGACACGTGAGGGAGAAAATGCTACTAATTTCTGTAGTAAGAAGCAGTCATCGGTTAGCGTAGAGACTGTCAGATAATAGACCTTTTTAGAGTAAACATGTTTTCATCTTGTCTTGTTTATTTAAGAAAATATGAGAATATTTTATGCACTGTGGAAATAAATTCACCTTATATGAATATAACTTAATAATTCATGTAATAAAAAGAAATATTCAAATAGAACTATAGTTTAAGCAGTAGTAGAAATAATTTAAAATTTATTAATTATAGAACTATGAAAATTGAATTATCAAATTAAATATTTATGAAATTCAGAAAAGGGATTATATATTCTTTTCACTAGGGTCATTTTAATCAGATCTGATTTTGACGAATTTGGAAAAGCTGCTGTGTTTAGCACTTGGATTTCCTTTTTCAGAGTCATCAGTTAATTGATTTTAAAGTATGACAGGGAAAACTAGCAATGGGTCTCAAGTAAAATTTCTAGATAACAGAGGAAAAGGAGTCTAAATAAAAAGAAAAAATTACCAAATCACAATTGGTTTTACAATAGTTTTTTATTACCTTGTATTTGCTTTCAATTTAAAATAAATCAAGAAATATATATATATATATATCAAACATATTAAACCCTAAACACTTCTGACTTGATGAGTTATCATAAATACCAATGGCGTGAAAACTTACAGTATTGAATTTTGGAGAGTGCGGTCTACATATGGCCAAAGAGTTCACTAGAAACGGTTTTGTAAAATTTTGACCCTAAAAATTACAGATAATCTTTGACTTAGATCAGAAAAAATGTTACAAATTAGCAAATTAAGGAAAAGTAAAGAAATTGACAAGCAGATTTTTATATTTATTTAACATTGCAAAAGAGGGAGAGATTTACTTAAGTCTAGATTCGTAATTTTTAGTGTTATTCAGTCTGTTTGCAGAAACTAACGTTCATATCATTTGTTCTATATCATGCTATAATATGATTGACATATGAGTCACGAAATCCCAACTTTCACAAACGTATAGTTAAGCGAAATAAAATAGTGTCTCTATTTCTACATATACTGCCATAAGTATCTTTTGCATAAATGGAATTTAACCAAAAACTATTATGAAACTATAATACCATATGAATATTTTATGGTACCACACACACTCTTCAAGGACCTATTTCAAGTAACATTTCGATCCGTCTAACAATGTGACCTCTACTGCGTCTAATCTCATTATTTTTTGCCATATACCAGGACTGAGATTAATGTCACTTACCATATAATACACTTATTAATATCAGAAAGATATTAACGAATTTTAATTAAACGAATTTTAACACTACAATTTGTAATTGACAGGAAATAACATGCTTGTTTATTTTTTTAAACTATTATTCAAATTTTCGGCACATAGGAGTTTATTTTTTCGAATTTCATTACTATCCATATTTTACTGTAACCTGGAGTACGTTCACAGATTACATTCATACATACACACACAAAATCGGAAAAATAAATAAAAATTTATTGGTTCATTCATTCATAGGTCTCCGAAACGTGTAAATATGTAAAATAATCAAAATATGAAAAAGGTTTGTACTTAGCTTCCAGTATATCCAGATCAGATTATTTAAAATTTTCAAAATGTTAAACAACTTTTTCCACTGATTTCTTATTTTCTTATATATAAGTCAATTTACGATTTGTTTGCATTTTCTATATTCGTCATAAAAGAATGGATGGGTTTTTTAAAATTTTAAAATCATATTACTCCAAGCTGAGTTCTTATTACGTTAAAATATAAAATTTGAATGTATGTAGCCGTGAATGCTATGTCAAATCAAGGACTATCAGTTATCTTAATATGTTTACAGTCTTAAGTCTATTAAAAGTGATTAGGTACCAACTTCATTGTTTAATAAGTACAATATTGAAGGAAGTATGATTCAATGTTTGGGTTAAACGTAGATGAGACATGTTTAGCTTATTTGTACTGCATTCACTTGGTGAAATTAGGTATTGGAAATTAATTAGATTCCTAATTTTATGCATATATATATAAAACAAAAAAAAGCTCTTTTTACAAGGATAATATTTCAACTTACGCACAAAGATCACAAAGAAAAACCTTATACAACTTACCTCTATATTTCGACAATCGATACTACATTTCTCAGCAAGGAAACTAAAGTTTTGTCCTGGCTTTGTGGTTTTGAAGTGAACTGTCGTATGCTAGCCACCAGAACTTTGACAAACCGGAGCATTAAGAATGGTAACTGCTAGAAACTCTCTTTTCAACCATTAATACAAGTTCTGACGGGTCTTACAAATGCTCTTTCAAGGTTTCGATTCTGGGAAATACCTAAGACGCCTAAAATGGATTTGACCAAAAGATTTAAGGTAGTAAACCACCTTATTACCATTGTCTCAGATATCACATTCCGAACATTTCATAATTTTTATTCTGTTAATTTTACTTTATTTATATATTTATTTTTTTCTTGTTCGCAATTTATAAATACCTGTTGCAACTTCTAGGGTATATATTTTGTTTAATTTCTCGTTGCATATATCTAATAAAAATCAATAATCAAACCACAATATGAAATGGGAAAAAAAGACTAAGATCTTTCAATCGTAACAGGCAGTCTTTGTCAGAGTCAAAAAATCAACTGAAACACTAGATACAGAAACATAGAGTTGAGAAGAGTAAGAGGGAAGAGTGACATTTTAAAAGAGTATAAAGTGCAGGAAAGGACATATATTCAGAGAGGGATGTTTGGGGAAACGAAGAAGTACAGGAGAAAGAGTAAAAAACTATCCACTAGCTATCAACCCTCTTAGAAGAAAGAGGCTATTGCCTTCGTCAAGAAAGTATCAAGCTTGAAGAGCCTAAACTAATTTTTATAATATTTATAAACATTTTTTTTCGATTTCATATTGTGGTTTGATCATTGATTGTTATTTCACGTCTTTATGTGAAATCTTGTATATATCTATTAAAACCTTAAAGAATGTTATAGCCTGCAGGTGTCTTTGTATGTGAAGGGATTTTTTTAAACAAAATTCATTAATAAATAGGAACATATTTATTGTCATTCATATTATATGGATTCCAAAGATCTCCTATCCTTGAGCGATACAATAAGAGCCAGCTGTAACAAAAACATTTTTAATTTCATCAATATATATTATAGATAGATAAACTAGAAACAGAATGAATTAAAATTGATTTGAGCATATAGTAAATAATTGACAAAAATATATACGCTTATTGCAAAATGTACACCTCAATAAAATAAGCACAGTAATATAATAGTTTTAATGCTTCTTCTAAACAAAATTAGAAAATTAAAGTTCTTTGCTGTGTTATAGATTCCAATGCCCTTAAAAACCCTTAAGTCTATGGATATATACTTAAGGGTTTTTAAGATATGGATATATACTATGAGTATATATCATACATTTCTAATATAATATAATAAGATATCTGGTTATGTTGTTTTAGAATGTATATGGTTACTGTAGCTACTTCCACAATTTTGAAAGAGTCCCTGAACAAACAAAAGAAACATGTAACCAACAACTTTATATATTACATAATGTCATTAACTACGATATCCAAAAAAAGAGTACAATTTTACAATAATTTTAAAGCGCTGGTCAGTTAAAACCATCTGTACATTTCTTACTTGGTAAGTACTCTTGAATCCATGGTAGGTAATGGAACACCCTTGTGTTGACCGATGGATTTCCTGTCGCACATCCTCTTCCGTAACTTAAAACGGCAACCAGCGTGTATCTCTTGTTATTAGGATTAATCCAGAGAACAGGACCACCGGAGTCAAACTGAAATTCAAAAAGTAATTTATATAGACATAAAGTAACTTAATATTTTATTTAAATATTAAAAAAAATGTAAAGAATTTTGAAACAGATCTAGAAGTAAAATGATTATGGTTTTATTATTAACTATATTATAAATTCTACTGTAGATAAAAAAGAATGTCATGTATTAGTTAGTAAATATGTTTTATTTTTTTAATGATAAAAGGTATTGTTTTATTATATTTAGCCATTTCTATAAAATAGTAGTATATATTTGCATTTTAATTCTTTGTCCTACCAAAGATGTTTATTTATTACAAAGACCATAAAACTGCCTTCAAAACCACTAATGGATTTGTTGAAAAAATCAAACAAATGTAGTTAAAAAAAGCGGCGTTATTAATCATATTAATAAAATTCATACAAAATTGTCTCAAATTATGATAAGAAACCACTATCCCCAGATAAGAAAAAGAACCGTCCAACTCAATAGAGCGTATACCATGTTCAGGATTTTACTATCCTTGCAGTTTAAGGACTACCATGATCCTTACGTGGACTTGGTCATCTCCCTTCAAGGACAATAAGGAGGGGGACTTTCAATACAGCATATACCATGTTCAGGATCTTATTATCCTTGCAGTTTAAGTACTACCATGATCCTTACGTGGACTTGGTCGTCCCCCTCCAAGGACAATAAGGAGGGGGACTTTCAATACAGCATATACCATGTTCAGGATCTTATTATCCTTGCAGTTTAAGTACTACCATGATCCTTACGTGGACTTGGTCGTCCCCCTCCAAGGACAATAAGGAGGGGGACTTTCAATACAGCAATATACCATGTTCAGGATCTTATTATTCCTTGCAGTTTAAGTACTACCATGATCCTTAGTGGACTTGGTCGTCCCCCTCCAAGGACAATAAGGAGGGGACTTTCAATACAGCATATAAAACCATCGTTCAATGAGAATAAACTTAAAATATATAATGAGTTTACAGTGACTTAAATATCCAACAAGTGGACTGGTGTCCCCTCCAAGGAAAAAGATGGGAACTTTAATACAAACATATACATGATTACAGGAAAAAACTAATTATCTTGTCCCAGTTTAAAGAATATACATTTATATTACAGTGGAATTGGTTTCAGTCCAACATTCATATGATTGAGAAATAACCATTGGGGAAGATTAAAGAGAATATAAAGTGCTGCTCAGAAAACTACAGCCTTAGAAAAAAGAAATGTAAAGTAGGGAATCATGAGCACTACATCGAAGCCATCATGCTCTTGTTAAGAAGCAGTCCCTCTCCGGTGTGCTAAAATAAGGGGACGTGCAAACTGCATTCTCGTTCGGATCTTATTATCCTTGCAGTTTAAGTACTACCATGATCCTTACGTGGACTTGGTCGTCCCCCTCCAAGGACAATAAGGGGGACTTTCAATACAGCATATACTAAAAATATCTTTCTAATTGTAGTAAATAAACTAGAAATAGTAATAATGGTGTACCAGTAGAGCGTTAAAGTATCCAACAAGTGACTCACGGTGGTCAGGAAACAAAATGATGAACTTAATACCAAAAAAATAATGATTAACAGGACATAAAACATAATTTATTTTTGTTACCAACAGTTTGAAAGAAATGATTTATATTTTATAATTGACAAGTTGAAATGGTTTCAATGTCAACAATTTATTATTGAATTTGATAGGAAATAACCATTTTGGGAAGAAGAAGGAGAAATATAAAGTGCTGCTCAGAAAACACAGCCTTATAAAAAAGAAATGAAAGTAGGGAATCATGAGCACACATCGAAGCCATCATGCTCTTGTTAAGAAGCAGTACACCTCTCCGGTGTGCTAAATATAACTGCGACGGTGCAAACTGCATTCTGGGAGCTTCAATAAAATCGCCAATATAATAATGCATAAAGCGAATATCTCAGATACAAAGCATATCATTGTTGGTATATATTTATTATTTTTAAACCACCTAAATCTGCAAATATATATGTTTACATGATTTAGTTCAATTAACTAAAAAACATATAATAAATTGGTGGAAACGAAGTTTAAAATTAGAAATTAATGAAAATACAAGCTTTTCGTTGTTATTTTAATGATTTATAAACAGCAAATTTCAAAATGCTACCTTTTTAATTTGATATATGAGCCGCTTATTTTGAAAGTGGCTAATTCCATTTATGTTAAAATCGAGATATTTAAGGGTTTTACGTTTTACAAAATTTAAAAATATTGTCATTTATTTATCAACTAATTTTTGGTTATAAAAACTTAGTAATTTTAAAAAATTTTGTACAATTTGCTGCAAAAGGTAAAGATAACGTAAAAATTTAATTATTTAAATAGCTAGCTAAATTTTTTTGGAAAATGGAATTAGGCCACTTTCAAAATAAACGGCTCATATATCGAAAGCGAACAGTGTGAATCGTTTTACAGTTTTTGTTTAGTTTTTTATAGTTATATGCTTTATTTGGTATTTTTTCTATGAATGACAGTAAGTTTACTCTTCAAAGTAAATATCGACAAGGTTGGGGTCAGGTTTCCTCAATGGTTAATGTACTCGCCCTGGGCTTGTAGTCTGGGGTTCGATCCCCACCTAGTCCTCGATTTATTCACGCGGTAGGTAAATAAATCTGAGTTTGTCGTCCCTTAAAGAGGAAATTAAATTGTCAGTGTCAATTCTGTATGATGTTAAAAATCTCTACTCAAAATGTACGTGAGTTAGGCAAAATTTGGGATTCCCAATGTAGATTCTATAGAATCACCGATCAAACAAAAGGCCGCAATCGCTAGAGGAGATCGGTTTAAAAAAAATATTGACAAACTTTTAAAGATATTTTGTCAAACAATGAATCCTATTTTTATTATAAGGAGATGATTCATTTGACACAAATTTGAGAATTTCTTATCTGTGATGAGGGGAACTATCACAAACTTGAATTTAGCAAAATGGGAGTAATGAATTGATGTGTGTGATATGATTTCTTTCTAAATTCTTAATTTTATACAGAGTTAGTAATAAATTATAAGTATATGGTGTATTCACTAACAAGTAAATGTTCAAACACAATGTTTTATCAAACAAACCTGGCAGGCATCCTTTTTCTCTCCATATATGCACATTTGAGCACTAGGTAGTATTTTTTCACCATAGACAGACTGGCATCTAGTTATTGAAACACCTAAAAAAAAAATGTTCTTATTATTTTATCAATCATATAAGAAATATAACAAATAAATAAAAATAATTTACAGTCAATGAATAATTTTACTCTTCTGTAATAAAGTTTAGTGACCATGACATTTTTTTAGTCATGCAACTTTCATTTTAGTCTTGGCCAGAAATTTTTACATTGGATAATTGCTACAAAGATTAATAAGTATTATTTTATGAATTCAACTTTTACTTGAATAATCAAATTAAAAAAATCAATGATTCAAATATAATTATATAACAATCATTATTATAATATAATATAATAATAATTATTAATTATAATGGAATTAAAAAATAACTTATTCAAAATTACTTTTGGTTTATACCTGAGCTTTGGATACATAAAAACATCTTTCATATCTTGTCACTAGGAGCGCTAATATAAAATCGAAAGTTTCCTACTTATTATTTAGGAAACATTTGGTATTTCTCAAATTTATCTCTCTCAGGTTAATCAATTTAGACCAAGGGAAATATTTATCATATGTATTTACTGATTTACGCACACACACACACACACACACACACACACACACACACACACACACACACACTCCCCCCTCCATACATACATACATACAAACACAGGAGATCTCAAAACGTGTATTTTCTTTGAAAACTCGATAGATAGCATTTACGGACCGAATGTCATATTTTCATGCCTTTATTTCATTCAGAGGCTAAATGTGGGTAAAAGAGACATCTGTATTCTAAGTTCTACTTGTAATCACCTGTTGATTTATTTATATTAACTCATTAAAATATTAGAAGTAAAAATAAGTAATTTATTAGAAATAAATTATATCATACCTCCAATGTGACTTTTTGTAAATAATTAGATCTAGCTCCTCCAAAGAATACGGAACCCCATCCTGCAAAGAATGGAAAAAACTGAGTAATTAATATTTTAATGCACCTGTTAGATTCTTATCTAATATGAAATTGATTGCTTGACAAAAATTGTTAGTTTTTTTTAGTTCTCAGTAGTGACTCTTTTTTTGTAATTACGAATAAAAACAAAACAATTTTTCGTAAACAGTTTTCAATGTTTTTAATTCAATTTCTGTATTCCCGGATTTCTGTGACGTCTGTTATACAAATATTACGTATATTGAAAATTTTATTGTAATGTTATACAACAAAAGTACGAAGTAGTACATTAACTATTTGTATGCATATTTTAAATGTGGCTACTAACAATGAACCATTATTATAAACTGGTATGGTTTGGTTTGAACCATCTTCTTGAGAGATAAGAGAGGAAACCAAGTCCACTGGTACAGAGACAATGGTTTACATTGAAATTTATATATATATATATAACAAGATTTCACATAAACACATCAAATAACAATTAATCATCAAACCGCAATATGAAATAGGAAAAAAAAAGACTAAGGTCTTTCGACCGTAACAAGCGGTCTTTTACGCTTGTAAAACCCAACTCTCAGTTGAGTTTTTGACTTTGACGAAGACCGCTTGTTACGTTTGAAAGTTCTTAGTCTTTTTTTACTATTTCATATTGTGTTTTGATAATTTATATATATATAAGGTAAAACTGTATGCTAGAACAATTTGATCGAACAGAAATAAAATATTAAATAACGGTAAGACTTAGTTGACTATAATTTGGCATTCATCATCAAGAGGAGAAGAATTAATTAAATTAGTTTGTAGCATATGGTAGGTCTGATATGGTCTAGTGTCAGCGTTCCAGATGGGGTGTTTGTTGGGGACGGTAACGCAAAAATAGGTGTTGGGGCGTAACGCAAAATTCATGCAGATTGGCGGTAACTAAAACAAGATGGTTGATGGCGACAGTGTGCTAGAGATGCAACTGCTACATATACAAACCGTCGATCCCAAACTGTTGCGGTAAGCAATCTAAACATGTCAAGTAAAAATTAGAATGAATTTCAAAAGATATGCCGCTCTTATTACATGAGGATGTAAGGTCAGCCGGAAAGTAAAAGAGAGTTTTCGCTCAAAATTAAAGGATATAAACAGATAGCTCATCTTTCAGTATTTCTAGGATTAAGACTCACCTTGATCGAAGTATGATTCGGTCGAGATAAGAGAATGAAATGATCGTTACTTAAAAATAGTAGACCGCAATCTCAATCTGTAAAGATAGATTGTGGCTGTAGATGCATGACAGCTGACTCTAAGAATAGATAGGTTATCTGATAGGCTTTGCATATCTCCATTTTATGGTAGGGCCTGCAGGCTATTCTAGAAGACAGGGTTGCCACCAGAAAAGTTTGACTGGTCTAGTGTCACTGCAGATTCTTGTTACGTATCTTGTTCAAGATTCAGCAGATTGCATACAGCAGAGTACATTCATGTCAGAGATGCAACGTCATATACAAATTCGATTAAAGCGCGAAGCAATCTTAAGTCATGTCATGTAATTTGATGACAAAGGTATATACATGATATGTAAAGAAATAAATGCTGAAATTTAGTTATACAGGTATCATCTGATTTCTTCTAAATCATGACATACTTCACATCTTCCAAGTTTACCATTGCCTCTATAATTAATCGAATACTACTACATGGTATACTTCAAATACATTTTTAGTTCATTTTATAAAAGGATAATTATAATCCCATAATAGATTTTTTGGAGAAGTTATATTTAATAAAGAAGAAGTAAATAATAAAAGATGAAAAAAAATCATACCAACGGCTTGTACTTGTTGATGATCGAGTGATTCAGGATGATTGAAGGGGAGACAGGCTGGACCGACTCGGGCACTGAACACAATGTCCACCTGTGTCTCCAGCAAGCCGATGTCATTCTGCAGCTTGACAGGGTCGTACTGAGGGTGACTGACTATCCTCGATACTTTAACAAGTCTGCTTGAATTTGTCTCAGCACCTTTCAAAAGTGACAAACGTTACAGCTAAATAAATACCATCAAAATTGCATGATTAATAATAGACTTATATTCTGATTGATAACACTAAATATTTATTTAGTGTTAAATAGCAATATCTCGCTAAAAAGCCTTCCATAAAAAATCTTTGTAGCAATAACAATCCCTTAGTCCAAAACATTTCCTCTACAAATATCCCAGGAAATCCCCAAAGGCGCCTGAAGAGAAAGTGCCCAAGAGAATACTCTAGCGACTTGTAAATTTAATCTAAGTTTTATAACTTATTTTTCACGCCAGGAAGTAAAATTACTGGATTATTTCTTCCCTGCCTCCATGTGTATTGTATATATTTCCTTCATCATTGTCACTGGTAATGTTACATTTACATTGTTGTGACTATGTAAAAAAAAATAAAAAAAAGTGTTAAATATTTTTTAAGATATTTAAGATATTATCTAGCTTCTAGATCAAGAGGTATCTGTATATATAAAGTTCGTGAGTTTGTTTGTTTGTTTGTATGTTTTTTTGTTTGTTCACCCATTTTCCGCCGAGATAGAGACGTGAAATTATTATAATCGTTACTTTTGTTGTGATTAACTTTACTGTAGTTGTATTACACAATAACAAATTGTATTAGAGAGTCAGGGTAGCCCAATGGCTTGCCTACTCGCCTTGACTTTCTACATTATTTCATAATATTTCTCATTTGGGAGCCAGGGTAGCCTATAATATATAATAAACTATTAGAGGTTAAAAATGAAAAATTTTAGAAACAAACTTGAACACACCTTACCTTCTAAGGTAATATTATAAAGACACTTTCATTCATCGTTGTTATTTTATGTTGGATAAATGAATTGAATATTTCAGTTTACAAGTGTTGTTTGTTTTAAATGCATTTGATTGTGTATATAACTTGAACTGATATTTTATTTATTTATGTCATAAAATAAATGGTTATTTTTTCTACTTTTAAATGATTTTTATTTTGCTAAATGTACTTACTGTGCATGCAAAAAAATCACAATAAATAAACACGTGATGCAATCAATGAAATTAATCCACAAGGAAAGAAAAAAGAAGAATACAATTGAAAAAATGCTCTGACGCCTTTCGATTTATGCCATCAGAGAGCAAACAAAGTAAAAATTAAGGAGATAACATAAAAGGTATGATCATACCTCTTATCATATCTCCTTATCTCTTACTTTCTTTGCTCTCTGATCGCATAAATTGAAAGGCCTCAGAGCATTTTTTCTATTGCATTCTTTTTTTTTTACTGTGTATTTATCTTGAATCATGTTAAGAATACTATATAAAAGCTTGGGCCATATAAGAATATGTTTCCGTGCCTTAATAACAAGAAACTATAATTAAAATTATCCCATGTCATTATTATGAACATACATCATATTATGAACATGTCAATCATGTTCAGTGAATTTATTTCAATAACTATTGCTATAATTTCTGAGTGACACATCTCCCTACCTTCTCGATTTTCTCATGACTTAGGTACTTTTGCAGCCAATGTGTTCGAGCGAGTATTATAGTAATTAATAAAAGTGACAGTGGTAGCATTAACGGTACAGCTGTTGTCTTAACACAATATGACTTGTTCTATATAAACAGTATTTTACTGGATTATTGGGTAAAAATACCTGTAGTTATATCGTGGTCACCGACTAAGAGCGCTAGGTCTGAGGCCTCCCTGGTTTCCAAACAATGTGCAGCCGACACAGCCCATCTGAAAGAGATAACTCTTTAATTAGCACTAACTAATAAATTAACTCGTTGGGCCCAAACATAGTAGTCTATAAATAGCAAAATATATTTATTATGTAATTATTACATTAATGTTAGAACATTTAACACAAAAATGGAGATTTCCTGCGTTTGAATGGCAATCAAATTCATTCAGTATTCATAAAGTTCCTTAGCCTGTTCATCTACACAAACCTTCCACAGAAATAGTTTAAATTAAAATGAATAACCTGTTATAATTTCAAACATCTTTAACACGAAATATGACAGAAAATAAATGAACTTATTTTTACCCTTATTTTTTTATTTCATTATTATATATCAATGATGTCACGTTTAAAGTAGTTTCCTTGGGCAGCACAACCGTTGTTCCATTCCTCAAACTCCCACCTTTAAATCTTCGGTTTTAACCTTTTTAATTTTTTTTTTTTGCAGAAAAATTTATGTCTCAAGAATTGTGTTTAGATTCTGACAAAAAAAAATCCCCTTGAACTATGATCAGGAATGAAGTGGATGAGGAGTTATTGAAATCCATTATATTATACAAAAAAAGTTTTTTTAGACGGTTTTGTGATCGTTTTGTTGTCTTGCTTGATTGTCAAAGTACACGAAATGATTGTGTCAGGCACTGTGTTGTTTTCACAATTTTATAAATTTTATAAAAAAAAATCGCATAGTTTGTTCTTGTAGCACAATCATGAGAGAGGATAGTCACCTACTTTCAGAAATCAATATGCACTTGATTTACTGAATAAAGCTCTCCTTAGCCGAAGAGAACTGTAAATGGCACTGTTGGTTTTGATGTTTTTTTTTCTTGATCGTAATCAAAAATACCTGATTCATCACCAGTATACCAGTGGAGAAAATATAGTCTCTATTATGTATAGTATGTATTATGTATAGTATGGTCAAGCGAGTCTATTCGAGTGTTTTTCTGTTCAATACAAAGGCTTCATTTCAGGCCAAGCAGAATCACAACTTTAGCACGACTGAATCTTGAATTAAAATCTGATTAAAGGGGAAAAAAATTCAAAATGAACATATTATTCGTCAGTGTTAATGTTAAATCCTTACTTTTACAAATGTTTCCCGGTTACGGTAAAAAGTTGAACACTGCAAGCCCGCCTAAGTATGGTCAATCTTGCAGCGTTTCTCTGCTATATAAACATGTTTTATACTTCAAATACCTTGTGATTTTGATAATGAATATTTCATAAAGTTTCATTAAAACATTTCAAAGTCATTCTTGCATAGTTTAATGTAAACTTGGTGGAATTGTGTTTGTCCTATTTTCTTAAGACAAAAAAAAAACACCGTCACACCTATTATACTGTACACTCTTCAAGGTTGCGTAGTTGTTTCACAAGTTATGATGCAACTTTAGCGGATGCCTGACATCCATATGTTATTTGGAGAGAGCAGTGTAGACATTCTCGTACCCGCACAGATGCTAACCAATTAATTTTCTTTCACACCTCTTCATATGTTATATTTATATTTAATTCATTCAGAGCAAAATATACTGTTAAATTTATAAAAAAAAATATATTTCAATAAGTTATAAAAATAATGATTTTTATAATATAATGAAGATAATATTATTGTGAATACTACAGAGGTTATTAATATATTATTAACGCTATTGGTATTATAACTAACTTGTAAATTTCTTTCTTGTTATGAAGCTTTAATGCAGAGACTACCATACAGTAGTAACTACTGTACTGTACGGTTTACCTTACATTAGTACTCTTTAATAACAGAGTAATTGAATATAATAAAAAATAAAGTAATCGGTTTATATTCTCACAATGATAAGAAAGTAATAATTTTTAACATTTAACGATGGATCCAATAAAAATGAAGAATATCATAATTAGACTTTTTAGTTCAAACTTTTTGAGTTATTTTCAACATGTTGATTAAAAATAATTTCAATGGATTTGATTAAATTTACCTTTTTGAAATGATAGTTCCTCCGCAAAAAACATCTCTCAAGGAATAACTTACTAAACCCACCATCATTGGAAACTCGTTTATTCCTGTTTCGGTGCCTCCAACAATTCGAGTCTGAAATCAGTTATATATATATAAATATATATAAATTTCTCGACATAAAGCAATATTAATTGTATTATACATTTGATGATAGCTTGGTGATCTATAGTAATAACAAATGTTACTTATGCAGAACATATTTCTATTAATTAGACACACATTAAATTAATGTAATGAATTAATAATGCTATGATTCATTTTTTCCTTTATTTTGAATAAATATAAATTGAAAACCAAAATTAATTCATATTATTTCTTTTGCACACTCATCGCTTGATTCTACAGTTTAAAAGGAGGAGGCACCTGTTCGAAATTCCCGATTGTCCGAATCTTCCGATTCGACTGAATTTCGGTAGCTGCGATAGTTAAAAAAATTTGTATATTTCACAAACAAAACATAAAACAGGTCGAAAAAAAACGGACCAAACAGCTACATGTGTTCCTGCACAACTGTATAAAAGATGACCACATGTCATCTGGCTGATCGGGATGAAACAGAAGCTCCAGATTTTATTCACTCCATCCGAAATCTGTTTGTATCCGGGAGGTTTGTAGAACTGAGGAATTTGATTATTAACTGTTTAAAAATAACATAAATATTATTAAAATAATAGAAACGAATTTATATACTTTCTAAATATTTTCAATCTGTAAAACAAACGACTATTTTAATGCAACAATTTAATAATTTATTGGGTACATATTTTATGTTATAGTATAATTATATTGATAAAATGAATGATAATTACTATAGAGTAAAATACTTATTAAGTGCTAAAATATAAGTACTAAGTGATAATTCAGGTTATGTAATTTAGAAAAAATACTGTTCTTTTAATAATTTCTGTATTTTTTTTAATCTAGTCTGTAGGAACTACAATATTGTAAATGAGTGTTTAATAGTAAAACAGTAAAAAGTTGGTAAAATTGTTAACAATAACTTATTGCTTAAATAATGTAATTAAGAGTATTTATATTTACTTATTGACTTAGAATATTTTCATTGTCTTAATATTATGTCATATAAACACTGGTCATCTTTACAATTAAAACTATAAAGTAAAACACTTGAATCAATTGCTTCTGCAGTAAGTATAAATTATTAAAATTTCAAAATTGATTAAATTAAATACGTTTTATTTTATAATTTATGATCATTTATTATATTTATTTTTTATTGCATATTAAAAATAATTATTTATATAAAATAACATGTTTTCGCAAAAAACATGTGAAATAAAAATCGACAACAATGAGACAAATGTCTCATTTCTAAATAAAGATGAGGCTAAGGTCGTTTAAACAAAACAATTGGTCTTCGTCAGAGTCTCTCTCATACTCGTATGCCACTTGTTTGGCTTGAAAGATAACAGTCATATTTATGAATTCTTACTATGTTTAGACCTGGATTTACATATGTGAAACAAAAGGCTAAAAAGAAAAATTAAAAACAATTGTAGCTGTTTTAATACACTTCAATCATGTGTTTAATTGTGATTATTTTTCTGTATATATCACCGTTCAAACCACAATAAATATATATCATTGTTCGAACCACAGAGTCGTTATGAACTGATCAGCTAGAATTTGACTCTGATGAAGACCGCTTCTTATGGTTGAAAAATCTTAGTCATTTATTCTCATTGTTATTGTAGTTTCATCGTTGATTGTTATTTCACGTGTTTATTGTGAAATCTTGTTTTGAAACAGTTCACTTTATCAAGTGAACTAAAAAATAATAAATCCTTGTTAACCTGGTTGATTGAAGTCTCTAGAATTGTTGGTAACCCTAATATGTTTAATGATGAAGAAGTCTTCATCTGTTTAATTATTCCACTAATCAAATAATTATGAGAAATTAATTAACAATATCCTAGGACTTTATAAATTGGATGAAGTTTTGATTAGTGGGATAATTAAACAGATGAAGACTTCTTCATCATTAAACACATTCAGGGTCACCAACAATTCTAGAGACTTCAATCAACCAGGTTAACAAGTATTTACAATTTTTTAGTCCACTTGCTCTCTGACAATGTGTGTTGACGAAAGGTCTTAGAACATTGTTTCCAAATTAGTTTCATTGTGGTAAATTAATCTATATATATATTGATATAGCTACTCGACCACTTTTTTTCAAGTTCACAGAAGGGGTTCTTGAGGATTTTGGTCATAAAAATTCAACTCCTGATTATATGCTGTCGTTTTGCCAAAAGTTGTTTGGCATTTTCAAGGCTTGTTTTTAGAGGAAACACTATTTAACCGTCCATGCTTTTATCTAGCATCATGATATATATATAATAAGAATATATAATAAGAAGTGAGTTATTCCTGTGTCTATCTGTGTGCTATCTTTTTTTTTAATTGGTTGTTATATATATATATATAACATCAACAAACGACAAAGGTCGTTATCAGCCTTTGGAGCGATTCACATCTATTCCTTACGACGAGGACATTGAAATATAGTAGTGAGTTCAGTGATTTCTTTTCTATGTGTTCTTTTGAAAATTCTAGTTTATATATATATATATATATATATATATATATATATATATATATATATATATATGTGTGTGTGTGTGTGTGAAAAAGTATCATAATAAATACCTGAATGAATGAATGGTCAAAGAAAATAAGTTTTAAATGAAGGTAGTGAGAATAGACAAAGAAATAACTGACGTTGTAGGAGTAGCCGCAGTTGCAGGGTTCATCAGGAGGAGAAGTGACTAAGGGTGGTTGGGGGTTGGATCCGGTTGCCACGGCCCTAACAATGCAGTAAAATCTACCTCCACGCGATCTACACAAAATCATACTTTATTAGCAACTATTGTTGAAAATATATTTATAAGGGAAGTTGGTAATTTGTCATGCTGCATGCATCTCAGTTATGATAACTTACATTGGGAGTCAGGGTAGCTCAGTGGCAAGCTGCTGGCATTTGGACTAGTAGATCCGAGATTCAATACCCACTCAGACCATCGATTTGTTTATGCAGGAAGTGATCAAATCTGATCATGTTACTTTTTTAATTAACATCCTCAGACTGGATGTTAAGCCGTTCGTCTCCCAGCCTGTACGATGTCAGGTAATCTTTCAAAATCCTTATAAATATATTTCACTAGCAAAATTTAGGTCTATTGATGTAGAATGTTCACTGTATGGCATCACAAATGGCCCATATTTGGCCTATTTGTGCTCACTCGTGGGACTGTAATCTAACCTCATCTAACTGATATTATACACTATATACAAGTTTTGTTAGAGTACTGACATTTAATGAGCAGCCGTGTTTGTGCCAGATGGGGAGAAAACGTTTTTACATCCTCTTTAAATGACTGCATTCGCATGATATTCCATTTTTACATAAAAATTCTTGAATGATTAACTAGTGTCAACGCCGAACTGTTGTACTAAAGACAAGATTTACAACTAGTAGACAACACACCTAGTTTGTTTAGTACAAATGACATTTACAAATCTTACCAACATAATGTTGGTGATAAAGTTATTTAGTGATGAAGTTTTCAAAATAGATTTTTCAGGAGTATTTCAATATATATTTATATGAACCTATATAACTCAATAAGTTACTAAACAAAAATGCACTTATATATTGGGTCATATTAGGTGTAGGCTATTTTGCTTCAGCTGTAAACATATGATAAGATAAGATATCTATTAGACAATATGAGTCTATGAGTTATTATTACGTCCTGGTCTTCTGTATGGACATCTCACTAATTTTGCAACTCCTTAATTTACGAATGTTTCTATTTCACAATTTGTTTAAAAACATTTTAACATCACAAACCAAACAAACTAGTTATACGAGGTTTCCAAAGTTAAGCTTGACTACAAAGTGGGAATAGAACTAAGGTAAATAAGTTTTGTAAATAAATCTAAGTTTAACTCGAACAATCACTGCTAACTTCACGACGCAACAAATCTTTCATATCAGGTAAGGAATAATATATTATACTTATTTAGTCTTCACTAATCTACATAAAATATTTTGCTTAGCTTTAAACATTTCTAGAGGCTAATTATCTTAGGAGCAAATTGTATCATGCAGAAAAGAATTCATTCCAATTCATTCATTAAATTCTATTTCAGTTTATACATATTTTAATGTTTACTTCAAATGATTCAGACAAATTAATCAATTTTAAAATTGTCTAGTAAATGTGAAAATTACAATCATAACATAAAACATACACGCAAAGAAACGACAAGTTAATACCGATTTCTATAGTTTACTGGTGACACTTTGAGAACTGTCGTGAACTATTTGTTTCTTAAAAACAAAAATTCATTACATTAAAACTTGGCGCAAACGAGTCGATGTAAGTGCGACTTCTTGCATATATAAACTGTTAATTTAGTATAAGTGGAATTTAGAAATCATGAAAAAAAAGTGAGCTAGGTGGATTTATGTTACATATCTTGAAGACTATGAGTCAATTTTTGAAGTCTTTTTGATGATTGCTCTATATGTGTGTATGAGTGCGCATTGCAATTAATTGTAACGGTGAGGCTACAAACAATTAACTCTAGAAAGTTATAATTTTGCAATTAATATTAAACTAATATTACCATTAAAGGAAAAAAAGTTTTTTTTTTCTCATAACACTAAAACAGTTTGAACAAAAATGTAAAAATTTCGACTTATAACTGAATCTTACGTCACAATGTTTGACGAAAATAATGAAATTAAACACAAAAATAGCTTGTTATTAGAGAATAAACTGATTAGTTTTTTTTGGTAAAATTGCATTATAGCTGGAAAAAGAAAAAAATGTTTTGTCACTAAATAAGACATACGTAGTATTAAACCTACATCAAATACGTAGTGTGGCATCTGTCTTAAATAAGTATTTTCAAAAAAATTGGGAGAATTTTTTAGTTGAATCAATGATAGGATATATCTAAAAACATATAGATGGTACAATGCGTGTGGTATTATATTAGACATAATTGTTTATCTATTGCAGATAAAATTTATGTTTTCTTTAACTAGAAGATTAGTGATAAGATGACTCAAGATTAAGGTTATTATATTTAGAGTTTCTTTGGTTGTCAATGAGTTTTTCTTTTGATGAAATCTTGTATTTCGCTAGCATATAGTTCTATTTAATTTTTCTGCGTCTTGAGATCCGGGTCGTTACCAGTGAACTGGAGTAGGCTCCCTTGCTAATAAATTCGTTCGATACAGGCAACCTAAACTAAATTGACCTTTTTTTAGAATATAGATGGATTTGTAGACAGATATTTATTTGACTTCATCTTACTGATTCTTTGGAGAATGTTCTTAAAAATTTACAATTGTCTGAGTGTTTCATTAAACATTCATTATTATTAAATCTGTTCGTTTTATTATAATATCTGGACATTTTTAGTTCTTGGCAGCTTATTATATGTTTCTAACTGAAGTTTTTAATGCAGATGAATGGTATAAATTGTTTCAGGAGAATAGAGGGATTTTCATGATGTTCAGTATATAAAAGAAGTCATACAATTTTATGACTTTGGTAATTAAGGCGATTTTCTGTACAAACTTTTTTGATGGAAATACGATCCAAAACAGACAAATGATGTTCAATATAAAAAAAAAAACATAGAGAAATTAAAACGATGTTTCTCCAACCATCTATGAACCAGTGCGATTGGTTTCCCTCTCTTATCTCTCCTGAAGACGTTTCAAGCCGAAAATTAGAGACTGTAAATGTGTGCTTTTAATTTCTCTCCTTTTGTTTTTGCACATTGAACTATATATATATATATATATATATACGACATTACTAGCCGTTCCGTCTACAACGTGCTTGGTCTCCCTTTTCTCCTGAAGACGGATTGCCCAAAAATTTGAGTTTATAAGTGTGTTTCTTTACTTTGTGTGCTACCTATCTTTAATTTTGAACTGTTTTATATATATATATATATATATATATATATATATATCATTAAACTGAACAGCTGTCTCGGCATTCACGATCTTCAGACTGAGAGATTTGATTCTACGAATTAAGTTCCTGCTAACAGGATTCAACTGGAAAAAAGGAACTGGCCAAGTGACATGTTAAACAAAATCAATGAGATAGTCAGTAGTATTAATAGATTGAATGGATTTATAAAGATTAATATAAAAGATTAATAAAGAAGAAGAAACAACGTGGTTAGAATTACATAGTTGAAAAGTCAATAGTAAATTAATAAAGCTTAAAATAAATGAAGGATAAAAGATTATTTGCCCAGCACCATTTCTAGTTGAATCCTGTTAGCAGGAAGTTAGTTCGTAGAATCGAATCTCTCAGTCTTAAGATCGTGCCGAGACTGCGGTTCAGTTTAATGATACCTGTTTACAAGAAGATCTGCTGCCTATTTATATCTTTTCTCCTGACGATGGCCATAAAGAGAATCAAAATATTGAAAGTGGTTCACAGTGTTTTGTTTTACTTGTGTTTTAATTTTACTGCATACATTTATAGACAAAGGCGTGTTTATTAACAAAAATCAATGTTAAAACAAATCGATACTGACGATGGGGAGGAGTAGAATTTCACATTTAGCACGCTGCCAGATGTTACATGATGTATACTTGTTCTCCCACAGTAAACTTGACCATTATTCCCATTAGCATTATCACTTACAACTAGCCCGTCAGTGCAGCTCCCCTCCTGAAAAATAATTCATTCCTTCAAAAAACATTTTTGTTTATTTTATTCATTATTAATATACCAGTCTGAAAATCGCAACGTAAATGATGAAATTCTTCTATGATTAGTTTTACCTTATTGTTAGCAAAATAAGGATTTAATAAAGATGTATCCGCCCTGTTATGGACAAGTTGCTTCTTAAATTTCTCAAGTCTCCGAGACAAAAAAAGTGCAGACATATCTTTTTTAAATATATGTATTTATGAAGGACTGCTTTCATCTTTTACTAACATCAGAAAATAAGGTTTGTAAATATTTTGAGATTGTAACGATTTACATGTCTTGAGGTCTCCTAAATCCATTTTTGTAATTTAAAAATGCTTTCTAAATTTGTGTTGCCTATAAAAATAAAACGCTAAAAGAAGAACCGTTTAGCAAATAGTAATGAAGTTTGCGTAAACAAACTTTACGTTTATTTTTTGAATAAAGGTTAACAATTCTATTTTATTTAAATTTTATTTAGTAAAATTATTAAAATATTTTAACTGACTTTATATATCTCAACCACTGGACAGGATAATTCTATTACTGCTCCTTGCCCAGTTGTAGCAGTCCATTCGCACCCTGAGCCCGGGATGTAGGAATCATAAGGGAAATCTGTAAATCAATAACAAATTATCAAATACATATAAATACTAGAATCAAACAAAGTCTACGATTTGCATTAGAAGATGCATCTTAACTGGATAGTTAAGAAGGAAGGATAGGAAGATGCATCTTATGCTGGTAGTGGGGTCATTGAACAAGTTAATATATGGTCTATCTTGAAATAGAACTTATCTAAATCGTTATAAAAGTACTTTTATGTAACCTCCTATTACAATCTAAAATATCAGATATTTAACAGCAGAAGAATATGAAATAAACTTAACTTTAAAAATATACAGTAAACCAACTATGACCTACATAACTATCCATAAATCATCCATCAGGAAACAAACAGCGTCAGGAGGTTTCATGTAACTTTAATAGAGAATAATGATAAATATGATAATAAATAGTGAAAAGTTGTAAAAAAAGAAAAAAAGTTACTCATAAAACCTACAACAATATTAAATATGCATGAATAACATATATAGGAATAGTTAACCAAAAAGAGGATAATTTAATAAATTAATACAAATTAAAGGTAGGTCTTAAGACTAATAATTCAATAATCTACATTAAAGAAATACAGAAGAATATAAAACTAATTACTGCTACAAAAACTGAATATATTAATTAAAATGAAAGGGTAGTAAACACACATATATATATATATATATATATATATATATATATATATATGTATATATATAATATATATAAAAAGATTTCACATAAACACGTGAAACAACAATCAATGATCAAACCACAATAAGAAATGGGAAAACAAGACTAAGATCTTTCAACCGTAACAAGCGGTCTTCGTCAGAGTCAAAAACCCAACTGAGGGTTGTTTTTGAGTTTTTAGTTGGGTTTTTGACTCTGACGAAGACCGTTTGTTACGGTTAAAAGATCTTAGTCTTGCTTTCCCATTTTCTTATTGTGGTTTGATCATTGATTGTCATTTCACGTGTTTATGTGAAATCTTTTATATATATATATATATATATATATATATATATATATATATATATGCATATGCAGAAAAATCACAGTTAAACACGTGATACAGTCAATGAAGTCCAAACCACAAGGAAAAAGAAAAAGAAAAGAAATAAATACTCTGGGACCTTTCACTTTATGTCATCAAAGAGCAAACAAAGTAAAAAAAAAGAAGGTAACAGAAAAGTTAACCAGGAGGAAGGTCACCTATATATATATATATATTTAAACCAAATCCATAGAAAGAAAACTTATACAGGAGATCATAAAAACCCACTACTACATTTTGACTAAATCATAAGTTAGAAAGATGTGAGTTTCGCCGAAGACAAGTCAAGAGACTGTAGTTTATCCCAATAAGAGGCACTCTATCAGGTTAGTTAACTTATGGAGGGAGGGGTCACAAGAAACAATACAGTAAACAATAACAAAAATAAATAATTTATAATTATTTATTTTAAAATAAATAATTATTTTATTTAGAAATAAATATTTATTTCTAAATAATTTTTTTTTAAACATGTGACTGTTAAAAACTAATAAAAAAGCAACTAAATAAATGAAAAATAAATAGATTTGTTTAAAATGAATGAATACATTATAATCAAGAATACTTAACGTGTTAAGTTAAACCCAGTTTAACTTAAACTCCTACTTTAACTCCTACTTTCTTGGAGACAAAAGATAATTATATGAATTATCTTTTATCTTTTATTTAATTTTTATAATAAAAATTATAATAAAGAGATTAATTAACAAACGGATTAACAATGAAGGAAAAAAAGAAATGGCTCAAATTAGAAAATGAAAAATGAATAAAGAAAATAAATAAAAAGGAAAAATAGTAATATGAAATAAAATTTAAGCATATTAGATTTAGCATATTAGAATTATTAAGAGATTATATAAAACGATTATATAAAACATGTTGACTATTTAAAATCAATAGTCAATCATAAAAACCACGGAAGTTGGACAATGTCTGGAACCGATCTGTCTGAAGCGGAGCATTAATTGAGAAAATTTAAGATTTTTTTAATAACCGGATTTCAGTTTTGAAAAAAAAAATGTAAAAATGTTTACTTCTGT
The DNA here is from genome assembly GCA_026182355.1 of Hermatobates lingyangjiaoensis. Lineage (NCBI taxonomy): Eukaryota > Metazoa > Arthropoda > Insecta > Hemiptera > Hermatobatidae > Hermatobates > Hermatobates lingyangjiaoensis. The sequence continues at coordinate 1,074,327 of JAPFBL010000094.1, forward strand.
TTAATTATGAATGCTTTTAAACACTACAAACGTCTCGTCATTTGATGATTTTAATGAAATACTCAAGAAACGGGTTAACAATGAAGGAAAAAAAGAAATGGCTCAAATTAGAAAATGAAAAATGAATAAAGAAAATAAATAAAAAGGAAAAATAGTAATATGAAATAAAATTTAAGGATATTAGATTTAGCATATTAGAATTGTTAAGAGATTATATAAAACGACATGTTGACTATTTAAAATCAATAGTCAATCATAAAAACCACGGAAGTTGGACAATGTCTGGAACCTATCTGTCTGAAGCGGAGCATTAATTGAGAAAATTTAAGATTTTTTTAATAACCGGATTTCAGTTTTGGAAAAAAAATGTAAAAATGTTTACTTCTGTTTAATTATGAATGCTTTTAAACACTACAAACGTCTCGTCATTTGATGATTTTAATGAAATACTCAAGAAAAAAGGATATTTTAAAAGGATGAGCTGAATACTTCTCTTTGCTATTACATGGAAGGAATGGGGCGTTAGAGTATGTTTCATGTTTTTGGAACCTTTTTTGTTTTGAATACAGAAAAATAAAATTTTGTATTAAAAGTTTAACTAAAATTAATAAGACAATACAGCTTTGAAAATTGAAAACTCAGCTTAGAACAATGAAAAACATGCTGTTTTTGTTACTTTGACCTAGAAATTTAATTAGAATTGATATTTAAATGATTATTAAAAGAAATTTAATCATTTTTTTTAAGCGATATATTAAATATGATACGTATGAGTTAAATTGTTAAAACTGAAAGTAAACGCGAATCAATCATACATTTCATGACGTTTTCCTGCATGTGGCATATGGATTTTTGCCTAACAGAAGTGTTGTAATCAATCTAAATATTGCACCTTTATCAAATCCTAAATCTGACATTGAGATTTACATGTTTTTACATTGTTTAAATTGACTTAGAAAATGTTTAAGTGAAATAAAGTTAATATTTAGAAGTTCGTTATAAAAGTTTGAAATGCTTTAATGATTTAATATCATTTGTTTGAAGAATAAAATTGTTAATTGTAAGAAATTAACCTCAATCAAACATAATTTTCTTATTGGTGGTTGTCGGCTACTGTTCGACTAATCAAATTAATCAAACTGCATGGTGAATTCTTGAACAACATTTAATATCAGATATAGTTCTTTGATTGTTTTTAGACTCTATTGATTTTGAGTAATATTGAAGCATGGAAAAAGGTGCTTTTTTTGTTCTTTATGAAAAAAAGTATACCAAATTTCAGTCACTTCTCCACCGATACATAAACCTAAAATTTTATATCAGGCATTGCTTTACTAAGAATATTTCATGAGTTTGAAATATTGGAACAGTAATGTTATACTAAAAATGACCACTATTAAGTTCTATCTGTAGTAACATGAAAAGGTTTTGGTAAATAAACAACTTCATAAGGGAAAACATAACCATCAGAAGGACCAATCAACAGAGGTAGCTTCAAAAAGTTTAGTTATCGAAATAGAATAAACTTTCAAGAATAAAGAAATTATTATGGGCTAATTCCTGTATATGGAAATAGCTTTTATAAGACGTCTTCAAACCTATTGAATCATCACTAATACATAGATGTATTAATAAAACGATTTCACATAAACACGTGAAATAACAATCAATGATCAAACCACAATAAGAAATGGGAAAACAAGACAAAGATCTTTCAACCGTAACAAGCGGTCTTCGTCAGAGTCATAAAACCCAACTGAACTACTATTCAGTTGGGTTTTATGACTCTGACGAAGACCGCTTGTTACGGTTGAAAGATCTTAGTCTTGTTTTCCCATTTCTTATTGTGGTTTGATCATTGATATATATATATATATATATATATATATATATATATATATATCAATGATCAAACCTTTGATGATTAGATGATTAAACACTTTGAATTGAAAACAGACGGTCCAAACGGACAAATAATTAAAGTTACAGCTAGAGAATACAAGAAAAAGGACGAACACTCACGAATCTCGATAATTTCGGCGTCTTGCCGTCTTCAGGACATTATCGAGATTCGTGAGTGTTCATCTTTTTTCTTGTGTTCTCTAGCTGTAACTTTAATTATATATATATAGATTAATTTACCACAATGAAACTAATTAGGAAACAATGCTCTAAGGCCTTTCGTCAACACATCGTCAGAGAGCAAGTGAACTAAAAAAATAATAAATACTTGTTAACCTGGTTGATTGAAGTCTCTAGAATTGTTGGTAACCCTGAATTTGTTTAATGATGAAGAAGTCTTCATCTGTTTAATTATTCTACTAATCAAAACTTAATCCAATGTATAAAGTCCTAGGCTATTAATTATTATGATGATAGGCTATTATGATCATAGATGTATTAATCGAGGAGCTGTAGAAATGATTGTAATATATCATCATTTAAGTTGATTATATATTAAGTTGATAGGTGTTCTAACTTGTCTGAAGGTGGCCAAGGCGTTGACCACGGTTTATCGCTAGACTGCAAGGTCACTGGAGTTCGACCAGAAAGCTTATACGTTCTCAAGACTCATAACTTTTAAAAAAAACTTGCCGAAGCTATTCAATAACAAGTGTCTTCAAAATAAAAGTAATTTTCTCTTATTTTTTTTTGCTTTATAAATTTATCGTAAAATATTTTATATTGTTTTAATTTAAATATTTAATATAATTATTATTTATGTGCTTAACAATAGTTTAATTTTTACTTCTGTACTCTCTTAGGTTGTTTAAATTTTATGACTTCAATATTGTATAATACAGTTAATCTAACCAAAGTGTTACTTTGCGTATTTTTTGTCAGTTCATCATTTTTTAAGTAGATTATAAAAAAAATCAGCAATATTTTTATTTATCTAAAGAAATGTTTGTATGGACAGATCTAAAAACTATATTCCTCTGCTATTTATTCTACAAGGGTCACTCCCAAGCATGAATTTTTGGCTACCCCTGATAAAACTATAGAAATACGATGACATTTAATGAATTATACATGTGATTGGAAATATTTTAGGAAAAAAAAAATGAAGAAAAACAGCATGTTCGACATAGATGATATTCTAATTATAAAACATTATCGTATATAGTTACTTAGACTCTGTCTCATTTGTATATTTATTGCACCTAAATCTGTGATTAATATTCTTAAATATTATCAAAATTTTTTAAAGGAAAACATATTTCACTTATTAATGATGTAGAAAAACTTGCCCAATGCTAATAATAGATTTTCTACTTATAATTCTATAGGAAATAGAAAACTATTTCATAATTTATATTAATTTTAAATATACAAATTTTAAAAACAAATATGATATTACAGACATTGAAGCAATATAAATAGCAGTAATATTTTTATTAAAAAAAAAAAAAACTAAAACAAATCATTTGCATTACCAATTTGATACTGATATTGTGAGCAAAGTTAATACTAGGAAATAAAACAAAAGTTGGTTTGATGTTTACTTGGGCTCTCAATGCTGAGGGGTTCATCATTTGGGTTCAGTGTCCTCTTGAAGGAGCATGAATTTTGACCTTTACATCCAACAAGAAAACTGATCAACAATAGTATCAACTTACTTGGTCCCATATTCCTGTAACCATTACAGATTATTTTGTACATTTGCTTAATTCAGTCAATTTATTTTCTATAATATTTAATAAAAATTTAAGCATTATTACAAATAAATAACTTTCTATAAGATCAAAATACAATGAAAGATGAAATATTTTCCATGTATCTAAAAATGCATAAACAACATATACATAATAATTAAATGAAACGAACTAAATAAACTAGATTTAAAGACAGAACACACATAACATAAAAGAAATCACAGAAACTCACTACTATCTATCTTCCAGATAACGAAGTAATCGAAATATAGTCGTGAGTTTCTGTCATTTCTATTATGTGTTTCTTTCTGTAAATCTGGTTTATATATATATATATATATATATATATATATATATATATATATATATATATTAAGATACAGGATATTATACACCGTTTACTCTTTTTTTAGACGTTTGATAAGTTGTCCAACAGTTTTTTTATGTTCTGAATTATATACTTCTAGAAATATCTATATATTTATTTATTTAAATCTGAGTGTGTGTTCATGTATGCTTTTCTAATGCATTTATTTTTTAATGTTCCACAAACATACTGAATAAACTTACATCTATCGTAATATTTTTGTTTGTATCTAGTTAACAATAATGTAGTTTCAATAGTAGTCGACTATTAATAAATTGAATAAATATAATATTATTTCTTATATAAATTCTAAATACTTAATGTGACCTTAATAATAATTTATAATTGTAGTAAATCATAATCAAGTCTATTTATAAATCATTCAAAGATGTTACACATGCTTTGGTCACTGATTAAAGTACATAATCTCTCTAATTAGAAGGGTTCTATCGCAGGTAAACACACTGCAGTCCACTGTTATAGGAGTCCAGCTTCGCGAAGTTGCGTTGCTGCAGGAACATTGTTCATTTTGTGTCACTTTCAAACAATATAAAATGCCTTATTTCTTCTATGTTCTGATAGCACTTATGTTATTTTGAAGGTCAATCAAATAGGCGATCTGATTCTGTATATGATTGTTGAAATGACGGCTATCATGAAACTTTCTTTTGTTTAGTATGACCATTTTCTGTTCTATTTGTACATTTGTATAGTTTGCTGTTCGCCTATATATATATATATATATATATATATATATATATACACTTTTTCGATGAAAATACGATCCAAAATGGACAAATACGGTCTCCAATCGTTTCTGTACCAGTGCGCTTCGTTTCCCTCTCTTATCTCTCCTGAAGACGGTTCAACCGAAAATTAGAAACTGTAAGTGTGTGTTTCTCTATGTTTCTTTATGTACATTGAACTATATATATATATGGAGGTGTGTGTGTGTGTGTGTGTGTGTGTGTGTGTGTGTGTGTGTGTGTGAGGGGCAGATAAATGAAATGCTGCTCGATCGACAAGACTGATAATACAAGTAAAAAATTTCACTATATACTCATTTATTAATTTTTTATTATCTATTTATCATCAGCGGGTTGTATTACTTCTGTTGAAAGTGTAGCTAGTCTACAATTGAAATCTGTTGAAAGGTTCCAAGCCGGTAGCCTAGAAGAAAAGAGGGTGTTTTGGTTGGTAGTCTGGTTTATCTGGGAGCCTAGTACAATGTGCATAAATGCATTCAACCTCCTTAACAACAAAAAAAAAATACTAAGTGATGATTTGTTGTTATTAATTTGTATTTTTACAAGCCTCTGAAATTGCAAGGAACTAAGAATGGCAATGCTAATATAATACAAGGGCAAACATAAGCACTTTTTAAACTACGTGTTCTCAATCTGCAATGAAAAAAAAACTCTTTGCTTGTAAGGTCAAACAACTTTGTGCAATTCACTTTATATTTAGTGTTCTACACAGATAATCAATCTCACTGACATTTTTTATTTACATACTTTAGCATTATATAATTTTTTCAACAATCAATTATTTGGTCACGTAGTTTATAAATACAATTTACTACAAACCATTTAAAATATATATATTAATTTTTATCTAGTGACAAAAAAAATTAACACTCTAGACTACATTATAGTTGGTCTTATTGAGCATTAAATAATTTATCTATTCAAGTGAGAACATAATTAATTTCTAAACGCAATACTGGACTAAAACACCAATAATCCTATTAACAATTATTACAATTTTGAAAAAAGTTTTTCGTATTAAAACTACTTAAAACTTAACCATGACTCTGTAAACTGACAACTAATCCCATCAAAATTGAATCAAGTTTCGCCTCAGTTTAAGTTGAGAGGATTCGGCCAAAAATTTACATCTAATAAAATTAGTAAAGTACATGTTTAATGCTTCCTTAGATGTGTCATTATATTTTCATATGGCTTATCAACTGATAATTTGAATTCTAAATCATGTTGAACTGTCTAATTCAATTTTAATTTCAAATATTAGATATCTTAATTTTATTTCAATTGTAAATAAAATATTTGATAAAAACACATGTAAAGCGGGGTTAAAAAGGTGAGGTCTATCTGGCATGATAGAAATTTAAACGACTATATAGATATAGAAATAAACGACTATATAAATAATATAACTTCTGGATTACTAAAAATTCAATTTCTTTTATTTTAGAGAATAATATTATAAATGTATAATACTAGAAGAATATGGAGATAAGTATTAAGAAGAGTATAAAATTCTTATTTTTATTGCTTTAGATTTTTATTGTTATTATTTTTGATTTGTTGATATTATTAACGTTTTTATACAATTAAATTTGTTGTTCAGGTTACAAAAGTGATTTACAGTAGATTATCGTGAATGTTTCTTATCTAAGCGACAAATAATTGGCTCAATCAAAGTTTCATTGTTATCTGAAATAAAGTTTAGTTTAAGAAGTAATTACTGCTCCCTGTGTTTTAAAAAAATTATCAGTTTTTATGCTTTGATATAGAGTTATCTCGAAGGTAATAATGATTGTATTTAATAAAACAATAAAATTTATAGAATAACTTGAGTGAGAGAAATGTACGTGTATATATAATAGTAGTTATGAGCATAGGTAGTCTTTGTTACAAAATAATTTGTTTATATCAATTAAATGAAAATATTTATTTATAAAATGTATCAGTCATTTTCTCAGATGCTTGACTACTTTATCTTCAATTTAGAAATACTTAAGCAAAAAACAATGGATGACGTGTTGTTGGTCCGCGTAATGCGGCCCACCATGGTTTGAATAGGTGCCCTTGAATTGATCCAAGCATTACTCTTGGACAACCTACTCGAAGGATGTTGGAAAAAAATAGTACCATTTGATACCAGGCTGCAGGAAGGAAATGCAATGAATTAATTATTTTTAAGGCAGTTCCCCCACTCTCTAAATAGTTCTCTTATGATATCACTTATAGACTCGAAATGATTTTCATTTTCTTTAGTTAAAAATTCATGATATGAGCCGCTTATTTTGAAAGTGGCCTAATTCCATTTATGTTAAAATCGAGATATTTAAGGGTTTTGCGTTTTACAAAATTTAAAAATATTGTCATTTTATTTATCAACTAATTTTTGTTATAAAAATTCTTAGTAATTTTAAATAAATTTTGTACAATTTGCTGCAAAAGGTAAAGATAACGTAAAAATGTAATTATTTAAATAGCTAGCTAAATTTTTTTGGAAAATGGAATTAGGCCACTTTCAAAATAAACGGCTCATATTTGGTCTAAATGAAATAAAAATGGTATATTTGTCAAGTTTTTTTTGAAAAGAAACATTTTGAAAAATATTTATGGCTTAATATTTGCGCTCATTCTAGGATACGGAATTTTTTGAAGATGCCTTTAAATTCATTGAATCACTAGTGTATAGAACGTTAATTCAGGAACTATAGAATGGGTATAGTTCCTGGATTGTTCTACAGTCTAGTTTAGTGAAACAATCTAGCGCAAAAATGATTAGTTTCGGTTATGTTAAATTGTTTAATATGATTTTAAGTTTATTATAACTTATTAAATAGATATAGTTGCAATAAAACAAATTAAATCACTAAATTCATTTACTACGACCAGAGAGCTCTATAATATGATAGGGATATTAAAAGAAAACCAAAACTTATTTTATTGTCAACTAGTGTGATATGTTTTCCTATAGTAAAGTAAAATGTAGTCATCAAATTTTTATTGCTTACAGATATCTTATTTATTAACTGTCTCAATTGAGCTCCCACACTTTGGTTTTTCTGATAGTTCGCATACCTTCTATTGGATAGAAACTTAAGACATCTGACATTAAACCTATCAACTAGGAATTACAAGTAAAATCATATATTTTCAAGCATTGCTTGAGAGTTTACTTCAGGAACTAATAAAGAGTGAATTGACTTGTATTTGTTTCTCCCAGATGTTTGTAAACTTTGAGTTAAATAATCCTGCATTCCTTGTTCTTCTTCCTAAGACGCTCTACGACGTTTGGTTGGAAATTGGACACTTTACTATTGGCAGAACTAGAAAAGTAATAAGAAAACAGTGTAATTCATAATGGAATGAATTATCAATTATACAGTTCTCAGCACTCTTCTATTCCAGAAAGCCTTCTGACTGTAAAGGGGAAAAAATAAAAGTACTACAAAAAAAAAAAAGACTACAATTGCAAACCAATATATGTTTTGAAACAAAAAAGATCTGAAGCGTTTCTTATTAGATGGTTCTACCGATTTGGAAATGCCTGGAGCTTACAACTGATAGTGGACTTGTTATCTAATCAAGCTTATTTACATAGGTAGTGATGAAGTTCGATATCTACATTATATACTCTCAGGCATATGGAATGGCGAATATATGATACCATCGCTGTATCAAGGCATCCGTACTGTACAGACTAGGAACGGCTGTCAAAAATGAATTTATGAACTGCTTATTCCGTTTATAGAACTTCTAAAAGAGTTCTATCATTATGCATGTTAGAGAATGTTTTTGAGTCTACCGATCTCTTTATGTTCAACAATATTTATCCCAAAATAAATTACATTCCATTTTTAAAAAATACGATCCCAACTGGTCTACAGTTACAAAAAGACATCTACTAGAGGACAATTGGACAAAGATGGTGGAGTTACTATTAAGTTAAATCAATGTACCATCAATAGCAAGTAGGCTATATGATAAATAACCATCTCTAAATATGTTTTACATTGGACATAGTAAACTACTTCCCTCGTTGTAAAATTACTGACTCACTCCTATGAACTTTCAAAAATTGTAGTAGTTAAGTGGGCATACCTTTTTTCCAGTGAACACTTTTGGAATAACTAAGCATTATCTTTTAAGAACTTTAAGATTACATGAATTTTAGTGACCTCCAAATAAAAACAGACCTTAAGTATATGTACATATTTATATATAAAACAAGATTTCGCAATAAACACGTGAAACAACAATCAATGTCCAACAACCACAATAAGAAATGAGAAAAAAGACCAGGATTTTTTAACCGTAACAGGCGGTCTTCGACAACTGAGTTGGAATTTGACTCTGACGAAAACCACTTGTTACGATTGAAAGATCTTAGCCTTTTTTACATTTTTTATTGTGGTTTGGATATTGCTTGATGTTTCAAGTGTTTATTGTGAAACTTTGTTTTATATATATATATATATATATAATATATATATATATATATAAAATAAAAAACGAAGGAAACACACAGAAAGACACAGACATAACTCACATCGATATTTCGACAATCGTCGTCATCAGGAGGTGCGAAGAGCGAAGAGCGAAGAGTCCCGCAGGAAGACAGGGCGGTACTCAGGGTACAGGGCGGGTGAGTACCGCCCTGTCTTCCTGCGGGACTCTTCGCTCTTCGCTCTTCGCACCTCCTGATGACGACGATTGTCGAAATATCGATGTGAGTTATGTCTGTGTCTTTCTGTGTGTTTCCTTCGTTTTTTATTTTATTGTAAAAAAGTCCGCTGGACCGTTTCTTTTAATTGGTATTATATATATATAATATATATATATATATATATATATAAAAAGATTTCACATAAACACGTGAAACAACAATCAATGATCAAACCACAATAAGAAAATGAGAAAGATCTTAGTCTTGCTTTCCCATTTTCTTATTGTGGTTTGATCATTGATATATATATATATATATATATATTCAATCTGTAATATGTCTGGAACAAATATCAATTTATTAATTGCACGTAGCTCAATATAGAAGGATATAACAGTGTTTAAATACTGAAATACTGAAGTTGTTTCCAGATCATAAGAGTCAAAGTATAAATTAGAAACTAGCTTTAAAATTAAATTGTCCATTGAGAAATTGGTTAAAGATGTTTATATTATATTACTGTGATTTATTCTTAAGATTTAAGCCCTTTGTTTTCAATTGAAGATATTATTACTTCAGTTCATTATTTATTATATTTATTAAATACTATTATTGCTAATTCTGAAATAGTTTATTATACTAATTTTGTTATTATTTATATTACACATGTATGTAAAAATGGATTATGCGAAAGAATATAATAAATTACTTTATGACAAAAGAACATTAATACTACTCGGGAGGAAATAAGTTAAAACTATACTCAACTGAATTTTTCCTTAGCTGTCCATTCAACGGTTCCAATTAAACTAAACTGACATTTACAGGGAGCTGTTCAGTCGACAATAATTGGACTTTGTTTTACGGCAATTAGTGATGTACTAGGCCATATCTTTGTTAAATGTTATAACTTCAAATAAGCGGCCCAGGAGTCGGTATCGATCATCAATCAGTCTTTGATTACCAACTTCGTAATTGTTAAGTGTAGTATATTTTTTTTTACCGAAATTGTCATGACTTTCAAAAATAGTGTACTATTTTACAGATACAAATAAACTTACAATTTGGTCTTAATTACATCGCATTTATCATATTACATCATATTACAATTGTGTACGCTTGAACAAAGACTCCTACAACTGTTTTTTATCTCTCATCTTTTTCTATTCACCTCTGTCTAACCTAACTCTTAAGACTATACAGTTACATTAAAAGTTGATCTATAGAAAAGACAACGTTCATTAAAAGGCTTTTTAGAAGAAAGTATTCTATAACCAGAACAAGCTATGTTTCTTGAAAAAGTCCTAAAAAAAAAACTCAATCCGTATAAGTTTAAACTTAAATTGCTCAGTATTTTGCAGTTGTAATAAAAAACTCTAATAACTGATAAGTAATCCTCTCCAAAATTTTCTAATGGCAGTCAATAAATACGTCTGGCATTTTTTTTTCTTATATATAAATTTAATTATATTAACGTATTACATCCCTCAGCCACAAATTGAGTTATCCTCATACTTAATATGATTAATTAAATCTGTCAGTTAATCACTGAATTATTTCAAGTGTTTGCCGATTACAGAATTAAAGACTAATCAATCATAATAATTTATACTTATGGAACAATGTAGAAGAATAAATCACCAGTTATTTTTGTAAATTTGAGAAAAATGTAACTATCAAACAAGTAGTCTACCCCTGAAACGTTTAATCACTAATTTTAAAGAGGTTTTAATTTTTGGCTTTCATTTATATATGTTTCATATATTTTTTACATTTTAATTTCATTTCTCATATGTATTTGCTTTTATATATATTATTTCTTATACAATAATAATTATATAATAAATAATATAATATAAAATAATATTATTATACATCATATATAAGAAACCAACTTTAACTGATTAATATATATATATATATTTTATTTACACTAAAGTTTACTATTAACGATGGTAATGTATAAAATAAATATTTTTGTATTTTATACATTTTTGGAAAACTTCCTAATGAAATCACTTCTATTCCTAAGGACAACGGTTGTCAAATTGGGTCAAGTGAATTTTTGTCAGTGTTTTCCTGTATCTTGTTTTTCTATAATTATATATATCAACGTTTAAGTTACAGTAAGAAATCAAAAAAATGACTAAGATCTTTCAACCAAAACAAATGTCATTAGTCAGTATCAGTTTGGACTCTGACGAAGGCCACTTTGTCTTTGTTATAGTTGAAAGATCTTAGTTATTTTTCTTATTTGTAACTGTGGTTTAGACCACATTATATATATATATATATATATATATATCTGTGTATTTTGAGAACGGACCTTCATTCAAACATGTTTTTTTAAAAATTGGCATAATTTTTAATGAAATATATATATATATAAAAGTACAAAACACCTATGGAAAACAAGAACTAGGACCATCATCAATATTGTGATATTCTTTGTGTTAAATGTTCCTCTGACACTTGGTTGCACTTGAGATACGGTCTAATCACCAACAACTAGAGGTAAAAGTAGAACGACGGAAAAAATAAAGGTAAACTAAATAAATAATATTATTGATAGCTGAATAATGAAATAAGTGATATTCAAAATATCATAAAACTATAAATAACGACAAGAAAAACAATTTTAAGTAAAGCTACTTAACCAGACATGTCGAGTTTTAAATTGTTTTAGCTTCAAGAAGACAAATATGTTTTTTCAGAAGTTTTCAAGTAAACACTAATTGTACCCGAAGGGATCTGTTCAAGAATTTAAACATGGAAACAGTCATTAAAACAATAACATGAGAATCAAGATGGTCGACGGAAACCCTGTGGCACTTTACAGGAAGGTTCAACTTGGTGGAAACTAAACCAATATAAATAGTATTAAACCAAGTGCAGTCTAATTTGAAGACTCTATATGTGGTGTAATTTGTAGTTCAAGTAGGTATAAGGTAGGTTTTAAGGTACAGAGACGGTTGGAGACCGTCTCCAACCGTCTCTGTACCAGTGCGCTTGGTTTCCCTTCTTTATCTCTCCTGAAGACGGTTCAACCGAAAATTAGGGACTGTAAGTTTGTGTTTTCAGTTTCTCTATGTTTCTTTATGTACATTGAACTGTATTTGTCCATTTCAGATCGTATTTTCAACGAAAAAGTATGTATATATATATATCAACAAAAGTAAAACGATTCTACGAACCAAATAAACTAAATTCACAGAAAGAACACGCATAAAAGAGATAGCAAAAGCTTACTATTACATTTCGACTGCCTCAACATCGGGTAGTTGAGTAGTGAGTTTTTATTATTTCTTTTATGTGTATTCTTTCTGTGAATTTGGTTTGTATATATATATATATATATATATATATAAATATATATATATATATATATATATATATGAAATGAATGAGGAAATTATTGAAATAAATTAATAATTACTATTCTACTGAAATAGTAATGAAATAAAATTTCTCTGTGCCTATTCTTTAAAAATAATAATGGATATAATAATTAAATTAGAATGAAAAATTTTATGATAAAAGCAAAATTAAAAACTACTTTTCAAGCATGAATAATGTAAACTAGCAGTTAATAAAGCATTTTCATTTAGTTTGTAAAAATTTGGAGCATGTTAGTTAAACAAGAATACCTAGCTGTAGTAAGTTGATAACTGTTCTTTTACATATAATGAATGTGTGTGTGTGTGTGTGTGTGTGTGTGTGTGTGTGTGTGTGTGTGTGTGCGTGGGTGTTTTTTCAGCAGAGAACCATTTACCAGAGAAACAAGAAATATCAGCAAATTAGTTTTACCACTATTTTTTATTCATACATTATAAGTTTGAATTTGACAAAAAGTTATTTAAATAAATGTTTTCCTTAACACTTTCATTTATTTTCATGGTTCACAACATCTATTCATATCATGTTCATATACATTCGTAACATTTATAAAAAAAAAAATAATTTCTCACCTCAAGAAGAAAGTTCTAAAGCGAATATGTTTTTCAAGTGGCCAGTCTGATTACAACCTAGCTTATAAACCAAGTATCACCAATGTTCCTGGAAAGCACTTAAATATTTTTCACCAGTCGTTACAAGTTCCATAATCATAATTACTGACTGCAACTCGTATATCTTTGTTGTAATACTGATATTTCAAGGAAAAATAAATGTAAGTAAACCATAATGTTAATAGGTGTGATTAATTAACTTGATTGATTTATAGTGTGTAAAACTTTATAGCTTCAATTTACTTTTATTTAGGAAGTAAAATATTATCTTGAATAATATATGTTGGCCAATTAGTACTTTTTTATTGAATAAAACTTAAATTGCTTCCTCTACTTGATGAATATTTTGGAATTTATATGAACAAATGATGTTATAAATATCAGCAAAGATAATCACCAATTAATCATTCATTATTCTTTGGTACTTTCTTCTACATGTTGTAGTTACTTTTGCAGATTTTTCACGATTACTGGACTATTTTCACGATACTGTACTTATTTTCAGAGTATAAAGTCGATGTGCCCCTGGTTAAGAGATGGTGGTTCTATTCTTGAGTCGCGTGGTCTTTACTCGAATCAATAATACTTGAGATTTGTAATTGGGTCTGTTGTATCAACCCTCTGGTTTGGACAGGTATAGATCTTGTAGGAGGATACATTTGGAAACTTGATTTAAAGCTTTATTCTCATAACTAGGGAAAATGTTTTTTACAATGGTTCAGATAAGTTGTTTAATGTCATAATGTTTGTCATATGTTGCCGTAGTATATTTGAGTTCATCACATTTTGAAGATCTTGTGAACTAACAATGTTTTATTTGGGTAATTGGTTCATTGTTAATCAGCTTTCTTGATTTCACTGGTCAAAGATTGTAAATGTTATCTTCCTGTAAGGTGATGGTTCATTTTTATGATATATATTCTACCTGTGTGGTGAGGCCTACCATCATGGGCTGGCTCACTGTCATTACAGCATGTACATATATTTCTCTAACTCCGTTGATTGATATGCCCTCTAAAGGTTCTCTCTTCATTTTCATCATTTTGATAAGGTTTTAAAGGAAAACTAAGGATGATAATACAATCCTTCAACTTAAAGCGAAGGTGGCTTGCTTGATTAATCATCAAGCGTGCCTTAATTCAAGTGCTCAGAACGATTTAAAAGAGGTTCTTGAGAAAAACGAAAATGCAGGAGTTGTCATCATGAAAGGTTATATAACATGGAGCAATGAGATTAGCTTATTGGACGCATGATAGGTAAAAGAAATAGAGGAGAAGAAATTTGAAAAAGTTCGTAAAAATGATTTAGGTCATGTATACCTTGGGCCCCATGAAGAAAATGCCATCAATTCAACGGGTGCATAAATGAGAAGGAAGACATGTTGAAGTATAATAAGGAATTTTGCAGTATATTGAGGCATCTAATAGTGGTACCTACTAAACAACAGGAACATCATCAAAATATCATGCACCCAGTAAACCCTGTAGAAAAGTTTAGAAACTTTGTGCAGTGAAATACTCAGTGAATATGATCTCTCACTCACCCCCTTGATTCATAAGAACACACTTAAAGTCGTGATGCCATTACTTCATTAGGAAAACAAATAATGGAGAAAGACTCATGTACGCTACTCCAAACATCCAGATGATAAAGTTAATAAAGTTTGAATACATAATAATAATATGTTACTGATTATTATGGTCTTCAATTATTATGTTATTGAATAATAATAACTATTATTAATACCATGTTAATGATCTGAATACATGCATAATAATAACATTAATAATAATGCTGAATACACAATACAATATTATACATTAGAGTGTTTGTCATATTAGGATTTTCTATCAGACTGAACACTGAAAAGCTCAAAGGAGAACAGCCCAAAATAATTACTCGGAGGTGGAGGTGTTTATAAAAATGTTTGACGCAGCTAAAAAGGAGAAATAAGGTTACATATTTGAAAAATTATTCTTATACAATACAAGACAATAACTTATTTATTATTCATACAATTTTATAAATACAGAATATGAACTACAATTCATGAAGACTTACTCCATGTTCCTATTGTATTCTGATTTGCTCAACAGCGAATTTAATTCAACAACTGTTTTAATACTTTCTTCCAATAAAGGTCTTAACTGAGACAAATTTTCCACGATAGAAATTAAGCAACGTGATAGAAAAATTGCTTATGATTACAAAATATTTCACCACAATTTGGCGTTTATAATTACAAAAACGGTGAATTCGTTACTTACCTGGAATCAAACTATTATAAACATAGCATTTCAACATGAATCATGTAACATTTTTTTTTGTATTTAATATATTTAAGATTCGACAATTCTTTTATCAAAATTTACAAATTGTTTAAATTAACTCATAATGATATTAAAATTTTGTATAGTCTATATCCACGATGGTACTACGGTATATTTTTTAGAACAAATATAAATCTCTTTGTTTTTAACTGCTTTGTTTGGATTTTGGCAAAAATTTACTAAGTAATTATACTCAAAAATGTCAGTTATTCTTTTTAAACGTATCCATTACACATCTTTTATAGGAATACCTTCAATGCTCTGTTTCATTTTGATTTTATTTCTGTAAGTCTGCTTTACTTTCATGATTTTCATAATCTGTCAAATACAGGTATTAACTTACATAAATGTTTTTATTTTGAGGTTATAATATAAATATGAA
Organism: Hermatobates lingyangjiaoensis; assembly: GCA_026182355.1. NCBI lineage: Eukaryota > Metazoa > Arthropoda > Insecta > Hemiptera > Hermatobatidae > Hermatobates > Hermatobates lingyangjiaoensis. The sequence goes on from JAPFBL010000094.1 coordinate 1,090,493, forward strand.
TTTTGATTAAATATATCTAAAATTATATATTTTTGCTAACTGTCTCAAGATATTTCCATTTGTTTTAGATCAGAGGTTTTTTTTAACTCTTCTGTAACGTATAATTATTTCATGTAAACTATGTTTTCGCGTATTGGCATTTGGTCAACTAAATATCTTGTTATCATCAGAATTATAAAACCTGGAGTAGTCTACAATCAACTTCACTGCAAGTAAACCCAATTAGAATTATCGAAAAATAACTTACATTTTTTATTTGATATGGTTATTATATTGAAATAGTAATTGTAATGATCATTTAGAACATTCGTAATCATTTTGATCATATAATACTTTTGGATTCTTGTGATTCAAATGTATTATAAGTAAATATATTAAAAAATGTCAGCTATTCTTTTAAACATACTCCCATTTTAACAAAAAGGGACTGATCCATTTGAATTGTATGATTCAACAAAAACAATGTCTCGAATTGCGCCATATATTATTCTGTACATTTTCACATCTTCAATTTGACTTGAAATACGGAACCTTGACAATGCACCTTAAAAAGGACATATTGAGTTCATTGAGCAAATGAATGTGCAAGTGAGTTTTGTGACCAACTCGTCATCGCTGTAGAAGCAATCTTAAAAGACTTTTCCCCCTTAAATTATTCCCAATAGTGGTTCACTTAACTCTAAGACTATGACCAGACATCTCTTAATCTCTTGATAACCACTTTACTCACATTTCAAGGTACAAGTGAAGGTTTTAGCGCGCTGCATCCTCATAAGCAGCCCCAATAATCATTATAGTTGCATCAGACAGGCCGATTCCTACTAGTCACCAGTTTTAGGACTTCCACTGTTCGGGAAGGATTTTCGTTCGTCCTCCCGAAAGGAACTGCCCATTAACCCAAGACCAGACCTCCATCTAAGTGAGTACCAGTTTTCGAGTCCACCTGCCAAGCTGATGGAATATATCAATGGTAAGGGTTGAGGGTATAGCTCTTTCTTGTTGCACTGGAGGCAACCACCCAAGAGATACTGCTTCTCACACAACGATTCCATTGGAGTTTATCCTTCGTGAGTGAGAATCACAGCCACCACGAGTCCAAAGCCAAACGGCAGGGCATATGAAAACCCGAAGGAAATCGGCATAGGCTTCGCCGCCCCCGTGAGAATAATTCAAACAGTAAAAAAAAATAGCATTAACCAAGAAAATTTAAATTGATTCTAAGTAAATCTCTTTTTCATTAATTAGTAGATTATTTATTTTATGTTTATTAATAAATTTATCCCCTTTATACACCATCGTTATCATAACCTTTAGTAGATTTTTCTAATAGTATTAAATATTTTGTCAATACAAAAGTAATGGTAACAATAAACGGTACTAAGATAAATTACATAAATAAATAAATAATATTTGACCTCATTCAAGTTTATTAAAGTATAGATCAAAAATTAGTATGTGATGTAGTACAGGTTTGGAACCGACAGCTTTACATCCTTTCAGAAGGACAATGTACGCAAGATTGTCAACCTCCCATAAGAAAAATCTAGGGCCGAGAATAATACCACCAATGTTCAGTACTAAAGACAAGCTTGCTACCTTTTAGACCACTTTTGACCCTGGTGGACTGTAAGCCAAAATATTAGCGAACTTTTAAACATAAATATATATAATCGATGTATCTAAATTTGTCTAGACCAATATGTCAATATGACAAATTTGTCACCAATTATAACGTTATTCTAATCAATAGTTTTTTGTTATTGTGATTACTTAAGGGGTAAGAGGCGGTGCACTACGTCTGAAAGACACTCTGATTGTAAAGAGCCTGTGTATACTCATCGTAACCAAGCCCTGGGCAACGGGAGTCGGTCTTTTTAATGAAGTGATGTCTGTCGTCTATCTTGGGCACATTAGTTCGGCAGTCGCGTCCTCGTTCTTCTTGAGCGTGGGATGTGGTCTGGACCAATGTGGCTAAAGGACACCACGTAAAAAACATCCATCTGGTTTGCTTTGTTACATGATATGGGTGAAAGGCCGAGGCATGTGATAGTAAATCAAACAATGTCTTCTTAATGAAGAGTTCTCCGAGCAAAAGGCGCATGGTTGAAGTTAATGGTCGACTAATCCATTCCTTCACTAACTAGGCTGACCCTTCTTCTCGAGTGAAGAGTTGTTCCACCTGATTTTGCAATAAAAACTATCAGTGTCACAGAACTAAACAGAACCTAAAACACTTCAGTGCTTGATATTATGTCGTTTCATCCTTGTAGCGGTGGCTGTGGTTCTAAATCCAAAGTTGGGTAGAAAATAAGAACTTTCTGCGACTTTGCCTGTGTTTCTTATGCGTGTGTAAAGAGGTATCCACTATTGCATTTCAATGAGAGCAACAGATGGTATGCTAGAGCACTTACATCCTCTACCAAGCAGTCGAGAATCAGTTCCAGTGAAAACAGCTAGAATACTTATACTACCTTCGGGTGAACCCTAAGACGACCGAGCTAGTGCTCTTATTATAAATAAAAAATACTTTTCTTTCAAAATACACGAAATTAATTGCCAACAAATTATTTAGTTCTAATTAATTATGCTTACTCATATTTCAAATAATAGTAACTTTATTTAAGCGAGAAACTTACATTTAAATGAAAATTTACTTGTATATTGAATATTTCTTCTTTAAAATTAGTTATCATTGCATATAAAATCATACTTCTTAAGATATTTTTGTTTACGAAAATTATAGAGTGTGTTTATATGAGATAGTTATAGGTTAAATGCGCTAAAATTTGTCTTATGAATGTACTTCTTTCATTGTTACATATACTAAACTGCTACATGTAGAAATAAGACATAAGGAATATTGACCTTGACTGAACACTGCATCCATCTATCGACATATATATGTATATTCAAACATCAACAAAAACTTGCCAAAAATCTACTCAGTATTCATCATAACGTACCAAATGAATTTAGCACCAAAATACCAAAATGAATTTTTTCATTATACTATACTTTAACTTATTGTAATGAAAGAAATGTTTAAACTTTATTTGATTTGTTTATTATCATTAAAATCTAGTTCTTTTTTTCCAGAAAGAAAAAAATATTTTATTCCAGTTAAAAAATTTTTCTTTGTCGAAAATGATATATAGACTATGGCTTGGAAGGTGATGTAATGTAATATGGTTCTTAACGGATGTAATAGTAAAAGTCAAATAGTTCGACTTTTAGGTCGAAATGTATCTTAGAAAACATAGTGAAGTCTATACTTTACTTCACTTAAACCAAATAATCATTACTAAATTTCTTGGCAAAATGAATACATAAAATAATCATGAAACGAAGGAATCAGGTGAGGTCTAACAGGTAGTATTCTTGTCTTTAGTTTTGAAGGTTGGTGGTTCGAAACTACGTTATAAGTCTAGAAAGTTTAGATTTTTTTATGTGGAGGATGAAAGTCATACTCAGAGATGACGTCCTTAACTCTGTCGAGTACTCGTTGAACTGTTAAAAATTCTATTACCTATCCCTATACCTGGAAATATAGAGCACCCCCAACAAAAGTGGATGCGAGATAAAAAATGAGCCATTTTTTCCACCCTTAAAACAAGATTTAATGTAAATATTAATTTTACCAATTCTTAAATGCTATACCGTAAAAACAAAGAAAGAATATAAACTTTTTGATGATAACATGATTTTAATTATTCTGTTAATTATGATGAAAATGTTTAGTAATGAGTTAAAAACTTAAAATTACAAGAAAAAATTTGGGATTTTAAGATCTCTCCTCTCCTCTTGCTATTATGCATACTAAAAATACACAGACCTAAATGTAAAAAAGGTCAAAAATGTATTCAGGTACTTCAGATCTTGAACAACCCACCAAAACCTCAAAATTGAATTAATTAATCATTTTTACATTTTGTTTAAAGTTATAAATTCTGATTCTATTTCTCATATTAATAATTGGAAATAAATAACTCCATATAGTAAAATTGTTAATTGATTTCAGGTTTCAGTATCAACATTTACTGTAAGACGTTAAATTAAATATTTTTCACATTGGTTGGTTTTACATATTTAGATAATTAATAATTTTTAATTTATTATTAATTAATAATAAAGTTAATTAATCCATTTAATTAATAATTTATTTAGTAATAATTAATTAATAATTTTAATAAAGTATTAATTAATACTGAATATACAGGGTGTGCCCATAAAGTCCGTGTGCGCTTTAAAAAAAATATACCCTTATTTGTAGCTGGGATAGAAATGATCTGTAAAAATGATTAGAAAAAAGTAAATCTATATTTTTTAAAGTTTTATTGAAATTTTATCCAATTATCCTCCATCATGTGGTAACCTCTTCCATACAGATAAATCACGAATTTCCTAACAGATGAATCGGAAGAGGTGAACCATTTCATTTTATCTTCACGCCAGACTTGACTCCATTAGATTTTTCTTATAGGGGTATTTGAAAACAACTGTGTATGCATCTAAATCTTGTTCATTTGAAGATTTGAAAGCTGAAATAACTAATAAGATTTTACGGATTATTGTAAATCAGTTGGTGCATGTTTTCCGTAAACTGCAAAAGCGTATTACCCTCTATATTGCTAATAATGGAGGACTGTGGAAACTAAAAATTATTTTTAGAATAAAACCTTAAAAAATGTAGGTTTACTTCTTTCTAATCTTTTTTACAGATTATTTCTATCGTAAATACGAATAAAGTTATAATTTTTTAACCTGCACATGGACTTTATGGACACCCTGTATTACGTTATTGTAATATTATTTTTAATAATACTAAATAATACTGAAATATTGAATTTGAATGAAATGTACTTACTTTTATTTAAACATATGTAACTCTTATGGGACTAGTACGGCAACTGGCAGCTCGGGTGGCGGGATGTCAATAATGATGAAACTGAACAAATATTTATCCACCATTAGAAGTTTAATTGGACTGAAAAATTAAAACACACATAACTGTTCATGTTTTTCCTCATTCAACATAATGTAAAGGAAAAAATCGCTAAAAACAATTTTGGATGTTTATTATAAACTCCTATTGTTTAATGACTCCAAGATTAATTATTGGAGTTTATATTACTCCAATCAAATAAAAAGCTAACTAGTAGTAAAATATTTAAGATAATGATCAGCAATATTTTACTGCGTATTCTTTAATGTGGTTTTAAGTAAAAATATATATTAATTAAAAAAAAAAGATATAAGGACACTTTTGGAATATTTATAAGCGTCATGTGTGATAATTGTAACTAATAATATAACAGGTTGGTCATTACTTCGTTTTTATTACCACCGAACGAAATAAAACAAAATTTAAATATATACGTACTTTTTCATAAATTAATTTCAGTACTATTCCTTTAAAGTGAATGAATTTTTGGCTGTTGTCTTTAGTATTATTAATTCTAATAATAACTACCAAAACTAAGTTGAATGTTGAATGTTATGATTCCAACCGAAGGGCAGAGGTCATTAGATAAGAGATAATATTGTAGTCTTCAGATAACGGGAGTACACCAAAGGGCAGATTAACATATGTTTCAAAAAGCTTCTTTCACTTGGAAGAAAGTATCTTCGTTTAGCTCAAACATTCTATCAGGTAATACAATTTTTTTATGTACATATGCTTCCATCATTTTTGGTTTATTTAAAAAAAATATTTTGAGAATGTTATTATCCATTATCAGAAAACGATTATCAAAAAGTTTACCGAGTCTTATAATAATTTTCATAAAATAATTACTGTAAAAAAAATGAATGTTTAAATCAAATTTTAGTTAAAACAGTGTTATAAGTAGAAATTTTAAGTTTGCATAATCATAAACATTGAGAATAACATCCTCAAGTTAGATATTTAATGTAATTATAATTTTTCCCTAAGCCATTTTAATCAGATCTAATTAATATATTCTGTGGAATTTCAAAAAGTAACTCGGTTCAAGTATTTATATTTCTTTCAAATATGTATATTTATGGTTAAGTCAAAAAGTGTCATTCATAATTAACGAATAATAAAATATACTTTTTTTGTAAACACTGGGATATAAATATATCCTTTCATTAAATGTCGCCTTAATTATTATTGAACTTGTTTTATCTGTTAAACCATCCCTAGTGATCGAAATAAACTAATTTTAATATTAGAAGAGAATATGTTTATCGGTTGGATAGATCACATAAATACATTAATCACTATATCACACACACAGATCACTATATGTTTCAGATTGTATAAACGTTCAATCGTGATCATTTTGTATTGTGATGAGGGTGACCAAAGAACAAGCCCGAAATTACAGTAACAGCTTGCAGTCCTAAAAACCTTTAGAGTGATCTGTAAACTGGTTCCAGCAGACAAAGTGAGCTTTTATATCTCAAACGTGTAACAACATTTCTGAAAGGAAACTTTGACCGTATTATTAGCCTCATAATAGTTTTGACTGGCCACAACTCCATGCTGTAATCTACAACATAAAGATATACAAATATAGGGAAAAGAATAGTGGTTTATAACTTGTTGAAAAAATATATTTGATATGATAATAAGGAAAGAAATGTAATATTAAACTTCTATTTGTTCTTATTAAGCTAAAAATGACATACTCAGTGTCAAGGTCTGCAAACAGAACACTTTTACAATCTCACTAACTTTATTGTATACTACAAATTGTCTCCAACAAATATCTTTCGAATCTTTAAAAACGTATATATTTAAATTTAATAAAACAATGTATAAAAGCTTTTTTTATTTTTTTTTTCTTATTAAATCCACGTAAATGCATAGTTTAATATTTTTTTTAAAAAAAAAGAATAGAATAAACAGGCTTTTTAAATAAGAACAAATAGGTACTTCTTTCTTTGTACAATAAATTCACTGATAACACAATTCAATTTATGAATTGATAACTGATAACACATAAATATTACATTCAATTATGAAACACACAATTGAGAAGATTTATATATTACGAGAATTAAATTAATGAAATAATGCTGATAATATCTGGATTTGTAACATCTGAATTGATAAATTAATGTTATTTCTTTAATTTACAGCCATGTTTAATAAAGCTATGGAAGTCATCGCACTTATTCTCCTTCTGTATTCATTTTATTTTGGCCCTTTGATAGCATTCATTGCAACATTCTATATTTTATTCTTCACTAAATTCTGGCCATTAATTCTATTTTATCTTATATGGATTTATTTTGACAGAGATACATGTCAAAATGGAGGTCGTAAGTAAGTTTTCAATGTATTTATAATTATTTTGATATTTTATCTTGGTATATTTATGTTGAAACACTACAGAGAAATCCTACTTGAACTTACAGGAAATATGTGACAAACTTTTCAGCTTGGTGGTAGAGTTGAACAATTCTTTATTTTTGAATTTTTCGTAATCATTAATTGATTAACTGAGTAATTATTAAAATACATATTTATTATGATTACAATGAACAGTAATTTTTTGTGATTGAAAACTAATTCACCAAACATGTATATGAATAAAGTACATTTAACGTTTTATCCAGCTATAAATTTTAAGTAATTACAAATACTATAATACATTCCTTAATTCGTTAATTCATTAAGTAGGAGAAGAAAAAATATTTCTTCAAGAACTTTTGAAATTAGAAATAAACATACAGTTAAGATCATATATTTGTGTTGTATATCAAGATCATTAATGAAACACAATTTATAGAAATACTATAATGTTTCAACACCCAATTATAGAAAAAAATACAATTTATTGCTGACTTTCCTATAAGTTGTATAACATATAGTATACAACTATAATAGAAGTTATAGTTGTATAACATAAGTTGTATAATGACATTTCACGTTATATGAAATGTCAATATCACATAATATTTCACTTTTCTACTGAATATTGTTTTATAAATAAAAATGATGAAATAAATGTAAATAACTATAACTTGGATGTATAAAAAAATTTTTAAAGTTTAAGTCAGATTGTAGGTACACTAATATTTATTGTAACTACAGTTAATCTATTGTGACACACCTAGGCGTGTAAATGGAAAAACTACAACTTTTTTCCACTTGTAAAATAAATAATATTTTTAAAAAATAAATTACATACATGTGTTCAAATTCAACATATGTTGAATTGTATCAATTCATACATATGTTCATACTAACAACAAATTATAAATAGAACATATAGACATAAAATACTAAACAATTATCCATTGCCATGCTACAATTATTTTTAACAAATATTGGAATTCATATTATTTGTGATTTACTACGAATAAAGTATAGTGATCATGAAAAAAATCGAACATGAGATTTTTAACCAAATTACATGTTTTGAGGTCCGGAAATTCTATTTTTGGGGTTTTTTGCTTGTGTGTGTGTCTGTCTTGGTCCTTGTGTACCCAAAAGTTTGTCGGTACATTGAAGGCCACATCGTTTGAAGAATCAAATTTATATATTACTCAGACGTATGCCGCAATGTTTTCACAGCAGAATTAACTAAAAAATAAAATCAGTTTTTTTAAATAACCGGAAAGGTCAGTCTTGCAATTAAATATAAACTTTATTGATATTTGACTTATGATTGATTCTAAAAGTTTGACGGATCAAAATGAAACTACCACTAAAAGTTGGACCTATTGAGAGAATGAATTGACCTTTTTTCTTCAATTTAAATGGTAGGAAAGGTTTTAAAAAATTTCTTGTTTACGCAAAACACCTAATTATAAACAAAAATTAAATTTTTAAAAAGAATTTGCATAAAATTAGTATACTATAAAAAATTTCGAGAATTTCTCACTACTGCAAAAGGGCAATATGCTTTAAAAACTAAAAACTAACCTGTAATGACGGATAACCTACTGTGCTTATTAAAACTGTAAAAGTAAATCAACTACATATTTTATGATGTTTTCCAGCGTTTGAGGGATGGGTGTATAACAAAAGTGTTCCAATCAACCTAAATATTGTACCCATTTATATATTTTGATGACAAATATATAGTTCTTGGTGTTTGAGACTAACATTATTTTTGGGTCATATTGAAACATGGAAAATTTACATGTCTGGTTTTTATGACAAAATGGCTACTAATTTCAAGCATCTTGTCTGATCATTTAATAAACATAAAATTTTGCATTACGATAGTACGAATATTTCATGATCTTTCAATATAGGAACATTACACTTTATTACATGATGGTTAATAATTAATATGATAATTATTTTGATAAGTTATAATATATTTATTTGATATATGATAAGTTATTAATATGATAGCTATTAGGTTTTATGATGGTAACATGAAAAGTTTGTGTGTATATGAGCATCTTCATAAGAGTAACATACCTAGAAGAAGGATAAATCAACTCTAAAAATATCATTCAAGGAACTAGAAAATCCTTTAATTGTTAAAAGGAATCTCTTTGGTCTTTTTCTTGGATATTGGAAAACTTTTTAAAACATCCATTCATATCTATTTAATCAAAACTAATACATCGATGTTTTAATCAAAAAATTATCGACTAGATTGCAACAATTTAACTCAAGAATATTAAGTATAAATATTGGATATACGACAACTGAAAGTATGACCACTAAAGACTATCCTGACGAGGGTGTGCTATAGCTCCTTTTGTGATGATGAATGATTAAATGGATGCTGTAATCAATCATGGTTACCATATGCGGTTGCATATGGTAATATGCAAGCAGAAGCATATGCTGATGACCTTCTTGTTATGAGAATATGAAATGCTTGATTGTATTGCCTTTGAGTTTATGCACGATGGTTAACTGGATGCTGTAATCAATCGCATATGGTAATATGCAAGCAGAAGCATATGCTGATGACCTTTTTGTTATGAGAATATAAAATGCTTTATGGTATTGCCTTTGAGTTTATGCACGATGGTTAACTGGATGCTGTAATCAATCGCATATGGTAATATGCAAGCAGAAGCATATGCTGATGACCTTTTTGTTATGAGAATATAAAATGCTTTATGGTATTGCCTTTGAGTTTATGCACGATGGTTAACTGGATGCTGTAATCAATCGCATATGGTAATATGCAAGCAGAAGCATATGCTGATGACCTTTTTGTTATGAGAATATAAAATGCTTTATGGTATTGCCTTTGAGTTTATACACGATGGTTAACTGGATGCTGTAATCAATCGCATATGGTAATATGCAAGCAGAAGCATATGCTGATGACCTTTTTGTTATGAGAATATAAAATGCTTTATGGTATTGCCTTTGAGTTTATGCACGATGGTTAACTGGATGCTGTAATCAATCGCATATGGTAATATGCAAGCAGAAGCATATGCTGATGACCTTCTTGTTATGAGAATATGAAATGCTTGATTGTATTGCCTTTGAGTTTATGCACTATGATTTCCAAATTGTTGAAAGATGGGTAAAGGAGAAAATGGGGAACCTGCGGCCTTTTGAGTCATGATGTGTGGCCTATTGAGAAAAATGTTTAAAAATAAAAAAAATGCAATATAAAATATATAAAGAAAATATGAGGGTTTATTGCATATCTTAAGTAAGAACTTGTAAATTTTAATGGTTTTACTTACTTCCATTATTGTATGTAAATCATAATGGTTTTTCTTCCTTCCATTGTATTCTGCATCAACGAAATCTCTGTGCTAAATGTGTTACTCTTGAAGACACTTTGAAGAAATTAGTGGGGATAGCAAATATCATTCAAGCAAACGCTATGAGACATCGTTAGTTCCGAGAAATGCTTATGTTGGATGTTGATCAATGCAGATTTACCCTACTATTCAAAAGTACGTTAGTTATCACAATGATAAGTTTTAATGAAATTTCTATGTTTGTGTGAGAAAATAATTGAGCTCTACGATGAGAACAAATAAAAATTACAAATTATCAGATGATATTTCCCTCAAAATACTCCCTTTCTATATGATATCATGACAAAGCAAAATCAATTAAATATTTATCTTCAGAGTAAAAATAAATTATTTAAAGGCGGCAGAAATTCTGGCTTTTAAGAAGAAGTCTTCCTAAGACATACATTTAATGTGTGCCTTCAGAAGTCCTTAAGGTAACTATGGCATAACGATCGTGAATCAGTTTGTGGATTTATATAATGAAACAGTCCGTGAGACTGTTTATATGTACATTAAAACTAAATCCATGAGAGTGTTCATGGATGGAAATAGGAAGGTTGAACTTAAATTCAGTTTTAACAAATTGACAGTGATTCCAATTAAAAAGGAAAGTAAAAAACACCCACAACTTTTACATTTTATTCCACCATTTAATAGTTTTGAGAGATACCTTTCTTTATCTATTATGGTAATAAATACATAAAATGCCTGAAATAAAGTTTCTTATTGTACTCATTTATTTGAATAACAGAACAACTAAAGGATAATAACAAATCAATTTAATATTAAGTTTAACTATAACATTCTGTCTCTTTTTTAGGATCCAGATGATGAGGGAATTGTTTCTTTGGAAATATCTACGATCTTATTTTCCTCAAAAAATTATAAAAACTGTTGATCTCTCACCTAACTCAAATTATTTACTGGCTATTGCTCCTCACGGAATATTAGCAACATCTGCTGTGGCTCATTTTGCAAATGACACATCAGATACTATTAACCTCTTCCCAGGATTGAAATTTAGTGGTTTCACCCTTACAGCTAATTTTTATATTCCATTTATAAGGGAATTGACTTTAGGCTATGGTAACATTTATATTAATGCTATAAAGCTAAATTAATACAAGTATATATATATCTTCATGTATGATATTTGTTGAAATCAAAGCTAATGAACTGATGAAAGTTTGTAATTAACTTTCAGTGTATACAGAAGAGAAAGATTCATTACGTTTAGAAATCTTTTGTTCCTTAATTTTAATTTTCCTGGATAACTTTGTTTATATTTTGAAATTCTTTGTCAATGAGAGCAATACATCTCTATAAACAATTATCGATTTTTTTTATTGAATATATTAAAAATTATGAGTTGATGAAGTTATGAAAGTTCCAGGTAATTAACATGATTCCATTTTAAGATGACAATTGAAGATGATTCAGGTACTTATTTTGTTTTCTAATAAACGGAATGAATATACTGGTTTGATTAAACTACAAGAGCATAATTTAGATAAGATATATTTAATTACCTGACTCTATTTTATTGGTAGAATTAGGATGTAACTTTAGTAGATTTTTCTAATCTATACATATATAAAACATATAAAATATTATTTTTGTTTATTTATTATTATTATTATTATTATTATTATTATTATTTAGTAAAAATATTTATTATTATTTTTGTTTTTATAATTCTTATTTAACACATTCACATTATTCTTATTAATAATAATTATTCACATTATTTTTCTTAATTAAAGTAATTAAGAAATGAAATGGGTAGGCAGTATCTCTCAAGATAATTCGTAAAACGAAGTTTGAATGAAGAACTCAATTCACTGTGCGCTGCAAAGTTTACAAATTAATTAGTGGTAAAATTAAGAAGCTCCATAAAGGTGGATTTATTATAAATTATTTACAAGACTGTTATATTTGTTTTGGTGAGTAAATCTAATAGGATTGATAGGAATTTTAATTACTCCAACTTTAACTTCGAATTCTTAGTTTAACCATAGACTATAATTTAAATACGTTTACAAGCTTTGAATGTTTTTTACTTTTATGACATGAAATAGGAATAGTGCGTAATATGGTTTTATATCTTCTTATAATTGTGTGTAACAACTTGTTTTTTTCCAAAGTAGGGGACAGAATAACACTAATTTTTGGACAGTATTTATTGTGGTAAATCAATGTGATAGTTTAACTGTGATACTATCAAACAGTCCTTATAACCTCTCTTTTCTTAATTACTTCTGTATATTACAATTAGTTTCCTTAAAGTAAAATTCAAGAGAAACTAAAATATCTTTGAAACCACTGACAAAATTTTTGAATAAATTATTTTAGGATATTTTTTTTAATTTATTAGATATAATTAATAAAAAGATATCACCTTAAATTATATTAAATCAGTCAATGAAATATTTTTTAATTAAAGAATAAAATGTAAACAATATATGCGTTTTTTATTTTATTTGTTAAAAAGATTTGCTAAATTTGTTAAATAGCCTTGTTTTAGGTTTACAATCTGTATCAAAAAGAAGTATAATAAACAACTTGAATAACAGAAGTAGTACTGTATTTTGCATTTACCCAGGAGGTTCTGCAGAAGCAATTAAAACAAAAAAAGGTCATTATATAACAGCTTTGAACAAACGAAAAGGTTTTATAAAGCTTGCTATTATGACTGGGTAAGAGTACATTAGAAACAAAAACAATATTTTATAATAATTATGCTAAAGTGACTCAACATTATTTACAAGAGTTGTCAATATAATAATTTTAATTCAGTAATGTCAATAATAATTTTAAAAATTTTAGAATTTTGTTTCTTTACCAATAATAATTTGTCTTAAATTATTAAAGTGATTAACTCTAGAACTCCAGTTGTGCCAGCAGTATCATTTGGAGAAACTGATCTATTTACCCACTGGGTGCCTGAGACACGTTCATTACTCTGGAGGTTACAAGCTTGGATAAGAAAATCATCTGGAGTAGCCCCTTGTTTCTGTTTTGGAAGGGGCTTTTTACAACCTTGGTTTGGGATTCTACCCTACAGGAGTCCTGTGAATACCATTGGTAAGAAGTTGAAGAATGTTCATTATTATTACAGTTACTGAAATGATTAGTATCTCAGTTATTTTTAATAATAATTTAACTATATCTATATATCTTGAAATGAAGTTCAAAATTTAAATATCTTTAAATTGAAATTAAGTTCATCGACATTTTTTGATATATTAAGTTTTGATTTTTAAAGTTCATTCGATATTTATGTGATACTATACTTTTTATGTATAATAATTACTACTATTATCATTAATTTTACATAATATTTAGTAGGTAAACCAATTATTATCACAAAGAATGAAAACCCTAGTGAGGAAATGGTAGATGAAATTCATAACAACTTTAAGCAGGCCATGGAAGAACTTTTTGAAGAGCATAAATCAACATTTTTAAAAGATTCTGAAAATATTCATTTGATTCACGAGGACTAATGAAGTTTCATAGAGTTTCTTCTCAAAACATTAGTAATGTAACGAACGAGTCATAGTTTTTATGGAGTAAGATCTCTACGAATATATTTGGGAGTAACTTGATAACATTTGTTTTGATTAATTACTATTTCTACTACATAGTATCAAATTTTTTAAACTTTGATTAGCTTTACTAATAATTCTTATAACTTGTTCTTTTTATGTTCTATTTGCATGAACTTGGTCATTCAGTTATACTGTGTATGTTGTGATATAAAACTATTTAGAAATTGAAATTTTATAAAAAAAATATTTGATGAATTCATCACTAATCATTTTTTAAATATATTTATATACCCTAAGAAATTAAAGGAAATGTCCTGATCCATTAAATTTATTTAATTAGAACTTATAATAAAATATGTTATTATTGATTTGTTATTTTTAATGTCCTATTTTAAGAGAAATTAACAATAACATTATTGTTTAAATTACTTTTTAGTTAGAAATCAATATCATATCAAAATAATTATTAATTTATATGTTCCTATAGGCATAAGAATAAATTTCTTAAGGGATAAGAAAAAAAACGCTATGTGCTTCTCTCAATCCAAATAAGTAGAAATAAGTTTCAAACGTTTCAACTATTGTACCCTTTTGTATTCCATAAATCTTACTAGAGAAGCATCCTAAAATATTTAGCTTTATATCGTGCCAGTCTCTGCAGCGTAATGCACTTATAAGAGAAAACAATAAAAAAAAAATTATAATCCCGGATTATAATTAGAATCCGAGTCGGTTTTAAAACAGATTATATTTAGGGGCTATAGTTCATAATAAAGTAACAAACAAATAAAGGAACTTCTATATTTTAAAAAAATATTGTACATGATATCTAAAAATTTTGTTTAATAAATACAAATTGCACATCACATTATTGGTCTCTTATTCACTTAAGTGAAAGGTAAAAAAAAAACTAACATATTTACAAAGTAAATGCAGTGCTCTGCTTGGTAAGAATAAAGAAATAATGACTCATGTTTTACCTGGCAGAATATTGAATAGCAAGACACTTGACGAGTAAACTAGTACTAATTATTTATCACAATTTTCAGGTATACCATTTCAAAAAAAAAAAAACTAACATTCTTCTAAGTAACTAAAAGTAAGAAATTCGATTATTTATAACTTTACATTCATGTGGAACAATGATATCCTGAATTTATATTCAAATGGTAAAATAATTTGTAGAAATTGATTATACAAATGTCAATGTATTTCTAATACATTTTTTTTATTAGATTTTTGTTTAGTCACTCAGTGCTTTGATGAAAACAATTATTTCTTTTCTTTTTTTTGAAATTATAACTAAAGTTTTTTTTGAGTTATGACTTTTGCAGCCTCACTTTTAAGGAGATCAATTCTTCAGAAATCTTCTTTGGTAAATCATATGGAAGTTGCTCCTCGAAGTATTTGTTGATTTCTGAAACCTTAAAAAGAAATTGCAGTTTTAATATGTGAAATATACAAGTAGAACATATTTAGTTTTTAAATTAAATAATAACTTTTACTGTTGTATGAACTATAATAACGTAATTTACTTCAAGCATATCGTATAACAAACGAGTCAACTCACTTCATTAAGCCAAAATTCTTTTGGTACACTAAGCAGTTCCTTCATATCAGGAGTAGCTTCAAGACCTTCTGTAGGAATGGAATCTTCTTTAGGTAGGTAGCCTATACTACTCCTAGTCATGATGGAAGCATCTCCTTCAACTCTTCTTAAGATCCAATCCAAAACACGAACATTATCTCCAAAGCCAGGCCACATGAACTTACCCTGTGGACATTTATTTATGTTAAGTTGCAATATAAATATTATATACTATCATTAGAAATGCGTGTCCAAAAACTTACGTTTGAATCCTTCCTGAACCAATTAACATGGAAGATCTTAGGGAGTTTCACTCCTGGAATTTCATCCATGGATAACCAATGATCTAAGTATTGACCAAAGTTGTAACCAAAGAAAGGCCTCATGGCAAAAGGATCATGCATTACAACTTTTCCCTAAAACATTGCATTTCCTTTATTAGTAATGAATTAGACGGGAATCACAAGTTTTAGTAAATAGAAAACAATATAAAACCTTATGTTCAGCAGCAGCTGTAGCTTCTGATCTCATACTGGCACCGATGAAAACACCGTGCGTCCAGTCAAAAGATTCATACACCAAAGGAACTCCTTGTGGCCTTCTACCACCAAATAGTATAGCAGAAATCGGTACACCTTCAGAATCTTCCCATTTAGGATCAATTATAGGGCATTGGCCAGCAGGTGCGCAAAACCTTTAAAATAATTTATGATTTAGGCTAAGAAATGAAACCCAAATGCTGATTGACAAAGCGAATGAGTGAGAGTTACCTAGAGTTCGGATGAGCTGCTGGTGATTTGGCTGTTTTCTTGTCCCATGGTCTTCCCAACCAATCTGTCACTGTGACACCAGGTTCTAAATCTTCCATACCTTCCCACCAAACACCACCATCGGAAGTTGAGGCTACATTAGTGAATACAGTGTTAGATGCTATTGTAGCCATTGCATTTGGATTTGTTGCTGTGGAAGTTCCTGGTGCAACACCAAAAAATCCAGCCTCGGGGTTAATTGCATGAAGCATTCCTGTCGTTTTATTGAACCTAAACAAAATATTAAGAACGATGTATTAGGATTGTATTTTATAATAGTTTTCTTTTCATATTTTGTAGTTTTGAATAATTTTAAAGAAATCATTGTTTATAAAAATATTTGTTACTATGTATTTACATATTTTAAGATCCAATTATGTTTCTATAGTTTGGTATTTGGTATACAGTATAAAGTGTATCAAAGATTATAATACTAATAGCTATATGCTTCTGTAACAAAAACTTAGAAAATTCAGCAAATATAAATTTTCGGTTGTAAGATCAGACTTTTAGAAGACATTAAATAGTTTGTTTTAATTTTAAGTCTCAGTGTGACTTATTAATAAGATTCTAGAAATTTTATCCCTTCTGCAGTTAAAAGAAGTTAAATGACATTATATTTTCTTTAGGATAATATGACAATTGCTTAATTCATATTTATGTTTCTTAAAAAAAAAAAATTAAAAAAATGATGAAATACCAACCTGATCCAGGCTATATCATCCCCTACACATTCTATCTTATATCCTGGAAGGGATGGAAGCATCATTGCTAAGTTTGTTTTGCCACAAGCTGAAGGAAAAGCAGCAGCTATATACTTCTTTGGACCATTTGGAGGGGTGATTCCTAAAATCTGAAAGAGAATAATTTTTTAATACAGTATTCCTACAGTTTTAATTATTTGTATATAATCTTTTTGTTCATATACTTATAAAACGATAATTAATAGTAATAAATTTAAATAAAGATTCTATTAGTAATTACAGAAAAGAGAATAATTACATACTAGCATATGTTCTGCAAGCCAGCCTTCTCTTCGAGCAATTGTAGACCCTAATCTCAAAGCAAAGCATTTCTTGCCAAGAAGAGAGTTTCCACCATATCCACTTCCATAACTAACGATTTCATTTTCCTCAGGCCTGGAAAAATCATTGTTTTTTTTTACAAATATTGAAACCAATTTTCAAAGAAGGTTATATTTTTCAATTTTTAATAAAATAATTCCTTCTCTTTTACTATTTTTAATGGTAATTTATTTGATAATAGAGTCACGTGCGTTTATTATAACACTTCTGCATACAGATATCAACGTCTGAACAACAGAGAAAAATCACTAAGATCTTTCAACCAAAACAAGTGATCTTCGTCAGTATCAGTGAGACTCTGACGAAGACCTTGCTTTGGTTCAAAGATTTTTAGTCATTCTGATTTCCTATTGAGGTTTTGACGTTGAATTTTTATTCCACGAGTCGAATGTTAATATGATATATATATATATATATATATATATATATATATATATATATATATATATAAATGATCAAACCACAATATGAAATAGAAAAACAAGACTAAGATCTTTCAACCGCAACAAGCGGTCTTCGTCAGAGTCAAAAACTCAACTGGGTTTTTGAGTCCAAGAGTTGGGTTTTTGACTCTGACAAAGACCGCTTGTTACTGTTGAAAGATCTTAGTCTTGTTTTCCCATTTCATATTGTGGTTTGATCATTGATTATTATTTCACGTGTTTATGTGAAATCTTATAAGTTATTATATATTATTATTATATTATATATTATAATATATATTATAATCTTATTATAACTTATTTTATAAATGTATATATAAATATTGATAAAGTATCGACCGTGAAGAAGAAAAAAATAAAAGTTTATCAGGACTCAGGCAGTTTAACTTAACGAGTTTCGATAAACTTTTATTGCCTGTGTGAATATAAGTGACTTCACATTAACTTTCATCAGACAATGGTTTGAGTGATTTAAAATTCTTTAAATTTTGTAAACTTACACATAATATCAATGGGTTGACTGATAACAAATACTAATTTATTAAGATTGAACTAGTTTTTTTTTTTAAAAAAAAATTTTGATAACTTAAATACAAAGAAATGTAAACTATGAAAAAAAAAAGAAGTTGTATTAATATGAAATAATGCAAGTAGGTGGAAGGTGTTTACCTGTGTAAAATAATTGTTCTAGCTGGATCACAAGGCCAATGGGGAAGCTGGTTTTCACTGCTTCCCACTGAGTGTAGAGCTGTAACTAGAGTTGTGTCGGCAGCTCCGGTGCCTTGAATATAAGCAAGTTGCTGCAATACTTCTGCCCCAACCCTTGTCATTATTCTCATTGACACCACAACATAGGCCGAATCAGTAATCTGAATGCCTATTTTGGACAAATTTCCACCGATTGGTCCCATTGAAAATGGAATAACGTACATTGTCCTTCCTAAAACAATAGTATTAATATCAGTAAATTTGTTTTTAATAACTTTGTTACAGTACTAACAGACGTAATCATTTAGCAAGTTATTCTTCCAGTAGCAAATTTTAACTTCAAAATTGAAACTAACCATTAGATATTAATAAAATATCTTAAAATTTAGGTAAATTAAATTGCTATAGCACAATTTTTTTTTAATTACTTTATTATATCACAACTACCCTTAAAAGGGTAATACGTAATACTGATCCATGATATATAATAGTGGCAAAAGAGTGGAGAAACCACCCATTGGTAGTACCCCATGCTATAGTAAAAGTAAAATATATTTGAACAAACTAGTGAACTAAAAAAAAAATTATTGATATATATCGTTATAGTGATACTAAATACAATATTTTCTTTAAAAAATTGATTTAGTTACCGTTCATGCAATTGGGAAACCTCTCCTCAATAGCTGCGTCCATATCCTGAGGTGTAATCCAGTTGGTCAATTGACTTTTGACACCTTGTTTCGGTTCAGGAGCAGTGTCTCTCTTATTTGGAGTGCAGATAAACGTCTTGCTCTCCACTCGAGCTACATCTCTTGGATCTGTT
The DNA here is from genome assembly GCA_026182355.1 of Hermatobates lingyangjiaoensis. Taxonomy (NCBI): domain Eukaryota; kingdom Metazoa; phylum Arthropoda; class Insecta; order Hemiptera; family Hermatobatidae; genus Hermatobates; species Hermatobates lingyangjiaoensis. Next base: position 1,110,207 of record JAPFBL010000094.1, read on the forward strand.
CTTGCCAACCAGCTGAAACATTTAACTCATTATAGCATAATCTTTTGGTTTACTGTTTTAATTAATTTATATGAAAAAAATGTAAACTATATAAGGACTATCTTTACATTTCCCTTGATATGAAAAAAATGAACATCTACATCTTTCTACTTTTTTCCTTTTATGTATATATATATATATTTCGCGCTCAGTTCTTCGACGTGAGGAGATCTCTCTCACTTCGTCCTCTCTTCTAGTCTACTCCTGATGACGAACAACAGTTCAAAATATTGAATTCTGTAAGTGTTCTTTTTATTCTTTTTTCTGTGTCGTGCTTTGTGTAATTTAAAGTTACTACACAAAGTCCAGTTCTATATATATATATATATATATATATATATATATATATAGAACTGGAGTCCTCGTTTGTCTTCAGAGCAACCCATACTTTTTTCTCTGATTGCAATGAAATCGAAATACAGCAGTGAATTGTAATCACTTTTGTATGTGTTTTCTTTCTGTGAATTTAGTTAATGTATAGACATGTAGAGTAGATGAAACATATTTACCGTCACATTTAATCTTAATGACCTACTGCAGGTGGTGTGTACCACAATGACAATACCATAGTACTAATAGTTCACAATTCTCAAAATGTAATTAATTTACAGACTTTGATATTCTTGATATTAAAGAATCATTACGTTGCTATTAATATAAAAAAAACTTTAAAATAGTTTAATAATAAAAATTAATGAAATATTAAAAAAAAGAATTTTGCTTCCAATTTTATAAAAATTTACGATATTATTCAATTTTAATATATTTTTTTATTCTTTAAAATTGATAGAAACAACAGTTTCTATGTATGGAAACAAGTATTATTTTAGAAGTTTCATTAGAAACTATTAGAAAGCATTATTGCAGACAATGAAAATAATCTTTTTTTGGGTCAAAATATCTATTAAACAAATTGAACCCTCTCACATTACTTATTTAAATTAAAATTAATACTTTTATTTATATGAAAATAAATGTCTCACCAATTATTGTATTTTGGTAGTGGTAGTATTGTTTTATCTTGCTGTAATTTTTCAATGAGAAGTTGATTTTCCTTCTCAGATCCATCACAGATATGAATTTCTGAAGGGGAGCACAAACGAGCAGTATCTTCAACGAATTTCCTTACTTTATCAGGAAGTGAAGAAACGCTGATTTTACGTACAGTTTGAGCAGATGTGAACAAGTGTACTCCATATGAGTTTAGGAGAGCGCTTTTTCCTTGCAACTTTGTAATAAACCTGAAATCAGAATTATTATTTTTTTATTCCAATAAACTGAAACATATTTATTTTTAAAAAAAAATCAATTTAAATGGAAACAAATTAGCAACTAAGAGGTTAGTATTCTTGATGTCTTGAAGTATTGTAATATGAATAATTATATTTTCCTTATTCATTAAAATTATAAACCCTAATAATTCACTTACTTCCAATTTTTTTTAGAAGTATGACAAGTCCATTCCCATGACTTATTTACTTATTATTTAAAAGCAATCAATAATTTTATATATTTTCTAATAATTCATTGAGGTTGTGAATAAAGACCATCTGAGATACGCAACTAAAGTTAATTAATACTGTTTATTTAATTAATAAAGTTAAAAATAGTAATAACTAGACCCAAGTTTCTGGACCCATTTAAACTTTGAAAAATGATAAATTAATCTTTATTGCAAACCCAGTGGTTTGTTATAATGTAGAAACAAAATAAATATACTGTTTATACAGTTTAAAAAGAATACATTATTATGCTGAAAATTTTTATACATTTTAGATCCTATTATTTATTATCAGATAAATTTATAACATTAATATTTATTAAGTGTCTTATTAGTCAACAATACGGAAGGAAAACTAAAAATTTCCGTATTCGATTTTTAAACTAAAAAAATTCAAATCACATATTATGTTTTCACAAATAAAAATGAAAAGATGTAAAACGGAAGTAATATATAACTTTTTGTTTTTTTTTTAACCCATTAAACAATAGTTTATGTTTAGATAAGCAAATAGCAGAAAAGTAATAAGGGGTAATTTATTTCATGGTTTTTTTTTTATGACTGTAGAATTGGGTATTAAGTACAGCAAAAAAGCATTTGTTATTATACAATTTAAAAGAAGTTAACAGTTAGTTAACTTATTTTTACTAATATTGTTTTCGTTTCATTAAGTTTAAATGTCTGTTATAATCTAAGAAATAATTCTAATTTAGTTGGCAGAGTACTCTGTTGGAAAGAATGTCAACTATACAAGTCGAGCCCATTGGTCGTGACGTCTAAAGGCCTCGTCCAGGAAGCGTTGCGATTATGATGCAATCCAAATAATCACATTTGAAGAATTTTATACCGCTAATCATTTATAAAATTTCTATTGGATGGTTTGTATTTAAACATATACTTTTTTTTGTTGTACTTGATAACATTGTTCTTTGTTTCCTTATAATCAGTTATTCAAACAATATAGCATTTATTCAAACATACCAGAGAAGATAGGAAGCACTGAACAATAATATAAAGGATACCGTTTGATAAAGTCAATTCATTGTTCAAATTAATGCTTCAAGGAAAACGTCCACGTTTATTCACTGAATTATTAAAACCTTCTCTATCAGAAAGCTCATTTATTATTTTTCCTCAATTAACTGAAAGAAAGTCCGGTATTTCATTAAGCTTCAAATTAAATTTCCTTTCAGTGGAAATGAAAAGGAATAAAGTAATCGTTCTTACTGTCATCCTTTGATAATATGAAACGAGAGTTTCAAAATCGTAAAAATTTATATCATAATTAAGGGAAAAAAAAGAATTATAATGGAAAAAACTACTTATTTTATATTTTACGTTTATAGCATAACAAAGTCTATCTCAATGTCAAAGACAACCTGTATTTCAAAAAATAAGTTGTATGAATATATTGTATTTCACGCTATCATTGGGGAACTGATAACGATTTATTTCCTATGAAATAGTACATTGCTGACAGTTTTAAAGAACTGCCTCTTTGTTTTCATCTAAAATCTAAACTTTTTGTTTAATCTAAATGATATACTAACCGAGAAGTAGTCATTATAAATTGTATGAAACATTGTAATTAGTAGAGAAAAAGGATTAAGTTTGATATTTTTCATTAGAAACCTGTTTAGTTTTTGTTGTAAAATGATTTGCTGGAAAATTCCAGCTTAGATTATAAATAAGGTTACTAATCGTTCAATAATATTGACGTCGTTAAGTTGTAAACTACTGAACGATAAATAATGGCACTCATTCTTCATTAATTAAATATACAGAGAGCTTTGAACATGACTAAAACCCATACTGTTATAAATAAGAATAAAATGAAAAGTTCATATTTTACAGGATCTTGAGGTCCATAGATAATTATCTTTATCAGAAAACACTCGTTTGTAACGTTCCCTTTATTCGATTTCTGAATGAGCCAATAAGTAATAACTTCAAGTTGAAATATTGTTCAATAGTTTTTATAACTGTTTTAATTAATAATGTGATCATGTAAATTAAAAAAAGAAGTCTTAATTTTTTTTTGGCACTAAGGTGTGGATTAAGGAATACTGTAATAATATTTCGAGAATAAATCTTAAAAAACTAATATCACTATAGGAAATTAACTATTGAAAAGTGAAAGCGTAAATAAGGAATATATATTATAAATAATGCAAGAAATGGGTCACCGTCAGTTGATTTTTTTTTTTCTGTTAAGCGTCCAACAATGAATGAGTGGATTGCACTATAAATAACTGAATAAAAAGCAATTCAATAAGCTTTCGACATTTTTTCTTACGAAACATCCTTAGTACTGATATAACTAGGACGGTCCAAATCAATATTATTGAGTGATTTAAGGCCAAATGAAGGGTGTTTAAAACAAACTGTAGATAACTTTTACCCCAACTGATGATTTCATCACAAATAAGATTAAAACGATTAAAAACTGTAGAAATAACATTATCATAGATTTTCTTTATCTTTAAGGTACTATGAATTTCAATGTGGAGTAACACGCTAAATATATGCTTAGGATAAATACAAATAACTTACCCCAAAAAGAAAAGGTGTCGTATTTACAATAATAAATTTCAAAACTTATTAAATCTATGATTTAGTATTTAAAACTCCAATTTTTGTACTAATAAAGTCGATTGTAACATTAAATGAATAATGCTATGCTTACAAAGTCTGTATTACTGAAAATAATCTATTTAATCTATCTATAAATATATTATATAGTATGCATTAGTGAAAATAATCTATTTATTGTCTAACATCATTTCATAAATTTTTCAATGACAGCATTCTCTCTTTTAGCAAGAAAAAATAGTAAATTTGATTGGACAAACTTGATATTTGATTCAATTACCATAAAATTTGTTAATTTCATATTATCATGAAAAATAGAACACTGCTCTTATGAGTGACTGGGTCAGTGTCCGGCAATCGATTGCCGAAGTTCCGTAACAAACTTACCAATGCCTCAACTCCGCAGTGTGTTATAAGACTACAGAACGGCTATTTTATGTATAAAAAAGTGTTATTCATTATCAGTTTAAGTGATAAATAAGACTTCTGAAGATAAGTTGAAATTACGAGTAGACTGATGCTTCCTTTTTAACCCAACAGGAAACCACATCCACTAGTAATGCTTATTAAGTTTAAAAGCACATTGAAATTATATTTATTTGTTTTACATTATGATATTTAAATAACAGAGCTTTATTGAAACATGAATAATTTGTAGTCTTAGCCTTCAAAAGTGTCAAGCATTATTTTTATATATTACGAAAAGTACATATCATCAAACTTACTTTATAATGTAATCAGTAAATAAAATTGATTCTGTATGCTGCAGTTCTATTATGAGGACACGCTTAAACAAGATCGCTCCAAAAAAAAATAAGACGAACAATTTCATAATAACTAATTTTGAGCACTCATAGATATTACAAAACTCAATGATTTACAATAAGGATTGTTATATATAAAGATATTTTGTGAATTAAAGTTATTGAAAAATCTTGGATAACAACAATACAATTAAATTATTGATAGTTAATAAAATTATATATTGTAATATAACTTACGGTTCCTGGGAAGGGATGTACTTCTTTTCAAAAAATTCAGGCATGATTAAGTATTAAGAATACTGTTTGACAATAATGGAATACTAATTAGAAGGTAATACGTAAATGCTAGTTATAGCTCAATGAGGTTTAGAACAAGCCATGGAAAGTAGATTTGGGGAAGTGACGACGAGTTGGCAACTTGAAGACTTTATAGTTACCGTATCAGAGGTCAGGGTGGGGAGGACACACCTCCTCGCGAGAACGTCACATCTGACGTCATGACCCGCCCACTGCTGCTTAACTTGCCGAGCAGATACCAGACAATCGTACATCTCTATACGGTACCTTACAAATTCTTTGTATTCACTCACATCTTTTTTATTACACACATGTATCAATGAGAGTATGTAGATTAAATTAATTTACTATTTAGTACGCGAAAATTTACTAATTAATTTAATTAGTAAATAATCATTCCTCAATTTTATATCCCATGTTTTTTCCTTAAACGTACTAGTTGAAACAATAAATTAATGTAACCTTTTTTTTTTTTTTATTAAAGTTATCAAAGTTAAACGACCTCCTCTTATAAATCTACTGTTCAATTCAGTACCATATGCAAAATATAATAATGAAATGATAATAACAAAAGAAGTAAATTTGGAATTTTAAATTCCAATAGTGGCATTTATACCTGATATTTTCTAAAATATTGTAAGAGTTCTGTGTTCAAATATTCAAAAAAAGGATAAATTGCCGAATATGGTAACTGGATATGGTTTGTAATTGTTCTTACTGTCTTTAAAACAAACAAACAAAAGCTGTAATAGGTTATTTCTATGAATTCTTACTAAATACATTGAATGAACTGAATTTCATACTTTGCATGAAATCAAATACTAAAGATTTATTTGGAGTTAGTTTCCATGAATTTGTACTCTTTCTGTTTGATTTGGTACACTGCATAATGTTATTTAACACATTTTTAAGATGGAGTTCAGTAAATAGTATTTATTTTGTTTTATTTCAGACAGTGGCCTTAAAATGTCAATACAATGTACTTCTTTTGACGTTGATGGGAATTCACGAAAACACTGTTTAATTAATGACAATTCGTTTCTATATCTTATTTTTAAACAGTACCGTTTACATCATTTATATAAAAATTTACCAATAGTATTTTTATTACAAAGGGGATATTGTCTACAGAACTTTGAATGAGTTATTAGGAATTCTGTATTACTTGTATTTCTATTATTAGGAATACAAATATTTTAGTTAAACATTCACTGTATTTGCCTTCATTATCATTGCCTTCATTTCATTATTTGCCTTCTTTAAATATAGGCGTTGAAGGTAAATTAAATAAATCAATAAATAATTACATGCTTTTGATTATATGTTATTGATTAATTATTTAATACTAAACGTCCATTTATACGAGTGATTATTTAAACTATAAGTTTAATAAAGCTTGTTAAAGTACTAACTTCACTTACATCACAAACTACAATAACACAATTCATCTTCTATTTTATTGCCTTATTTATTGTTCAATGTGTTATTATTTTTTTCAGTTTCGGATACGAAGATTCTTTCTTCCTGTTTTCTTTTTTCAATAAAATAACTCTTTTACCATGGAACTGTTCTTAATATTTATCAGGTAATAATATATTTGGAAGCAGGTAAGTAGTTTCATTGTTGTTATTCTGTAACTGTAAGCCTGGCATTTTCTACTATGTTTCGTGCATAAATCTGTCTTTGTAAGCAAAATTAATTAATTAATTAATTGTTATCAAAAAAATGAACGTATAAATTCTAATGTGCATTTCATTTCATTTTTCTGTACTTTATAATTAGTAGTATTCTAAAATTAATAGCTAATGATTTTAATAGAGGTTTTTTAAGTTGATTCTTGCTATTTTTTATGCTTCTAGCACATAAATAATAATATAATTATAAAATTTAATCTTAATTGAAATATAACTGAAATGAAGGATGTTTAATTTTATTATAAATTCATCCAAGACATATTTATAAATAAGGTGGAATATTTATGTAAATCGAAGTCTTTTGAGCGGATGTTCATATAATAACAGTGAATGTTACCAATGCTGTAAATGAATAACAAAAACATTTCGATATACAAAATAAGAAAACAGTGGTAGCTATTTTTAATGAAATAAGTTTTTTTTTTTAAATTCCACTCATTGATGATGCAATAAACTTATGCAACACTGATAATTAAGTGGCTCACATTTATATGTTGTTCACCATCGTGTTACCTCTGGCACAACCTCATTTCTAAACTCAAGATTAAAAAATTTTTAGTAAATTTTGATTAGATACAATTAAAATAAATACTTAAACCAAGTATTATTGATAATTTGTAAATATGTAACTATTTATTACTTGTATATATCTCTATATGAAATAACAGATTCAATAATATATCGACCGTTTGATAGAATAAGTGTGTTCTCTAATCGGGGTTCGGTCAATTTTCCAGGATAAAAAATCAAACTCTCGTTGCCAACGTTTCGGTTTTATTTAAAACCTTTTTCATAGGCAGAAGTAAGAATTTTTTAACTAAGAAAATAAAATTTACATTCTTACTTCTGCCTATGAAAAATGTTTTAAATAAAACCGAAACGTTGGCAACGAGAGTTTGATTTTTTATCCTGGAAAATTGACCGAACCCCTATTAGAGAACACACCTATTCTATATGAAATATATAAAGAGTTCAGTGTATAAACTCTTTTGGAAATGGTCTCTTAAATGGCTTTGATTAAGTGGATACGGATATAAAACAGAATGCAGAAAAATATACATAGATTGTAAATTTGTTTCAAAATGATTAAAATGATAGAAACCAAAGAGCTTTGCTTTAGTAAATAATAATCCAATGAGCATACTCTGACGTCTATCTTCACCACTCCAAGTGAAAAATGAAGAATGATTCGTCTAGGCTTTCAAAACTGTTGCTCTCAAAGCCTCGTTCTCTAATTCATTTTAGTGTATTCACTTATACTTTTTAAAAAGATATTTACTAGTATTTATTGTTTATTAAAACAATAACTTTTCATAAAGATATATACTTTATATTACTTGGTCCCTAATCAATTATAGAATTGATTCAATATATAGAATCAATTCATCGAATATCTCTAATAAAGACAATTACTTGGTCGAAAGTCTTAAAAAATATATATATAGTCAATTTTTTTAAGAAATTTATTTTTTTTTTTAATTTCTGAAAATTTGTATAATATAATGAGGTAAATGAATTAGATGCCGTGGGGCATCTAATATAAGTTTTTTTTATAGAAAATTTGGAAAAATATTTTTTACTGAATTGCAACTGCTATAAAATACTCCAGTTTAATCCCATTATGTTTTACTATATGTTTATAAGAAAGAAACAATTATTAAATTGATTCAGTGAATTTCTTAGGGTAGAACTCTATTTTTTTTTTTAATAGACATATTTATAAATAGTACTGTTGTCTGACTAGTGGAAATATCAATTTTGTAATGGAGGAAGTGAAAATGTTGAAACTTTCTTAGATTTTTTTTTTTTATTTTGAATATCCTAGAGAGGAGTGGCCGGGGATGAACTTGCAACTCACCAAGGAGAACAGGAGAACAAACCTGTTTTACTCGTCTTTTGGACCTTATTGAGTGAGAGCCTTTTTTATTAATAGTCACAATGTTAATATTCTGGAAAAGCTCCAAGGTCACGTGGATTACTTACCAGCTGTATCATTTTACAATCGAGACAGTAATTTAGTCTTGTTTCTACGTACATAATAAAGTTACATTATACATATATACTTATTAAAAAGTAATAATACTATACTATAACATATACTATAATAAACTATATATACTATAATAGTTCTTGTAGTATATACTATACTATAATAATACTATAAAATAATATTTATTGTATACTTATGTATTACTAGCCGTTGCGTCTACAACGTGCTTGGTCTCCCTTTCTCTTTTCTCCTGAAGACGTATTGCCCGAAAATTTGAGTTTGTAAGTGTGTTTCTTTAATTTGTGTGCTACCTATCTTCAATTTTGAACTATTATACATGTATATATATAAATATATACTAAATATAAGAAACGGTCCACAAGGACTATAAAACTTTAAATTACACAAAGCACGACAGGGAAAAAAGAATAAAAAGTACACTTACAGAAGTCAATATTTCGAACTGTTGTTCGTCTTCAGGAGTAAACTAGAAGAGAGGACGAAGTGAGAGAGATCTCTTCTAGTTTACTCCTGATGACGAACAACAGTAGGAAATATTGACTTCTGTAAGTGTTCTTTTTATTCTTTTTTCTGTGTCGTGCTTTGTGTAATTTAAAGTTAATATCCCTGCGAATATATACATATATATAATCTAATTTTACAGAAGGAAAACACATATACGAAATCATTAAAACTCGCCACTATATAACGGCTGCGTCGTCATCAGGAAGAAAGATTACGTCATCTTTTTATTTGATGATGAAATGTGCTAGTAAGTTTTTAAGTTTTTGCGATCTCTTTTATGTGTTTCTTTTCTGTAAATTTGGATTATTTAGTTCGTTTTACAATTTTAGATTTAAACAAGAACTGTCTTATTTAAATAAACACGCGATACTTAAATTACAATCAAGCAAGATACGAAATTTCACTGGATAAAACAAAACAAAAAGTCACTAACCATTCTAGAAATAATCAACAATAACTTAACAGACTAAATATAATTTCATTTATATTTAAAAGAGAGTTTTCTGTTTTAACTTTTCAGTCATCTAGGAACAGTTAGTTCTTCCATTAACAGGAGTTAGGGTTTTAAGTGTATTAAACGAATAACTGATTTGGGAATTGTTTGATTAAATACATAAAAACATTTTAAAATTAATTTAAACATTAAATATATGACAAATGATAAAGAGGAAGTCTTAGAGCGTTTCGTTTATGATGGGTTTTTATCGGTACACCTGAATTAACCAAATGTGAGCCTTCTCAGAGGAGGCTTTAATTTACAAAGTTAAATAAATGACCACTACTGTTTTAAAAACCTGAGCTTTAAATTAAAAGCCCCATGAACTAAATGCTCAGCTGATAGACTAATCATATGAAATGAAGCTCTTGGTTCTCTGTGGTTACTCGTTACTCTACATCAGTAATCATGACTAAAAGGATAACGATTTCTAGAACTTAACAATAAAGGCTAATGTTTCAAGACACCTCATACTGCTATGAAGGTGACAACCCTAAGAGGTAACTCTGAATCCGCTTCTCACATAGTGACTAATAAACTGCAATAGACCAGAGAGGTCAGCCATCCTTGGTCAACAACGACGACTATTAAGAGACCAACACCGACTGATATAACCGTGATTTGTTCATGGAACCAATCTTTTCCCCATGGTCTCAATAATGCTTCATGGTAATACTCTAGATCACAATAATCCTACTAAATCTACATGAGGATGTAGGGGTTCAGACTTAAAGCGGACATTCGAGGGAAGACCATGACTTAGCGAGAGCAACAGACAGGTAACTGTGTTGCCCGACATAAGTTCAATGGGTGACCATTGATACAAGTATATAGAATCAATTCATCGAATGGCTCTAATGAGGACAATTACATGGTTGAAAGTCTTAAGTCCCATTTATAAATTTGTTACTCTTGTTTAATCATTGACTTTTGTTCCAGGTATATCATATTCCAAATGAGAAATAATTTTATGCGTGCGTGAGCTTGTTCTTTTAAAAATTTAGTTATTAAATTCAATAAAAAATTAAAAATAAATTTTCTTTGAAGTGAAAGGGATTTTTTTTTCATATTAAATAAAATGAATTTGTTATTTTTTAATAGAATTTCATCATAACCTTTGCCAGACGTCAGAGATAGGAGGCCGGTCGTCTGAAAGATCTTATCTACACCGGAATCGTTATCAGTTCAAGTGACCCATAAACCTTTTCATCATATATCACAAATATAACTGTCTGATCTCCTGTAATTTATCAACCTGCATTTTTATCAATTTGTATGCGAGAGGAAAATTTTGCACATTATCTGTTTGATAGGATGATGTAATTATTAAGTGTTTATCGAATATAAAGTCAGAGAGTTCAAGTGATAAGTAAATACTTCATGTTTAAGGAGTAGTTAATCCAAGGAAGTTTAAACAGTTCAAATTTCAAATTTGAAAATAACTTTTTATCTTAAATATATTTATATGATCATAAGATCATCAAAAATAATTAAATAATCTGTCATAGTCCAATGTCCAAGGTGCTAGTTTAGATGTTTCTTCACATCAGCAGACTCGATATTTCAGATGTCTGAAGTGTTTAAATATGCAATTGATTATTTCTTTATAGACATATAGGTTGCAGTGGTAGTGCCATAAGGAAACACACGTAGGCCTTTGCATTGGCCCTTTGTGATACCACACAATGAAGATTGATTCTACAATGGGAGTCCTAAATTTTGCCCAACTCAAGTGTATTTAAGGTAGGGATCTTTAACGAGTACCTGACATTGTACAGGTTCGGGACGGACGGTTTAACGTCCTTCTCCGAGGGACAACGTGCTCAGATTTATTCACCTCTCGCATGAATAAATCGAGGGCCAAGTGGGGATCGAACCCCGGACTTATCAGTTCAGAGGTGAGTACGTTAACCACTGAGCTAAACTGGCCCCTTATACACATATAGCAAATTTTTTTGATTAATATATTCGAATGTTTGACAATTCATTATAACAAAAACGAATTATTGAATAAGTTTTGAATGAAGCAAAACACATGTTTAAAATGCTTAAACTTTAAAACACTTGTTTACTAGTAGCATACCAACATATATTACCTTTAATTAATTTCTAGGGCGGCACATTATACTGATTGTTAATAATATCCTTGAACTCTGATAACTTTTCTTAATCAAAGTTGAGTTGATTAAAAAAACTAGAAGACTCAGGGTTTAGGAATCAACAAATTACGTTAACTGTCGAAAGAGAAATACATACGTCAATCCGATGAAACAACATTATTATGAAATAAACAATAAAAACAATGCGTAAGAAGTGATAACTTATATTTTATTATTTCTAATATACTTGATAATAATCCTGATTTAATTGATAATCAATAGAATAATACTCAATTGATATCAGTATATACAAATAAACTTCAAAATACTACTCTTTAGTTGCTCAACGGCCAGACATACTCGTATATAAACTTTTGTTTTCAATGTTGGTGGTAGATTGTCAATTTGCATGACAGCATGTAACCACTAGATCAGACCTGTCTGCCCTGCTATTATTGACCTATGTAAGTATGAGCTCTATTCTTTGGCACTTAAATATATTAATCATAATTTAAGATTTGCATTTTAGTTATGAGTGAGTCATATTGCAGGTTGGTTTTTCATCACTAGTTGGTAAAACTTCTGATGACTTGGCTAATACAAGTAGAAGTTGACTTACAGAGGGATAGTCGCATAAAACCGACCACCTTCGACAACGGGAAATCTACAGTCAAGTCAAGATCTGAATGTGGAATCTTTAGCAATAACAGCAGTACGCAGCCACTAGTCCAGACCTGGATCAACTAGTATTATTGTTGTAATACCATCTCTGGTATTATTGACCTATGTAAGTATGAGATTTATTCTTTGGCATTTAATGATAATAATAATAATTTAAGATTAGCACGTTAGTTATGAGTGAGTCATATTGCAGGTTGGTTTTTCATCACTTATTGATAGAACTTCTGATGACTTGGCTAATACAAGTATATTAAGACAGACATCTTTAAGGAATATCCGACATGTAAGATCTTAGAATAGAATACTTGCAGAGGGATAGTTGCATAAAATCTACCACCTTCGACAACAGTCGAAGATTGTTGTATTCCAGTATACTGATTTCCAACAAGGAAATCTACAGTCAAGTCAAGATCTGAATGTGGACCATTCAGCACTAACAGCAGTACGCAGACACTAGTCCAGACCTGGATTCTCTGGTATTATTGACCTATGTAAGTATGAGATTTATTCTTTGGCATTTAATTATTATAATAATAATAATTTAAGATTAGCACGTTAGTTATGAGTGAGTCATATTGCAGGTTGGTTTTTCATCACTTGTTGATAGAACTTCTGATGACTTGGCTAATACAAGTATATTAAGACAGATATATTTAAGGAATATCTGACATGTAAGATCTTAGAATGGAAGACTTGCAGAGAGATAGTTGCATAAAACCTACCACCTTCGACAACAGGAAATCTACAGTCAAGTCAAGATCTGAATGTGGAGTCTTCAGCACTAACGGCAGTACGCAGACACTAGTCCAGAACTGGATTCTCTGGTATTATTGACCTATGTACTCGTAAGTATGAGAATTATTCTTTCGTACTTAATTATTTTATTTTTTGTATTAGAAAAGTGGAGATAAAGAGGGCGATGGGGGAATTGCAGTCGAGAGCCAATATGTCACTATTGCTGCCTTTAAAGTACTGTTTTTGTGCTGTTTATGATCAATGATTTGCATGTTACTGTTAAAATGTGTCAATAAAATATCTTATCACTTTCCTCTCTTCTTGATTTTAAAAACATTCTTTAAATTATTTTTTCACTTTTTTTTTATTATTTCAAATATTGATAAAGTTGAAGGTGACAGTATCTTCCGTCGTTATTCATACAATACAAGTCTTCTATAAAAAGTACATTCAAATTGTGTGGTCAGATGTAGGCTAACAGGCAGAATACTTGCCGTTAATGCTTAAGATTGAAGGCTTGAATCTTGCTCATGACTCTATGTTTAACATGAGGGAAATAGGAAATCCTTGCATGCCGTCCTTTGGAAACTTACGGCTCTCTTTTAGAATATGTATGATTCACGTACTTATTTCCTGCTTTAATAAACCGGAGTAGGTAAAATTTATGATTTTTGATAAAAAATCAACCCTCCAATGTCGCTCACCCATAACTAAAAATAGGTGCCAAATAACCATTAATCTCATATTGGGGAAAGTATATGTCACAACACAAAAAAGTTTATTATAATAAACTAAAAACGCGTTTTGAACACTTGATGTTCTTCTTTAGGTATCAACCCCCTATGCTCTGCTGGGTGGAGCTCCGTGGGTGGAGACTAAGCAAGGACAATTGATCTCACTTTCTAAAATTAAAACAACACGAAAGTGCAGAAAACAAAGAATAAGATTGCCATATATATGTCTGGGTAGCTATTATTGTTACTATTTGTTTGCTTGACTCTTAATGGTTGACTAACGTACCTAGTTAAGCATTAGAGTAGGATCAGAAACTTAAAGTTGGCTAAAAACTCTCATGGTTTTCAGAAAACAGTCAAGTACTTTAATTTCGAGGTTAGATTGAGGATTTTCCCATAGCAGTAGATGATTACAGTGCAAGATGGGGAATAATTAAGTATGGACTATATTAAAGAAGTGTAGAATAAGTAAAGTTTAAATTATTATTTAGTAAAATTATAAGTTGTTTAAAATCAATAGAATTAGTTAGTTTGCGGTTTGATTTTGTGTCGAATAGTAGAATTTCTATCTGTTCTAATTCATAGATAATTCATTCATGCTGACTGAATTTCTGTATCTTTAATTTTATTAATTGAGACGTTTGAGACGTTGTTTTTCTGTTACTCGTCTATATTGCATTTCTATAAATTGATTTGTAATCACCAATTGACTATTTACAGATTAGGGTTGATGTTAATTGGACATCATTGTATGTGGAAGCAGTATATGAATTATCTTCTATACTGAAGGCAGCAAATGACTAAACAGATGATTATACAATCCACGTATATTAAAACTCAAAGAATTTACTTAAACCAATAGAATAAAACCATTTAGATCAAAATTTTGAATAAATTAATGAAAATATTGGTCGTAGAACTGAGTCTTGAGGAACCTTCCTGCTGAAGAACTTAACGGTTATCTATGAAGGCATAGACATTAATGACTCATCAGTCATTGACTTTCACTTATGATAGATATTTTAATTCCCAGATGAAAATAAGAAGAAGGAAAACTTATTCTAGTTTTATTTATGATTTGTATTTCTGAGCTGAATATATACAGGTTCCGTTAATTATTACGCAGAGAGTGTGCTCGATGGACTTCCAATAATCCATCTCCCTTCAACTCTCTTAAAATCAATCTGTTGATGATGGAAAGATAAAGAGAGGGTAAATATTCAGCTGTGGTAATCTATCATAAGGGAATCAAATGATTTGACAGGTTACTTTGACAGATTTGTTTCTGATGAAAATGAGCAACAAGTTTGGAATAAGATTTTTATCAATCTTAATCCAATAAAAGATTGAGCGGTTCAAGTAAAAGGTACTTAAATCGTTCATCAAAAACAAATCAATAATTTTATTTTTCTAGATATCATTACATAACCTTATACATTGTTCAGAGATTACTGAACCTCTCGAGGGCTCTTTACTCAGATCTTGTTTATAACTATGAACAGTAATATTAAGTATTACATATTTAATCGTGAATTGAAGAAAAAAATGTTAACCAAAATCACTTTTTTAAACCCTCAAATAATAAACAAGTGGGAAAAATACTTTATAATCAATAGTAAAGTCATTTGTAGCAATTTAACAAAATTGTCTAGTAACTTAGAAATATAGAAATGTATATTTAATATTCTTGTAACATGTGAAATATCATTTTTTTATATATTTTGTTTATAAAAAGTTATGTGATACATATATATTTATCTACGTATGGTTTCCGTCTTTACTGGCATGCGATTCATTACTTGGCACAAACTACGTACATTTGAATGACCTCGAGACATGTTTAAGTACAGATATTGGAGTCCGATTGAAGAATGACTGTCATCATGAAGTCATTGTGTAGTCTACAATCAAACATCAACATATACTTTTATTTAATAGTTTTTTCTTTTGTATAAAAGGAAATTATTTGTGAAATACGTTTATTGAACTGATGAACCTTGTACATACTTATAATTTTAATTAATGAATCCTGTGTTCTTATTGACTATTCCTTCTGGATAAGTGCCTGCTTATATATAATATATGCACCCAAGACGTACTTTAAAATTTGAAATTTACATCCGTAAGTTCGTAACGATGACAAGAAATTTCAAAATATATTTAGATCGTTAAAAGATGTTCAACTCTTTAAGATGATTTAAGAAGTTTGAAGTTTTAAGTTATTTAATCTGTTTATGGTTTATATATATATATATATATATATTCTTTTCCGATTCTGTCTACTTCTACTTCTACTTCTTCCATCTTTAATCACCCCCCTTCTATTTCCTACCGTAAACCTGCCAATCTAAAAAGCATTTTCTCTCATATTTCTCCTCAGCCTTCCAATCCTGTTCCTGGAATGAAACAATGTGGACGCCGTGGCTGTCAAACTTGCCTGATTGTAAATCCTAATCCTTCCTTCGATTCCCCTCTCCACCATAGTTCCTACCCGGTTCAGGTCAATTCCTCCTGTACCTCGAGCAACTGTGTTTACCGACTGGATTGCACTCAGTGTGACTCCTTTTACGTTGGCTTAACTTCTAATAAGTTGAGCCTTCGTATGAATGGTCATAGGGCTTCAGTCGGTCAACGCAGTAACTATCCTGTAGCCATCCATGCGAACTCGCATGGACTCAGTTTCAATGACTGTTTCAGGGTTCAGATCCTGAAACAGATCCCCGAATCCAACAATAAAGTTACCCTAAGAGCTTCAGAGGAGGCATACATATGCTTACTTGATGCTCGCTCTTCCCCCGGACTCAACCTCAACCGATAATTTATTTATGATTTATTTATTTATTTATTATTTTTTATTTATTTTTATTATTTTTATTTTACTTTTTATTTATTATTTTTATTAATTTTAATTTGATTTATCTACTTTTTTATAATTTTTTATAGTTATAATTTTTACTCGTTCCTTTTATGTCTTAATTTGGCTCTTCATTTCCTTCCCTCCCTTCCCCCGCTTGGTGGTAAGTGGTGGGGTACTGGTTGCGGTTTCCGAGTTCAGTACCGCCCTGTCTTCCTGCGGGACTCTTCGCTCTTCGCACCTCCTGATGACGACGATTGTCGAAATATCGATGTGAGTTATGTCTGTGTCTTTCTGTGTGTTTCCTTCGTTTTTTATTTATATATATATATATATATATATATAACTTTAAATTACACAAAGCACGACACAGAAAAAAGAATAAAGAGAACACTTAAGAATTCAATATTTCGAACTGTTGTTCGTCATCAGTAGTAGACTAGAAGAGAGGACGAAGTGAGAGAGAGATCTCCCCACGTCGAAGAACGAAGCGCGGAGACCTCAACCCTCAAAAAAATTATGTCATATATATATTATATATATAAACGGTTGCTCCGTTCTTCGACGTGGGGAGATCTCTCTCACTTCGTCCTCTCTTCTAGTCTACTCCTGATTACGAACAACAGTTCGAAATATTGAATTCTGTAAGTGTTCTCTTTATTCTATATATATATATATATATATATATATATATATATATATATATATGATATAATTTTTTTGAGGGTTGAGGTCTAATGATTTGAAACTAGTCTTTTTGCCGACGTTTCGACATATATTTATGTCATCTTCAGGGCCACAATATGTGTAAGATGACATAAATATATGTCGAATCCTCGGCAAAGGACTAGTTTCAAATCATTAGACCTCAACCCTCAAAAAAATTATATCATATAAATATTGGGTCAAGAAAACAAATCATGATGTATATATATATATATAAAGATTTCACATAAACACGTGAAATAACAATTACGGTTACGGTTGAAAGATCTTAGTCTTGTTTTCCCATTTCTTATTGTGGTTTGATCATATATATATATATATATATTATTTTATTAAAATTTGCTTTAGCTCTCTTCTTTTCTGCTTCTGTTATTTTCAGTTTGCGTTTTTGGTTAGTTCTATCTCTTCAGTTAGTTACTCTTGCACAAGGTAGCCAGCAGAGGGCACGCGTGTTTGTCGCGTTCGATAGTTCGCTCAGTCAGCCGCTGCTGCTCGCAGGAGTACTTCTACCTGATGACGACGCTAGTCGAAATATAGTAGTGAGTGTTGTATGTCTTTATCTTTGTTTTTCTCTTTTGTATTCAGTTATATATATATATAAAACTGTAAAACCTTCTGAACATTTTTGGCAACAAATAAAGATTTGTAGAACCTTCTAGATGATCGTAGAAATAAAAGCATCACTGTGTTGGGGAAGATTTTAAAACTTTATTGAAATACAAAGATCTCTGAATATTGTTCTAAACACTTTTCTAAAAAATAACTTTGTAAAGTATACTACAAGTAAGAAGTTGAAAAATGAATATAATTATACACACGGAGTGCCAACTATGTGTGACCACTCATTCACGTTATAAATCCCTGCAAATCGTAGAAACCAAATTACAATCACTTCTTAATACAAATACTTTGTAGTTGAAGTAAAAAAAAAATATACAGAAATTACTAGAAGACTGTGGAAATTAATAGAGCTCATTAGAACTTTCTAGAAGATTATGGACATTTCAAGAAGTTGAATTATTTTCCCTCTCAGAGTAAATTGAAAACTTGTTTGCTTTAATGTTAAAGGCATAAAGGCATCGTAAGAGAGAAATATAGATGAATCCTTAGTAAAGACATACTTGCTGAAATCTAAAGGGAAAATCAGGTACCAAAAATTACGGTTGGCCTGGAAGTCATCAAATGATTGTTATTGAGGACAAATGAGTATCAATAAAAGACCAAAATAAAATATTCGTGTAAATCAGTATTTTTTTAATTAGTTTGAACTTGAAAATGCATAGTAGTTTGACAGGTAAACATATCAGAAATAGAACCTTTTCGCTTTGCCAAAATTACCAAAAATGCACTGTTGATTCAACATCAGGAGTCATAGATTTACCATAAGAAAGTATATTAGAATAGGGATCTAAGACCTATGGTCATTCGACCACAGCAGGACCATTTACTATCACCTCCGAAATACGGTCTTAACTGAATTTGTCCATTTGAGCTTCGAAAAAATCCAGCGTTAGAGCAAGCACAGAGGTCTCTGTTACAGAGACAAGTCCTTAACCATGAGTCCCTCATCCTTATGAGTGAGTTAACCATGAGTCAGTCCCTTATCCATCCCTCTCATGAAATTTCACATACTTTACGCAGCAGTTGTAATTTTAGAGTATATATACCGTGGACAAGAAACTGCATAGAATCAAGATCAGGGAGATGCATTCCAAATTATCTTAAATCAGTTGGAAAGTAAAACGAAAATATTAATTCAATGTAGAAATTGTAGAAAGATAGTAAAAAAGAATCTTAATAAAATCAAATAAAATAAAATTGTATGATTTTTCTTATATCGTATTATATTATATTGTATTTACATTTTCTTATAGATTTTTTTTTTAAATTAAATACCGGTAAATCCAATGATCATTAACAAGTGCTTATTATGTTGTTCTTTATTCCAAACCTGATGCTTTCGATTGGTAGTCTATTTGTTTTGCTTTAGATGCAAAGATCCGTCAAATCAGGTCTAAGAGTATGAAGTTAGAAATATTTGTTCTTACCAGCAAGTTTGACTGTGTATGGACTTTTTGTTTACATTGGTTAAAATACATAATGAATTCGTTTATTGTTTCTAGTATTAAATCACACTAAATATTGACGTTCTTAAGGTAAAATTAAGAACCGTTTGTTCTTAATAGGTCCACATTTGTTCTGTACAGTTTGCAGAAGGCTTAATTATTTTTCCTTTTACAACGTATACTGCTTTCTCAAAACTTTCATTACTCAATTCATTTGAATAAATTCATGATAACTTTTATAAGAAAATACGTTTTAAACTATTAATGTTTTCTGTCAAATTTAGACTGTACCTATTGACCAGTATCGTTGTACCTTGTCTACAGTTGTTTAAGGTTATTTAACCAAACTGGTTTTCTTGAGTTCAAAAGAGAATTATTATTACAGCAGGATTGTCTTATCAAAACGTAAAGGAACTAGTGTAATCCAATAATTAAAATGAATGCCATTTTATAGATTTGAAGTTAAAAGTAAAATTGCAGTAAAGAAATTATTGCGATTCAGAATAATTATACTTAACAAGAAAAATGATTGTAAAAAAACTTTTTAGTTTTTACCTCTAGAAGGAAAAATCAAATGTCCTTGGGACTAATTGAACACATTCTTGAGCATGTAGTAGTAACAATAACTATGACATTTCAAATCCAATCATCCATCCTTAACAGACTACCCTGTGGTTTTGTTGATCATAATAAAGAACTCAACTCAATTAAATTGAAATCCATAAATGTATGAACAAGTAAAAACCTGTCTTAATGTCAAAATCTATACAAATAACAATAGAGGAGAAAACAGAAATTACACTTTTACCGTTTGTTTTATTAAATTTTTGAGAACTTGGATAATGGTTCAGAGTAAAACATGTTGTATACAGGTTGTTTCTACCATAGCAATCTAACATAAAAAAACATGATATATTCAAATTTCTAATCTACTACGTATTTCCTCCAAAGTTTTTTTTTATAATAAATTAATTTATCTACATTTTTTTCATATTTCTTGCCTTTGTACATAACATTGACAAATATAGACTTTGACACTATCTGTAAAGTCATTCATATATCTCTTCAAGATGTGATTAACGATATCAATTAGGTTAATTAAAATCGTAAACACTTGGAGTATGATCTGTCATAGAGATCGAAGAAACTACCAGACTTATTATACATTATCACACTTTAAAGTTATGAATGATATATTATTATAAACAATATAGAATATAATAATTGTATAATACGTAGAATATATTGTTAATAATAATATAAACGATCTATTATTATAAATTTTTCAAAAATTTGGATTAAAATCACACCACTCTCCTTCAAATTGGATGTCATTTAATCATTTTTATAATGGGATTGGATGCACAAACAAGACCTCTATTAAAATTAATTTGTATTATTACACATCTATTGATTAAACAGCTAGCTTATTTTTGCTGGGACTAATTGTAACAAAGGATTAAAAAAAAATAGTTGACCGATAAATGCAAAGTAAACCTGCAATCAATGTGAGCCTACTAACGTAAATAGGGTTAAAATAGTTCTTCACTATTTCTTTAATAACTCTTGGAGACAAGGTTACCACTGATATTGATTGTGTCTACAATCAGTTAAATACCTTCATTCTGGTAAGTTTTTCGTGTTCGATTTTGTTCTAGAAGACCTTACTTCTAGAATACGTAGAAATTAAACAGAAATATTGCAATAAAAGTAATATTTCTTATATTTTTATTCCTTCTTATACTGTTAAACCAGCTGCAATGTAATAAATTATATTACATAACACTAATGTACTCTAAATTATAAAAAAAAAATTGTTTTTGACATATCTTTAAACTGAAACAAACAATCTGGAGTGGTCTACTCTCAACTTTAAGTAAACGTATCAATATACTGCTGGAAAATTATAATTAATTTATTCATTGTAAGTAGCTGCCACTATTTTATCAATTATAACAAAAATAAAACAATTTAGCCACAATCTAACAAGTGACTACAAGTCGAACTAAATAGTTGTCCGATTAGTACAATATTATCAATATTACGAAGTCCCAAAAATTGGCTTGGAGGATCTCAAAATTTCCGTAAAAATCAAATCAAATAAGGATCACAAAAATCTTAAAATCAGATTTTTATTATTACTGTACTTCAAGTAGAATAACAACCATTACATAAAATGGGCATGTAATCTTGAATACTTTTGCAGTTGTAACCTGCCTATATAAGCAGGTTATAATTACAAAGACTTTAAAATCATTTTTCATAGTGTTATCCCTCGTTCATATGAAATTTTTAGGAACAAAGATGGAATGCTTCTATTACCACTAACTTATTGCCATAATAAACGTATAATAAAACCACAAAGGTATATGAAGAGTTCTTATTTTTTTTGTTTCGTTTCAACCTGAAGTATTTAAGAAAACAGGACGTGGGTTACATACAGTAGTTGTTAAGGCAGTTTGAGAAACCAGTTTTTCCCTAATTATTTATTAATTAACTGTCATTAATTTTAATGAACTTCAGTCCAGGTGATATTTCGTAATTCTTTAATCCTCTCAAAGGAGAAATCTAGGTAGTTTAATATTGAAATTATAATAGCAATAATTATTCAAGGAATAATAAATAAGGTCTTTAAAGTAAGGAAGTTAAAGATTTAAGTTAAATTTACTGTTTGCAAGAAATAATTTATTAATTTCATGTCAAAAAGCAAATCATTGAAACATTTAAAAAATTGATACTTGTTTTGTTAATACAATGTTTGATTGTTATTTTGGAATTTTTTGACTATCCTACAACAAATTTGCGAATTATTTCATTTTATGATGCTTATAAGTTATAAAACTGACATAACAGATCCTTTAATAACTGGTTCCAACACAATACTAAATTAAATTTAATCATTATTGTCATTAATGATAAATAAAAATTATTCTGGTATTAAATATCTATTATAATCCGCAATATAAAACTGTTATGTATTTGAAGGTAAAGTTAAACGTCTAAATAAATAGTATAGTGAATGCAGTAATCAACAACTGCTTAATTGTTGTTCAAGGAAAATTGAAAATTAAACCAGCTTTTTCTGTTTTCCATTTCACGTTGATTTCTGCATTGATATTCAATGGTAAATAGAAATGTATAAATGCGTCGTGTTTATACCATAATGTAATTTCATTTAAATAAAGCGTTTATACACAATAATATTATGATGAAGTATATGCAAAAAAGTTTTTTATTTTTCATTTCGATATTTTAATTATTATAATCTTCGAATTTTACCAATAACAGAAGTAGATCATCATTCAATGTATTTGTATTTATATCATTTTGGTAACAAGATCCATTGTTAAAAGATGCTTATTGT
This sequence comes from Hermatobates lingyangjiaoensis, assembly GCA_026182355.1. Taxonomy (NCBI): domain Eukaryota; kingdom Metazoa; phylum Arthropoda; class Insecta; order Hemiptera; family Hermatobatidae; genus Hermatobates; species Hermatobates lingyangjiaoensis. Next base: position 1,133,364 of record JAPFBL010000094.1, read on the forward strand.
TTCAGTTTTTCACTGATATAAAAAATGATCACTCTAGCATACAATAACATTGAATATCACAGAAAAAAAGACATGACAAAACTCTCAGTTTATACATTTCTCTCAGTACTTCTTATTATTGGAAAAATATTCCAGTACAGAATAAAGAAGGAAAATTCTAGAAGTTGCTTGAAGAAAAAAGACAGCTGACGAACTATACTGCAATCAGCATTTATACATTCTCATTCTCCTACACTCACTGACACACATACACATGCTGAGAACCAGAAACGTTATTCAAGTTACGTTTTATTTCTTTGGCAAAAACAAAATACCAGGTTACTAAAAATGGATGCGAATTTGGTAAAGAAGGTTGAGACAAGTAGCCACCTGGCTCTCTCTCTCTCCTCTCTCTCTCTCTCTCTCTCTGCCCCATTTCACAAGATGTTACGTTAGCTGATTGGCATGTTTTTGATCCTAAAAACATTCTTTCATTTACACCACCATCTCCTGCATATCTTATATATATATATTTCATATATATTATGATAAATAAAACTATCCAATAAAAGAACACATAAGAACCCAACTCACTACATATTTCGACGTCTTCAAGATACTATCAATTTCCTCATAATCGAAAAATGATAGCTGACGCATCTCGATCTAAGATCTATCAACTGCAACAAGCGGTCTTCGTCAGAGTCAAAAACCCAACTGACTCTGATTGTCTGACTGACTCTGACTCTGACTCTGACCGCTTGTTACAGTTGAAGGATCTTGGTCTTGTTTTCCCATTTCATATTGTGGTTTGATCATTGATTGTTATTTCACGTGTTTATGTGAAATCATATATATATATAAAGATTCCACAAGATATTTCAACCGTAACAAGCGGTCTTCGTTTGACAAAGATGCGGTTTTTGACTCTGACGAAGACTGCTTGTTACTGTTGAAAGATCTTAGTCTTGTTTTCACATTTCTTATTGTGGTTTGATCATTTATATATATATATATATATATATATATTATACCCATAATCAAACCACAATATGAAATGGGGAAAAAAGACTAAGATCTTTCAACCGTAGCAAGCGGTCTTCATCAGAGTCAAAAACCCAACTCAACCCAAACCCAAACCCAACTTAGTTAGGTTTTTGACTCTGACGAAGACTACTTGTTGCGGTTGAAAATCTTGAGTCTTTTTTCCCTATTTTATATTGTGGTTTTATTAATGATATATTATATATATATATAAAGATTTCACATAAACATGTGAAATAACAATCAATGATCAAACCACAATATGAAATGAGGAAAAAAGACCAAGATCTTTCAACCGTAACAAGCAGTCCTCGTCAGAGTCAAAAACCCAACTGAGTTAGGGTTTGGGTTTGGATTGAGTTGGGTTTTTGACTCTTACAAAGACCGCTTGTTACGGTTGAAAGCGTACCAGTACTAATTTTTTTTTTAACTTGTAATATTCATCATATATTATTACTTCACATCATAAATATACACTAAATAATATATTCAAAGATTTCATAAACTGGGCATAATTTCAACCATGAAAAACATGAAGTAAGCAAAATTTACAACGCTAAAGATTGATGATTAAGTTAATATTAGTAGAGAATGCATAAAACCGATATTTTATTGATTAGGATCCTTGAAGCAGGTCATTCGACTCGCTCTTCGGTTTCTTCTAGCATATTCCCTCTAGAGTTTTCCATTCTGCTCATATCTTCTTCCTTTGTATCATTGGACTTAATTCTATTTTTTCTTTTTATTTGATGTTTTTACCAGTTATTTTTTAAACTTACTGGGTTTAAAAAATTCTTATGTTAATAATAATATGTGAGTAAAATAATTGTTTATAATTAATTTTAGAGCATATTTCTCTATTGATGTTGAATATTAGTAATGTATATGTAATTAATTAACTGAATTATTAAAATAAATTAACAAACAATATTTGAATTAACAGTATTAATTATTCATATACAAACTAAGACGGATCTAAAGTTTACTAGAATCATCTAGAACTTTGTCTTCAAATATAAAGTTTACTGTGATGAATACTTGAGTTACTTATGAAAAACTGCCCCTCAACCAGCAAAATAATAATGTTGTTTGAATTTGTAGTTATAATTTTAAATATACTAGAGCAACAAATTCTTCATTAAGAGAAACGGATATTATTATTATAACAATTAGCTACCAATGATATCATCATACATCGTAATCAATTAATGAATATCTTTTGTGTGGTTTTAATTGTATTTTATACATATTTAAAAGCATTGTAGAATCATCTGAAATCTTCTAGAGGAACAGGTGTGAACTTCAGTCACGCATATCCGTGTGTGTGAATATTATATATAATTCTAGATAGATCACTGAATGTAAAGTGATTTAATTTTTTAACATCTGTAAGTAATTATTTTAGCGTCAACTTTAAATTTATACACGAACGTGATACTGTTCAAATTATCATTACTTAACTTCTAATCAAGGTTAATGTTAGTAGAATTCCAGTTCTATAATTAGAGAAGCGGTTTATCCGGAATAAACAAATAAAAAAAAAAAAAAACTCAAGTTTTTATGGCGTTGTTGAAGGTCTGGTTTGTAGAGAGGCTCGGCTATGAGGCGACATATGATTGGTAGTTGCAAAGTAGGCACGTCCACACGGCGCCAGGTGATTGGTTGATGGAGAGAGCTGACGACACACAGTGGAAAATTACCACTCCACTCTAAACTCGACAGTTGCCAAAGAGAGAAAGTATCCCTGACTGGCTCAAGTGTTTTGCATGCAATTTTTTTTTTTCTTAAAACGTAATTGCTTGAACATTTGTCTTTAATTGTTTAAATATTTTATTGAAAATGTTAACCATAAATTTAAATAATGCTTTTTTTCAAGATTACAACAACTTCAATATTATTGTTCTAAGAACGGTTATAATTTCTAAGATGTAAAAATAGAATCTCACTCTCTGATATCTTATTATGTATTATTGTACTTTATGCGATAACCTTATGTTTTAGTAACCATTATCTTCTTGAATATGGACAATTTACAGATCCCGGTCAGTGAGCACAGTGGCTTGCTCCTATTCGAGTGCCTCTCACAGATACAAATTGAATCACTGATTACTGTAATAAAATTCTATCTTGTACTTCACTTATCTACTATTGTTACGTGTATTGAATTACGCATCGTTAATTCTAAAGAAGCTAATATCTAGCTTCTAGAAGTACTGTTACATCATGGTCTCAAGATAAATTTTTATTTAAAGTGTAAATATCTTGTAATTTAGATTTTTTAGTGATTTTTTTTACAATATATTTTCTTACATTCTTAGCCTACTACAGATTTTTTTAGTTTACTTTCTGTATTTCTTTACTTTTTCTTTTCATCTGTATTGTACCCTTTGTTATAATTCTTTGCTGTCATCTGCATACTCGAAAGATCTGTAGTTTGTTTATACACTTTTTTTTACATACACTGCATCCTGTTCTAAGCCACGAACAGTGAGAAAGTCGAAATTATACTGTTTATTTCCGTTATTAATTATATTCCCGTAAATAGAAACCATTAAACAAATAAAACGTTAGATTTTCGAAGACAGTCATTGTTCCTGTTTGTCATGTTTACTTTACTGTAGAATTCTTTGTGTTGAATATGACTTTTCTGAGAATATTTATAAATTGCATATTAATATATGCTTTTATATATATATATATATATATAGTTGCGCTTTGTTTCTCAACGCCAGTACTTCGTACTCTTCTTCCTGATGACGACGGATGTCGAATATCGAAGTGAGTTTCTGTAGTGACTTTTCTCTGTTTCTTTCCTATTTGTTAATATATATATATATATATAGTTCAATGTACATAAAGAAACATAGGGAAATTAAAAACACACACTTACAGTCTCTGATTTTCGGTTGAACCGTCTTCAGGAGAGATAAGAAAGGGAATCCAAGCGCACTGGTACAGAGACGGTTGGAGACCGTCTCCAACCGTCTCTGTACCAGTGCGCTTGGTTTCCCTTTCTTATCTCTCCTGAAGACGGTTCAACCGAAAATCAGAGACTGTAAGTGTGTGTTTTTAATTTCTCTATGTTTCTTTATGTACATTGAACTGTATTTGTCCATTTCGGATCGTATTTTCATCAAAAAAAGTGTATATATATATATATATATATATATAAACCACATCTTTGTATATATGTTGTGGTTGATTGTTATTTCACGTGTTTATGTAAAATCTTGTTATCGTATAAATATATATACATAGAAAGATTTCTCAATAAACACGTGAAATAGAAATCAACATCTAAACTACATTAAGAAATCAGTAAAAAGGCTAAGATCATTCGACTGTAACAAGCGGTCTTCGCCAGAGTCAAATCCTAACAACGTCAAAAAACCCAACTCAGTTGGGTTTTGAATCTGATGAAAGATGTTAGTATTTTTTTCTTATTTCTTATTGTGGTTTGAAAATTGATTGTTATTTGACGTGTTTATTGTGAAATAAGATTATTTTCCTAATACAATATTTTTGTGTTTTCCACAGTATTTAACGAGTTAGTTTTATTCCATGTTCTACTATGGTGTGTTCTTTAGGGGCTTCTGCAACCAAATACATTGTGAGTCTTCTTGAAACTGTTGTTACTGTTGAGTCAATGTATTTAGAATTGAGGGCATGACAGCTTCATATTTGACAATTGTATTGGTAAAACTACATTGGTTCGCTGGAATTGTTGTTTTGAGTGTAGGTTATCTTTGTGATCAGATTAGATGTACTGAACCCAGTCTAGTATATATTACCGCTCTTCGTCCTTGACGCATGCTGTATTGGCTTTAATTATGGTCTTCAAGACCGTTTCATTCGTTTTATACGTTATTGAATACAGGTTTCTGTAATAAATGGTGTGATTTGTTCTGTTTGTGATTGAGTTTAAATTTTCGTGCAGTGCTATGTTCATTTTGTTTATGTACTTTTGTAGAATATTGTCGCTGAAACATAGCAGTACTTAAAAACATAGCGTTTAGAAAACTTGCTTTTTTTGGTACTTATGAGATGGAAACTACATATAAGAAAAGTAGGGAGATTGCTAATGAATTTTATTCATATGATAAGCAGGTGAGTCGACAGTGTATGTATCAATGAGGGTTTGCTCCATATATGTATACTCCTTTCTTGACTGAAGATCTTTCATTCAGGAGTAGAATTGCTTTCATACATATAACCATTTTGATTCCTGATGAACAACAAGATATAGAAGTAAATTTTTCTGTTCTTTCTAGGTGTTGCATCAAGCAATCTGACTTGCTTTCTTAGACAGCCTCTTTTTTTTTTGTTCATATCTATAGAAGTTAATTTCTAACAACATACACCTTAACATTTTCTTAAGCTTGACTGAATAAAAAATCTCCAGTTATATAAGAGACTTATTAGTGTTGGATTCTTTAGACTTCGACTCAGAACTTTTTTTTTTATAACTAGGCAGGTATATGATTTGCTCCTGTATAAGAGTATTTCATAGCAGCCCCCGTTATGTTTATGCAGGCAGTCAGAGATCATCTTCCTGCAGAGCCGCTCTCCAGTCATCATCCCAGGCTATACGATCTGTACTTCTCGAGACTTTGACTATTATTCTCGTCGATGCAACGATCAAGCATTCCTCCAGGTATGACCCATTGTATACACTAGCTTGCTTATATTTCCCTCATTTGGATTCCTATTAGTATTAACTATTAGCAACTTATGAAATTGTAAATTTCTAATAAATATGTGAATTTTTAAAAAGTCATCACACTCAGCAATGAAGTTTACTTATATTAAATCTCAAAGAAATCATCACATAATCGAAGGCAAAAGAGAAGGTTGTAATAATTTTCGAACTTATTCTTCAATGTTTGCTATTTCTTTGACTGTAGAGTCCAGAGTGTTTTTTTGACCCTCCAACTATAATTGTATGAATAAGAAGATTTCACAATAAAAGATAAAACTAATACATTCTTGATTTTTTTTTGTTTTAGTCGTTTATATATAGGGTGTCTCAAAAAAATGTACTCACTCTTAGAATGACGACAAAACGTTTATTTATGAACATAGAGTGAAATGAAATAGCATCGAATACATGAGACAAATGTAATTGAAGAATCATGTTTGCAAATGTTCAAGCTGATGATTCTTCAATTACATTTGTCTAATGTATTTGAAGCTATTTCATTTCGCTCTATGTTCATATATAAATGTTTTCTCGTCATTCTAAGAGTGAGTACATTTTTTTGAGACACCCTATATATACATATTGTAAATATTACATGATAAAAATTCATTTCTATAACTGCAAAGCTTAAATAAACACACTGACCGAACTACCCAGCACTTCATTCACCCACCCATCTACACACTCGTACACGCACTAACATACACACAAACACACACACACGCACACACAATTTTTTCCGGGTATTAGCATAGTCTGAACAAATATTTCTTCTAACTAACAATTTTTAACTTTTCTAAACACGCTATTCTTCAATAGTACATCCACATCAGTCGGTACTGGATTACTAAATTATGATTTATTCAAAGAACCGTGAAATCCAATCAACATTCATAATCCTTTACGATAAATGAGATGAATACTACTACATTGATAGTGTATGGCATAATGATGGCCATCATTTCTATTTTAATGAATAAAAATTATTGTTAAACAACAAATTGAGCAAGAAAAGAAAATGTTAAAACTGATTTATATTAAACAGGATTAGTGAACTCTTAATTATAAAAGTGATATTCCTAATTTAAATATCTATTTAGGTATTTAAAATGAATTAAGTTGGGATTGTTCATATCTCGTACCGCAACTTTATATCGTATAGTCAAAATTAACTCCTTGATTTGTATCAGTGTTTAGTTTAATTCCGGTTTGGTCTTGTGTTCTTGTTAATATGCTCGACAGTTTTAAAAATTTTCATTTCTGAACTTATTTTAGAGAAGAAGTAAATTTTAATTGGATTCTTCTATGTTTCAATCTACAGATTTCCTAAATAGTTATGTTTTAGGGTACGTAGGAAACTCCATTATGTACTTGGTTATGTATCTACTTTTAGATTCAAGTGTCTGTTGTGTTTCACAGTATAATCTCAAAAATTTATCATCAACTTTCCATTTTTATTATTAAAGGAAATATACAAAGAACTAGTATATTATATGGGCCAATTAATAAAATAATCCTACAAGCTAAAATAAATCTGAGTGAACTCATTTTTCCAGGTTTAAATCAAATTCTAAATGCCGACGTCCTGTTATTGTTTAAATTACTTTTTAGTAAGCTTGAAAAAAAAAGGAAAGTAAAAAAATATCAAAAATGTACTAATAATCCCATATACAGATAATTAAATCGTGTTTAAATAAATAAGTATAATACATACATATGTACTTATAGTAAGTTCGGGTTGATTTTTTAAGAATCTTAAAAAATCAACCCGAACTTATTACTAAATTTATATCAAAACGTACTTATAGTAAGTACATTTACTTATAGAAGCAAGAATATTTGAAAATGGAACGTTAGTTATTGATTTTACATTACAGGAGTACGAAATATAAATATGAAATGACGGTGTTTACTCAACTGAGTGTTACAGTGTACTAACAATAGAAAGTTTTTATACGAACAATACTTTAGTAACCAAGAAAGAATTTCGCGCTAAACACCTAAGAAAAAATGTTTTACTAAAATCACAAAAATTAACTGTACTTCACTAGAATCCTTTTGGGAAATCAATTTAATACTTTAATATATACTATCTAAATTGACTATATCACTTTTATAAGCAATGGAGATTTGATACTTTTTGATATACAGCATTTTAAATGTTTTTCTTACTTTTTCATAAGTTTGTACCAGTAATAACTGAATCCTCAAAATTTTCGTTTACTGCGTCAAAAAACACTATTGATATTGATTATAAGATATAAGATATATATATATATATAAGATATATATATAAGATATAAGATAAGATATCTAAGAAAAAAGGTGAACAGAATAGCAAACTGCTAAAATACTTTATTTTAAAAAGGAACAAACCACCATTCAGGTGTTCTAAGATGATTTCTCAACAGATTTATATTATAGTGTAGTTAATTTTTGCAATATTAGTGGATAATTTTATTTTGGGGTGTTTAGTGAACATTTATTCTTTGGCTAATTATATTATTCATATATATATATATATATATATATATATATATATAACTTCAGCTTCAGAAGAAGTACTTATTAGTCTTCTGGGCGGTAGATCGGCTCCTGGGCTTAACCTCAATCATTGTTTTTTTTTATTTTTTTTTTAGTTGTTATCAGCTTTTAATTTTATTTTAGTTAAATGTTTTCATTTTTTTAATTTTTATTTGGCTTTTATCTCTTTATCTTCCCTGTCTACCTTTCCTCCAAAAGTTGGCTACACTGTTTGAGTGCTTCAGTTCGAACGCCAAGTCAGTCGTTATCAGCCTTTGGAGCGATTCACATCTTTTCCTGAAGACGAGGACATCGAAATATAGTAGTGAGTTCAGTGATTTCTTTTCTATGTGTTCTTTTTAAATTCTAGTTTATATATATATATATATATATATATATATAAAGATTTCACATAAACACGTGAAATAACAATCAATGATCAAACCACAATTAGAAAATGGGAAAACAAGACTAAGATCTTTCAACCGTAACAATCGGTCTTCGTCAGAGTCAAAAACCCAACTGATGACTTCGTCAGTTGGGTTTTTGACTCTGACGAAGACCGCCTGTTACGGTTAAAAGATCTTAGTCTTGTTTTCCCATTTGCTTATTGTGGTTTGATCATTGATATATATATATATACCATACTAATAGGTAAAATGCTCTTTATGAATGGTGGTTAAACACATGAATTTAGAAAAGAATAATTTTGAACTATTATTATCAATCCGTAAGTGATGGTCTTTTATAACTAAAATGGACGCTAAATTGCAATTAGCTAAACTTTCAAATTTATAACAGCCTATGTTCGAAACCCATAATGATTCATTGGAGACAATTACTATAATTACACTACCGTTTTAATTGGAATAATGGAGAAAAGCGCAAACAAATGATAGATTATCATACTTAAACTTATAAGGTGATTGTCCTAATTACCTAATAAAGAGAACCAGGTGAATGTCAAAATGTAAAAAATGGCAAACGGTAATTTTACACTTTTATAGTTTCCTGTTAGAACAGAAAAAAACATGTTCCGAATAAATGTAGAAGAAAAGAAAATTTTTAATTAAATACTATTATAAGATTTTTCTAAAGATATTTATGTGAAAACTATGTAATCATTTTTTCTTATCATTGATAGTTTATTACTGTTAATAAACATTAAAGACGTTCTACTATAAAAATTCATTACTATAGAACTCTTTAAGACAATGAATGATATTAATTCGTTTTATTAGTGATGTAAAAAAGTGCTAAAAACACGACTTTATATATCTACATTTCTTTTAATTATATATGAATAATTTTTTCTTGTTTTTTATAATATTTTACCTCGAAAATTTGCAAGAAAATGAAAGTTTCTTTCATTTAATCGGTTGTCATTTGTCTATTCATTCTGTAGTGTGAATGAACACACGGACAGACAAAAGACACACACAGTGAATTGTTATAAATATAGATCAGTTCTCATGACATCAGGATTTCTTCTGGTACCAAATAACTTACAAATGTGAGTTTATGTATGATATAACTGTAAAGTAATAATTCACATTAGGAATTCAAAATAATTAAACTTATTATTCTTGAAAAGTGAAAATAAAGGAGAAAAAAAATCTTTTTCTTAATCAACTAAGTAGTTTTTTCGAGTTTGTTGATTTTAACTTCAAAAATAGTAAAGTATTTTTTTTTTTGGGTAAGGAGGTGAAATGCATTTACGCACATAAAAGTCTGGACATAAAATTAAAAATAATACTAAAAAAAAATAAATAATAAAAAATAAATAAAAATAAAAAATGCTTTAAAATTTTATGAAAAAAATTATCATATTTAAAAGAGTTAAGGGGGTATTTCTAGCTCAACCCAACAGCCAATGAGGGAACTCTTAGCCTTTCTTAAAGTGGTACCAGTATTATCACAGAGAGGCTGTCAAAAAATGAACCTTCCAGCACTAATTTAAAAGAAAACTGTGGAGATTGCGAGAGGCAGTATACTGATAAGGACCTATGAACACCTATTCGGAGATAAAGAAACACAGAAGTTGAGCCCCAAGTAGAACAAACATATGGTACAATACATATGACAGATTATCATTTGGTATAATACATTAAATGGTACTAACAAAAACCACTGACATATAAATATATATACTAACTACACAGTATTATTTATTATATTATACATAATGATTATTATATACTAATTATATTATATATACTAATAATTATAATAATAATAATAATAACAATAATGTATAATAATATATATTAAATTAGTATATATATTATAATAATTATATTATTGTATATCATTGTGATAATGTGTTATACTAATAAATTATATTTTACAAATATATTAATTATAAATATATTTCAATTTTATTTTAGATATTATTCCTACCTTCGATTTTTTAGCATTTGGAAATGTTCTTGCTAGTATTCTTGATCCACTTTATAGACTGAATATTAACTGGGCAATTCCATTACATTCAGAAGAAAGAAGGTAAAAATAATATCTGGAATAAATTTTAACACAATGTATTTGAAAGAAAAATGCTATATATATATATAAATAAAGATTTCACATAAACACGTGATATAACAATCAATGATCAAACAACAATAGGAAATGGTAAAACAAGACTAATGGTAAAACAAGTTGAAAGATCTTTCAACTGCAACAAGCGGTCTTCGTCAGAGTCAAAAAACCCAACTGAATATATATATATATAAATATATACATATATATATAAATTTCACAGTGAGCATGTGAAATAAAAATCAACGTCTAAACTAGTAAGAAATTCAGAGATGTGACTCAGATTTTTCATCAAAATTGTCTTCATCAGAGTCTCACTCATAACTGTATGTGTGGTTTAGACATATATATATATATATATATATATATTATATTATATAGATATATAATAATATATTTTTCACGTAAACGAAATATCCAAACTTGGATGGCAAATAAGAAGTTGATGGGATGTAATAAAAGAATGAGAACAATTAACATTTAAAGACTCATCTCGGTAATCTCAGAAAGGAATGAGGTAGACATATTTCTGGGAATACAAACCTATAGAAACTATGTAACAGCCGGTTTGGTCTGCATAAATGTTGGTCATCTTTAATTTGAAGTACGGATTAATTCAATTATTTTATGAAGACTTTGTGTGAATCTTTTTAACTGAAAACTCTCAGTATTGTACAAAAAATGTAATATTATTTAGTTATGTCATACCAACGTTACTTGGATTGGCGTAGAATAAAAGAAGATTGATTGGGATGTTTTTAAAAGAATGAAGAACAATTAAACAATTTTGAAAGATCTCTCTAACAGCAAAAGGAATGAGGTAGAATTATTTTCTGGGGATGACAAACCACTAGACAAACTTAACAGCCTGGTTTGGTCTTGCATAAATGTTCTCTTTAATTTAAGTACGATTAATTCCATGATTATTTTCAAAGAAATTTGGGAAATATTTTACAATGAATAAACCTTCTCAGTATTTGGTACAAAAAAATGGTAATATTATTTAGTTATCTACATCAGTTTACTTTAGTGAGCATTCATTCCTGTAATAAAAGTTAAAAAGTCATGCAGAAGATAACTTCTTATCTGTTAAAAGTAATAATTTACTTTTAAATACCACTCTAAGTATTATTTATACCTAATTCTATACAATAATCACCAAGAATAAGGTTCTTAGTATTCTATAATTATTGGATTTTAAAGAAGTCACTTTTTCAAGGAAATATTTTCCCATGTCGTTTATTTATTAATTTCATCAGGTTTATGAAATATTCCTAGAAGTTTATTGTAAAAATTAATTTATATTTCTTATTGCTATTCACAAAATTAGTTAATGTTCCAATTATATAGTATTTAAATTAATAAAAAACTGCTGGGTATATTAATTTTAATATATTAATATAATAGATTCACAATCAGTGATGCCTGTTCTTCAGTATAATACTCAATTAGGAAACCAAATATTAAATCAAAATCTTGAACTAATTTAGTACAAAATTTTGAATTGAATCATTCCTTATTAATAAAAAATAATAACTGATATTAACAACAATTAGGACAATATTATGAATGAAATAATTTATTTACATTATTTCATTATTATTGTAATTTCGTTCATTAACTACCATTTTTTAAAGATGTATTATTACTCATCTATAAAAATTACATAACTTCAATGACTTATTCCAAATTTTTATGACAAGAAATTTTTGATGGTTTTGAGTTTGTTTTTACTTCACTTTATAAAAATAATTCATTTCATTTTATAAATGAATTTTACCATTTCTAAAACTTAAATATCTAAAGCAGGAATGCAATATGAATATATGTCTTTCAGGTTTGATGATTTTAAAATAGAGTCCAAGATTATTGGAAATTAAGAAGTGTAAATACTTACAAATTGTCATGATAAGTAGTAAAAAAAAACTATAAAACTAATTGAAAGCCATTTGTGCAAAATAATTCTATCATAAAAATATAATAGAAATAAGAATTTTGTTATATTATAAAATAAATAACTTATATTCTAAATATGTTTAAAAACTATTATTTTAAAATACATTAGTATTTTTTTAATGAAAGAAGTTATATTGTGTTAACATAGTTTAAATGAAAAATTAATGTTTTCAATAGCAAATTTTCTAACAATGCTATACAAGTAGAATTTAAATAATTATTTTTGTTTACTTGTGTAGAATATATTAATGTGATAGTAGGAAACAAGTATTCCATTCTTGCATTAATTTTTAATGACTTGAATGCGATACAACAATAGTTTTAATTTATTGGATTTGATAGGAATGATAAATTTCATTATACTAAACGTTATTTAATAAACTAAAAAAAAAAAATTATTTTTAGTGTTAAACTAAAATTTACTGCTCTATTCTCCTAAGTGAGAATAGTTTGTATTTCTTGCAGAATGTTCCTGCTATAGATTTTTAATCATACGCTTTAGAAAGGGTGTCAATAACTAATAAGAAAGAGTAGTCACACTCTCTGAAATATATTATTAATAGAATTTTTACATGAAATACAAAATATAAGAAGAAACTTGCCTTCGATTCATTATCCATTGGGTGTAACATATTGGATTACCTACATTGTCAATTTGTTTTGGTTATTATTTAAAATATTTTATGAATAAAAAACAAAAAAGATATTTAAGTAATATTAACTTAAATTATTAATATTTTTTAATGTTTCTTCGCAAAGATTATTTTTAATTTGTCTAGTCAGATGAAAGAAACTAAGACATTCCAGCAATATTGGTTTAATTTTAAAATTAACAAAAAAAAAATTGTTTTGTTTTTGAATGACAAAGTGATAAATTAATTAATAAAAATATAACTTGTAATTTGTAATTACAATTACTTGATTTAATTTGTAATTGTGATTTGAAGAGTACATTGTATGACTAGTTTGAAATTATTTGCATTTAATTATCACTAATTATGAATTATTCCAGTCGATAATTGATTACTCATTATTATACTAATTTTTAGAATAAATTTATTTCTAATAATTTAAGGTATTGATTGTTTATAATTATGTTTTAATGACTAATAATTTAATAGTATTATGTTTTATACAGATCAAAACCACAATAATACTTTTTCATTATCATAAATTTCTATTATTTTATTATAATATATAAGTAATATTAAAAATAAGGTCACTAAATTTACTTAAATAAAAAGTAATTTTATTTTTAATACAATTTGACAAAGGCTGCATGTGGAACTTAATTCATGCCAAATATAGTACTACATTATTTTCAACACAATCCCAACTGCATTAACTTTTTATGATGTAATACTCATGTAATAATACAAAAATTTCATGTTTTTACATTGAATTAAAACTTGGATGATAAGACTGAATCAGTCATATACTATGTAAAAAATGATTTTTTCAAGCATTGTCCTTTCCATGGCTTCAATATTCCCTCAACTAAATAGAGCCCCAAAGAGAAACCATATATCTGTAAATATATTCAGTTGTATAAATAACCACATACCAAGATAATATAAACAGCATTCATCTAAAATTGTCAAATAGGGATTCAGGGGACTTCAAAACGTGTAAATATATTAAAATTGTATTTTTCATAATCACTATACTTTTAAATGCAGCAATGTAAAAATAATGGATTCATCATATTTATTGATTCTATTACATACAATCCTTAAATGTAAAAAATCCATTAATTAAAATATTATATGAAAAATAATAATTTATATTATTATTTTATTACTACTGTTATTTCAATAATTTGAAACAAAATTTTTTTTATTTCAAAACAGTAACCTTATCCAGCTTCTCAAAGTAAATGGTGGCCTCCTGTTCAGTCAAACGTATACAAAAATCATACATGTCTAATGGGAAAAAAGAATGGGCATATTGAAGGCTTATTTTGTTCTTAAAAGATCTATTAGAGTATGCTACGAGATTAAATCAGTTTTCTTTCGGAATTGTTTTACTCTATTTGTTAATATTTATATTTAAAATAGAATATATGCAAGGCCTTCTTCAGTATATACTTTATAAAAATATTCAATTACAAGTATTATAAGTATAAGAAAATATGTTCTTTTCTCCCCTCTTCTTCTATTTTTTTGTAAGTCTCTTTATGTATTTCATCGTATACCTGTCAATCTCAAAATTATCTTTTTTTCTATACATCTTCTCAGCTTTCTTATATTTCTAAAGGCATAAAACAGTGAATAGACATCTTCTCTGTCAAAATTCTCTTAGGATTAATCCTAATTTTTCTTCACTTCTAACTTTATAATTATTGTATTTTTATAAAAATTTATTTTTGTTATATATAAGATTTTTATATATAAATAGTTATAAGATCTTTTATAATCAGACAAAAATTATATATATATATATATATATATATCAATTATATAAGAATAATTTTAAGACTAAACTTCAGAGTCACAGTCAATAAGGAAGGAAAAGAAGAGTACAAAGCAGGATGGAAAAGGAAAGACACCAGACTTTTGTAAGAAATGAATAACGATACATAGTTTCAGCTGTCACTAGTCTATTCTGTATTTGACAGTTTCTTGTTATTCGTCTATAATACATTTTTGATCTCACTTAGGGTTCAATTTTTTTTTCGTTCTGCTCAAAGTACTTCTAATTCTTGTTTGTTCGCTGAGTTTGTCGTTTATCATTGATTTTGGTTCATATGAGGCTCTACTGGTCAAAAATACCCAATGCCTTGGGTGCTTCTTTTCTTTTTAAAATTCTCCTAAAGACATAACATGGAAACAATAGAGAGATTGATATATTTCTTATTTTTTATCAGTGTATAACTTAAGTTATTATATCTATCGTATAATAACTCAACCAAAAGTACAAAACTACCTGCATTTTTCGAAACTACAGAATGGATTACATACAGTGTGATGCTTTTATTTTTTGTTCCACTAAGCTAAGGCTTGGTATGAATTGTCACAGAACAATTCATACCAAAATATGTTTTAAGTCGAACTCTGATTCATCTGTTGTCATCCAAGCTGATTCTAATGGTATTTGTTTTAAAGTCTGTTTCCATGTTCAAATACTCACATACATCTCTGACACTAATACCAATGTTACCTTTAAGACCTTCTGATGAGGCTCTTAATCGTCTCATTTGAGCAAGACAACTTTGGTGTAACCAGGATCGTTTAATATTTTCTGTGGTATTTTTTGATTTATTTTAGTTTTTATATTTATACTTTATTAATTAATTTTCTTTCTTTCCTAAACCAACTTTTGTCTCTTCTGCCTTCTACACTGGTCTATTCCCAACCATGCTCATTATTGGTATGAGTAACCAAGTGCCTCATTCACAATATAGAATAACCGGCTTGTTACTATCTTTCTATGTAATAATAGATCTCAGCAAACCTTGTTTGCTTAACAAAGATATTTATTTTAATTTGGAGAAAATGAAACACATGTTATTCTAGATACATAAGCGTATAAAATAGTTGTCCTTTTTGGTTGCAGGGTTGAATGAAACTTTATGATTCCTTTTATACTGTCTACCCATCTAGGTATAAATACCCATTTATATTAAGGGGGGATTTCTTCTGCCATAATCACCATACATGTATTTCTAATTATAACAGTAATGTTAACTGTTATTATGATAAAATTCATAAATAATACCCTGAAACCATCTTGAAAAGAAAAATGAATTAAATTAAATAATTTTATCTTACTCATACAAAAATCCTTTAAGTAAAGTATACCTGAAAAAAAGATAAAATACAATTTTCTTACATAGTACAATGTTAGAGCCTTGGAGGCAAAAAATATTCTGAAGTTAATAATAACATTACCCTGCACAATGAAAACTTTTGTAAAAAATAATAAACATTATATTTGCATACATTAGATTTTTTTCCCTTCATATAGTATAACCAACACATAGAAAACTCACTAAATTTAATAACTTTATCTTACTTATAGAAAATTTACCTTACAAAAACACCATAATATAATTGAAAAAACTAAATAGAAGAATATGCTCTTAGTTAACTATGCTACTAATTTAGAAAAAAATGTACTAAATAAAATAAATGATGTCATTAACAGATAAATATTTTTTTTACAAAAAATGTAATTGTCTGTTTGTAGAAATTGTTTACAATAAACGTTTTCTACATAATTCACTTTACTAAATAAGCAAGTTTACATAGTCTCCTACATATTAATACAACAGTGTGTAATATTATATCATTTATATTTATATTATAATTTTTTTAATTATTACAAACATCTTATTAGTCTATTTATTTTCAACGAAGAGATGATAAATAGACTAATTAAATTAGTAATGTTATATTACATATAGGCTATAAATTTACAAGAAATATGCAAAACTCTTCTTGAACAATCTATATGAAAACAACTTTGAACACCATACTGTACGGACTGATTGACAAAAAAAAATCATCAAACCAAGTTAATAATTTTATCTGACAGATTTAAATTTCATCATACAGGAAAAATATAATATTTTATTTGAGCTAATAGCCTTGCCTGGTAAATAATGATAAATTTCCTCTTTCGTCAAGTTACCAAGCTAGAGATAAATATAGTAAAATAGGCTACTTCCTCTCTTTCCGAGAAACTTAACATTGTAGTTATTGTTCTTGTACCCAGTATTTGGAACACACCAATTATTTGATTTTGTTGAAGGCATACAGAAAATATCACTAAGTTCGAAATAGTGACCTAAATATAGTGCTTACTTAAAATATTACCAAAATAATTTTTCAATGATCATAAAGTAGCCAGAGAATTACAAAGTAATACTAGGGCTAGGCAGACAATTTATACTTAGCCATTATTACCTTCTATCAAGTATATGGTAGGTAGTGGCTACCAATACCTATCCACAGGTACCTATCCACAGGTAAGGGATAATAAATGAAGTAACTAAAGAAACAACTAAATAATATAAATAGGTAAATAAAAAATAAATCAAATAAAACGAGATAGGAAATAGGAAGAAAAGGATAAGAAATAAAGAAACAAAAATAAATATAGAATTCTATGTAATATAAATAAATAAAATTAAATAATTGTTTTTCATTTAACTCATTTAAAATTATTCAGTTTTTCATTTAGTTAAAAACAATATAATATGAAATGATTTATTTTTTAACACTTTTGTTAAATTACAATTCATTTACTCTATAGTAAATAAATATATAATATATATATATATAAATGTATATATATATTTATAATGGGTTACTAGCTGTTGCGTCCACAACGTGCTTGGTCTCTCTTTCTCTTTTCTCCTGAAGACGGATTTCCCGAAAATTTGAGTTTGTAAGTGTGTTTCTTTACTTTGTGTGCTACCTATCTTCAATTTTGAACTGTTATTGTGTCCAGTTTGGGTCGTCTTTCCGTTTATTAAGTGAAATAATATAATCTGTATACTTTTATACAGATTATATTATATTAATCTGTATAATATATATATACAGAGAGAGAGAGAGAGAGAGAGAGAGATGAGAGAGAGAGAGAGAGAGAGTGAGAGTGAGAGAGAGAGAGTGTGTGAGAGAGAGAGAAAGAGAGAGAAGGAAACAAAGAGGGAGAATATTACAGAAAATCTGATGAAATCTATGGGATAATTTCAAATAACTTATTTGACATTCGTTATCATTAGAGGAATAATTGTTCTACTTAAAATGTCAACCGCAAATATAATTTATACTTGAATAAATTTTGCTTCATAATTAGTTTTAAACCAACTTATTAAAAGAACAGCTTCAAGAAAACTTATCAGCCGATTAGTTAATAAGAAGTTTTTGATTTTCTTACATGAAACTTTTCTACAACAGTACTGTAGTAGGTGATTTTATATTTCATATTTTGATTAATTGATAATTAGAATTAAAACAAGTAATTTTAAAGGTTATTTTTGACTTCATGATTTTAAATTTATACACATAATCTCTAATTTTAAGGAGGTTATCATTTTTGCTTGTTTCTTTATCTTCCTTTTTTCACCTTATTTTATCGGGGTTACAGGTTACGTCAATCCTCAAGCGTCATAAGAGTTATATTGATTTCTACATTTATTTTGACAATAGTGGTTGTGTTCAAGCACAATATTTCTTAAATAATTGTTCAATATATATAGCCATTTAAATTCTTTCTCGTTAATATCTTAACACCTGTCTCTAATCATAAAAAAGCGAGTTTTAGTATTTAGTTAAGTTTAAGCGAACACTTTTAGAAAGAAGTCTCCCACGTTTGTATACAGTTTCAGTACCATCGTACATTCACAACAATAAAAATCATAAATATTTTAATGATGAAATTGTAATCCATCTGTGCTTAAAAGTGACTTTCTCTTTTGATTTTTTAAACAAACACGAGTAGCAATGTTTCAGATTAGTGTTTTATTCTTCGAGTCAGTTCACATGTACTTGATTCATACATAGTTAATGTTTATTATTTCTGCACTGTACTAATAATAATTTCCCTATAATCAACATTGTAAAGACGAGCGTTCTATATTTAAAATTAATAAAACATTACTCTTTATGCTATGTATATATGTCCTTGATAGAAACTACTCTATGGGAAATTTTTGTAATTATCTTTTTATCAGTCTGAAGGAGATTGGAAATGTTTCTTTCTGATTATTCATTTTTGTCATTTGACAAAACAACTTGTCATTTGCTTTTACATTTTGACCATTTTTTTTTTGTTTTTGAGGACTAATATTTAAAAACTGAAGAGTTGTAAATTAATTTTGATCCGTGCTGCTATCACGAGAAACTATATTTACAAAATGATTTCTCGAACATAAATCCATTTAAACGTATGTAGCTGTTATTGAAAGCAAAAAGAGGTTTTTAAAAATTTTTAAAACTACTGGATATTTGGTAAAATACTCAATAAATTGTTTTATTCACAGTAAACACCATTTTTTATAAAGGATGGCAGGAATTATAACTTTAATAATAGCAATTTACTTAAAAACACACTTTGACAAATTATTTTTGCTTTTTTTAAATATAATTGTATGAAGTACAATAATAAAACTTTTCATTATTTGCCAATGAATTATGTCGTTTGCACTTAGGAAGTTCAATTTTAACTGCTGCGAATGCGTTAAAACTTAATTGTGAATTTGCAATGTAGATTACTCCAGTTTCTTTATGTTATATAATTTATATTATTATAATAGAATATATAATATAATAGATATATATAATAGATATCTATTATATATCTAATATATAATAGAATATAATAAATAAATTATAAATTATAGAAATTTTATTAAATTTTGTTCTAAGTGAAGAAAAATTTACGTTTGTTGGGAAGCATCAAAATATGGGAAAGGTATTTGTCTTGCTTTATAACAATACAGATACTACTTTACTAACCGTATAGTATTTTATATTACTATTTTCTCTATTTCTAATCAACCACTAAAATAACAATATATTACGTAAAAAATGCTATGAATTTTGGCCCATAGGAAAATCTATACAAATGAAAGAAAGGTTTTGTATATACATTGCTTAGAACTGACTCAAATTTTCTTTACGTTTTATACATTAGAATTCACCCACAGAAAAATTTCTGTCCGTCAGTTTGTCCGCAAAAAGTTGTCACAAGTAAACTCAGCCACCAGGAGATATAGCGAGCTGAAACTTTGCCACTTAGTTTGTGTATGTCTAACTTAAAATCTAAGCTTTGAATTGATTGAAAATTGAACGTAGAAGTGAAGCTGTGAAATTTTAAGACGTATTTGGCTAACTACACAGACATGTTTATTTTGAAAATATACAGGTGTAGCAAGTAAAATTGTTAGTTGATTATAATTTCATTTGCATATATGAATATATTGCGTATTTGAGTTTATTGAAAGGTGTTTCCCAGAGTTCAAGATGTACTATCTATTCAGAATAAATAGCTTTGTGAACAAGGAATTCTCAACCCTTACTAATGAACAGGCAGGAAAAATCAAAAAACAAATTCTTAAGTTATACTATATCAAGCCGAGGTATGAACTTACAAGTCGGTAAACAGAGTGATTAGTGATAAGGAAGCAGTTCATTGTCCAACTGAATTTCTTGACTCTGTGACTGCTCCTGGACTGTCTGCTCATGAGTAAAAACTTCAAGTAGGAGCACCAATCATGCTGGGATTTAATAGCAGTAACAAATTTCAAGTTACTAAACTGAAGTTTTGAGTGCCCCAAAAAAATACAACGGGACACGACTCTGAGTTTGTGCTCTGCACAGATACGCCATAGAGCCGGACATCATGACTGAGTGTGGTGTATACCACGCATACCATTGATTGCGAGCCACTATCCGTTTCCATTCAATTGCAATGTCCCGTCAGTGTATGTTTCACAATGAAGGTAACCAAGTCGCAAGGGGAAACTCTATCTACTTCAATAACAGAAGCGAGTGAGACCAAGTTTTTCTCACATAGTCAACTGTAGTTTACTTGCTCAAGAGTCAGAGGGTCCAACTCTCTGTTCTTCCATGAACCTCAAGGACAGACAGCTAATGTGGTGTATACAGAGGCATTTGCTTAACACGGTACTAATAATGATATTTTCCACTATTTAATAATATCTAATGATATTTTGGAATACCATGTATCATCTCCGAATTTTTGAAAAAGTATCCGTCTAAGATGGGTACGTTTGCAAGTATAATATAAGACTAAAATTCTGTTGAAGTAGGAACTGTGCTAACTTGACGTAATTTTTTTATGAGAAATCGGGGTAGATACTCTCAACTTTGTGTTAAGTAAACTAATTATCAAATTCATGGTTAATCAGTGAATGAATCAATAAATGAAATTTATTCATTTTAGTATATAATGTTACGAAATGTAATGAATAATTCTGCCCCTCTCCTTCTCAATATAATAGTTTAAAAAGAAATGAAATTTTGCAAATTTTTCTTATTAGTAGAGCAATGATAGTTGGTTTAAATTCCACTAAAACTTGAATTACGTATGTGCATTCCATTGAGCCCGAGAGCTCAGTCCTGATTGTCACGCATCTATCTACATCAATCATACTTCGCCTCTAAATTGTGAGATATCACCTGTAATGTGCAATTACAATTATATCCCTGGATATTTCTATTCATAAAACTCCGACTCTTAAAAAAAAAAATTTTTACTAGAATAAAAATAAAATTTTTTTCATTAATAATGGAGCATTATATAGAATAAGTTGAGAGTGTTTAATAGGTATAATACAATTTTAAAATATAAAGTTGAAATTTATTATCATTGCAAAGATATGAAATCCACATAACTTCTTAGTATAATATCCAGTCTAAATTACCTATTTGTAGAAGTAACCTACACTTATTCAAAAACTTTTTTGTGGAATATTCCCCATAATTTGAACTCAATTGAATATAGTAATTTCAACAAGAGCCCACTCTTGTCATTCAGAACAGTAATTTTAATATTTTAATTACCATTTCTTAGATAATACATCTAATTATACTTTAAATGAGGGGCCTTTTTTTTCAAGCAATGACACATGTTAGCTAGCTGGTTTAATTATCTGCCTCACCCTTTTACTGAAAACTCAACATAGGTTTCTCATTATTTATTATTATTACCTTATCATTACTGCCTTAAAAAGGTAGTTAGAGATTCTGTACAACATTTAATTGTCTTTCTTCAAAATGTTAACATTATTTAATGTCCTATGGATAAGTCCTACATTTATTGAAAATTATGTATATATATATATATATATATATATATATATCAATGATCAAACCACAATAAGAAATGGGAAAATTTGGTCTTGCTATGGGTAACTGTTTATCCCCCCTCCTAAGTAATTTATATATGGAGTTTTTTGAGAGTAAAATGTTAAGCTCAATTTTGCCCAAAAATGTTAAATGGTATAGATATGTTGACGATATCTTTGCATTTGTCCCAATTCTTTAAATAAAGTTGATTTCCTAACAAAATTGAATTCATTAGTGCCGACAATCAAATTCACAATGGAAGAAGAAATAAGTGGTAATTTGCCCTTCTTAGATGTCCTGATCCATAGGTTACCTAATGAGTTACGCTTTAGTGTATATAGAAAACCTACGAATGTACTTGCATACGTTCATTTTTATTCATCGCATCCAAAAAATGTTAAAATTTCTGTTTTTAGAAATATGTTTTTGAGAGCCTTAAGAGTTTCCTCTCCAGAATTTCTTAATGAAGAGATTAATAACATTAGGTCAATTGCCCTTTCATTAAAATACCCCTCTTCTTATATCGATTTAGCTTTGAAGGGTGCTAAAAAAACTTTCTCTAATACTTCAACAGAGCCCCTTTATTATCAAATTCTATAGTTTTGCCATACCACGAATCATTGGACCCCCTTCCAAGATTAGCCAAACAACTTGATTTTAATATAGTGTTTTCTAATCGTAATAACGTGGGTAATATGTTAATAAAAAACTCTCCAAGCGAATTGGAGTCCGCTGGTATTTATAAAATTCCGTGCAAAAATTGCCATAAAATTTATATTGGTCAAACTGGTAAATCATTAAAAACACGTGTAAAACAACACCAATATAACGTAAGTAGACAGGAAAACAGTAGTGCCTTATTCTTGCATATAAAAAATGAAAATCATCATATTGATTGGACAGGAGCTAAATTTATTACCTATGAAAAATCAATGTTGTTAAGAAATATTATTGAATCGTCTCTAATTAAATTTAATAGATCTAATATTATAAACATTAGTAACGGTCTCTTCAAACTTGATACTTTCGTCACGAGGGCAATAGCCTCTTCAAAGAGGGTTGGCAGCTAGCGGATAGTTTTTTTACTTTTTCTTACTGTACTCCTTTGTTTCCCCAAACATCCCTTTCTGGACATTAGTCCCTTTCCTGTGCTTTCACCCTTTTAAAATACCACTCTTCCTCCCACTCTTCTCAACTCCTCACCAGATGTTTTCTGCATCTAGTGTTCAGTTGGATTTTTGACTCTGACGAAGACCGCTTGTTACGGTTGAAAGATCTTAGTCTTGTTTTCCCCATTTCTTATTGTGGTTTGATCATTGATTGTTGTTTCACGTGTTTATGTGAAATCTTTTTATATATATATATATATATAATATATATATAACTAAAGAACTCAAAAAAACATAATTAACGAGAACACTTACTGGGATCAATATTTTGAACTGACGTTTGTCATCAGGAAGAGAGTAGAAGTAGAATATATATATATATACAATTAGATGAAACGATTCTTCGAACTGAATAAACTAGAATTTAAAAAGAACACATAGAAAGGAAATCACTGAACTCACTACTATATTTCGATGTCCTCGTCTTCAGGAAAAGAAGTGAGTTCAGTGATTTCTTTTCTATGTGTTCTTTTTAAATTCTAGTTTATATATATATATATTATATATATATATATATAATTAAAATAAACAGTTCAGCGGACTTTTTTTAAATAAAAACAAATAAATTCAAAACGATGGAAACAGACAGAAAGACACAGACATAACTCACATCGATATTTCGACCATCGTCGTCATCAGGAGGTGTGAAGAGCGAAGATTCCCGCAGGAAGGCAGGGCGGTGAAATAACAATCAATGATCAAACCACAATAAGAAATGGGAAAACAAGACTAAGATCTTTCAACCGTAACAAGCGGTCTTTGTCAGAGTCAAAAACCCAACTGGATTTTTTGGATGTCAAAAACCCAAAATATATATACATATATGTATGATTTATACACAGGGTCAACTGTGTAGAAGCCAAGTCTACATAAAGAGCATCAAACTGGGTACAGTGGAGTCGGTAGATACATCTTTAGAGAATATAGGAAGTCATGTTATTTAATGGGTAGGTATGATTGTTGTTTTAAGAGTAGGTTAGAGTATATAAATACATCACAAACACATTTAGCAAATAGCTAATGCTTTCTTATGAATATATTCAGATTATTACTGAAAAATATTGAATAAACCAAATGAGATATAAATGATCTAACGCTAATATCTTGTGTCACTCTCTAGTGAATATTGTATGATCCCTTTCCATGAATAATGAAAAAGATCATAGTTGAAAGAAAACTAAATATTTTCAACTGAACCAAAGTTTATTAAGAATTATCTCTACACTAATGTTTTAAATTAGTAGTTTAAATTTTTTTAAACTTTAAATTTAATAAAATTAACTTACTGAAAACTTTTGAGTTTCAAAAAATTTATTTTTAATATAATTATATTTTAAATATTTTTTTAGATAAAAATATTGAAAAGTATTTAAAAAAATAAGTAAGTTATAAGATAAAATGTTTCTAACATTTATTTAGGTTATTAGTATCATATTTTAAGGGAATCACATGTAAAATATTGTGATTCCCGTATTTTGTTTTCAGTTGTTAACTGAAATTGTAATAAATAAATTACAAGTTTCATCCGAATATTAAAAACATATTGGATCATAATGTATATCAAAATATACATTATAATCCAATACATTTTATTTACCTTACTTAATTCTTGACCATTGCACGACGGCATGCGGTGGGGTTCAACGGAATATTAATCTCTATATATAGAATTCGTGAGTTTATTTGTTTGTTCACCGATTGTTTGTTCGCCGATGACAATAACACAAAAATATTAAAAATAAGTGTAACAAAAAAATTTTGAATTTAAAATTTGAATATTATAAACAATGGTAATAAAGTAAAGGTATAGCTCTAGGGTAGCCAGTCGCTTGCCTGCTCGCCGATGACAGCAGTGCGAATGTATTATAAATAAATGCATGAAATATGTAATAAACTACTACTTTAAATGTTAAATATGAATAATTTTAGAAAAAAACTAGAACACAGCTGTCAGATAAAATACGAATGTTCTAAGGTAATATTATGAAGACACATTCATTTCATTAATGTTATTTTGTGTTGGGTAAATGAATTGAATATTTCAATTTACAAGTTTTGTTTGTTTTAAATATATTTGATTGTGTATATAACTTCAATTGATGTTTTATTTATTTATGCCTTTATATAAATGATTTTTGTTTGCTCTTAAATGATTTTTATTTAATTTAATTTTATTTAATTTTTTAATTTTTATTTAATTTTTTTTATTTTATTAATTTTATTTATATAATTTTAATTTTAAATGATTTTTTAGTTCATTTTTATTTATATTCTAAATGTACTTACTTCATATCATGAATCAAATTAAGAATACTATATCAAAGCTTGGGTCATATAAGAATCTTTTTCCGTGCCTTAATGACAAGAAAGAACAATTAAAATTATCCCTGTCAATCATATTCAGTGAATTTATTCTAACAACTATTGCTATAATTACTGAGTGACACAAAGGGTCACGGGTAGTCTAGTTTAATATAAGTCTATATACCTAAAATATAAATAACAAAGAATTTTTTTATGATGACTTGTTCTGCTGGTGGATTGAGAAGCATGAGGCCGTATCAGTGACCCACAGACAAATAGCGGCCAATCCACTTATGCACATCCGCCAGGCAGAACTGATTCCAGCCAGCGTTTTCCACTTGATGATGACTGCATTTTTATGCCAGTAAGCTGACACTGAATATTCACAAAGTGAGCCAATCCCAAGTCATTTTACATTATGAAAATTAAATATTGCCTGATAGGAAACAAACAAAAATCTTAATTATTTTATGTTTTTTATATTGGAATATAATAATATTTTTAAACATTTTCAGGTTATTTGTTGCTCTTTCAGATTCTAAAATTGATATGCATATCGGTCCAATAAATATTTAAATGTTATTGCATTATTATTTCAAAATAGGAAACGATTGTCTTCATTATGCTGTTTATATCCGCTTTACAGCTTTATAATCATTGTTTATGATTTTGTTATTTCATGCCTCTATATTTTAAATATTTAAGGAAGTTTATACCTATAGTTTACTCCATGAAAAATGGGTTTAGAGTCAGAGTTAAAAACCCAACATCAGTTCGTTTTCCTTATAACTCTGACGAAGACCGCTTGTTACTGTTGAAAGATCATAGCCTTGTTTTCTAATTTCATTTGTGGTTTGATCATTGATTATATATATATATATATATTTACGGTTGACTAGTTTCCTTGTGTATTTCTCAAGGGATCTGAATAATCTTCTTGTACAAACATCTAAATTGAATAGAACATTTCCAATGGTTCCATTGTCTTTAAATCTTTGGAAATTGGAACCATTGGAAATGTTCTATTCAATTTAGATGTTTGTACAAGAAGATTATTCAGATCCCTTGAGAAATACACAAGGAAACTAGTCAACCGTAAATATGGCGTATTATTTAATCAAACCTGTATAAATGAAGGACTGCTTCCTAAATATACTAATATGTATATATATATATATATGTATATATTCAGGTAACTCACCACAAATGAATGAAGATAGTCGCTCTGAGGCCTTTCGTTTTCACGTAGTCAGAGAGCAAATGAATACAACTTGTATTCACTTGCTCTCTGACGACGTGAAAACGAAAGACCTCAGAGCGACTATCTTCATTCATTTGTAGTGAGTTACTTGAATATTTATATCACGTGTTATTGTGACAATTTTGTATATACATATATATATATATAATTTAAGATAATAGTCAACAAACTATTCGTGAGCATGATTTATCTAAGTTATTGGGGATCAAAAGTGATAATAAAATAATTATTTTCAAACTAAACAACTCTGTTCTTTTCTTTAAGGGTTCTTAAAATAAGAAATAATTTAAATGACATATTAGTTTATGCTTTTTTACTTTGATACAAGTAGAGAATGGTAGTTATGAAAAAAAAAACTATGTGTATATTTTTGCGAATTCGCATGTTTTGAGACCTCTTATATTGATTAGAATTAGTAATAACACATTCCGTCATACCTCGTAAAGTCTCTGAAAAGCTCGACCGGTTTTGGGTCCGCCTGGATCCCATCTTCAAGAGCACCTAACTGACTGTGAGTGTTGTTTTCCTATAACCTACCTATATGTAGCATCTATATTGTGTAATCAGTGTTGTGTGTGTAGTTAATTTTTTTTTTCCTATTTCTTTAATTGCTATGTTTTCTTCTTTTATTGCTTATTTCATTATCTAATATGAATATATAAAATGAAATAAGCAATAAAAGAAAAAAACATAGCAATTAAAGAAATAGAAAAAAAAAAATTAACTACACACACAACACTGATTACACAATATAGATGCTATATATAGGTAGGTTATAGGAAAACAACACTCACAGTCAGTTAGGTGCTCTTGAAGATGGGATCCAGGCGGACCCGAAACCGGTCGAGCTTTTCAGAGACTTTACGAGGTATGACGGAATGTATTATTACTAATTCTAATATTACTAACCTCAGTGGAACTAACCCATTAACTAATCTTATATTGATTATTTAAAATGCTTTAGAAATATCTGTTTGCAAATATTAATGTGGATGGATGGTGTATCCCAAAACTTTTAAATATGATAGAAGTCACAACGTTTTTTAAATACTTAGATATTCTGTATAAATGTAATCCCTAGTTAAGAATAGAATCAAATCGTTTTGTTCAGTATTAAATATCAGGAAAGCATCTTATTGTTGATTAGATCAAAGCTGCAACTTTTCTTCGACGATTGAAAAAGTTGAACTTTTGTAAAAAAATATTATGGATTAGTATACATTTATAAGTTTAATTATTTGTAAAGCTTATAATAAAGAGGGAGAAAAAAAACTGAATTCTCACACAACAAAAAATATTTTATCTAGCGTCTAGCGTCGATGAGTTGTGAAGAAACAGTGTTCACCGTCAAGTTACATTTACAATACAAAACATATGAATAAACATTTTTTTAAATTGAATACAGAAAAAGAAGCAAAATATAAACTAACGTAACATTTCAATTATAAAGAGTTACATACTTGCCTCAGTAAGGTGATATTGAGTGTGATTTTTTTGTTTATACATTAATTTGTCTTTTGATTATCTTTCTGTATTCATTTTCAAAATTATTTATTCACATTATCTGTAGTGTAGATGTTAGCTGATAATGAACATCATTTGGTCGAAACATGTCAACGTTTGACAAAATCTCTTTTCGTGTAGAGACTTAGTGTTTCTTTCTCTTTTAATCAGGTGCAAATACAACAGAATAACTACTTGCATAGTTTGTGAGGTGTACAATTTAAAAGAAAACACTATTAACTTCCATCATATATTACTTGCCAGATTTATTTACCTTTATTTAGTAAAAAAAAAAACAAAATTTAATAAACATTGTACCAGTACGAGTTAGAAAAATTAGTTGTTAATTCCATTCGCCAACAGAAATGAAAATTAAATCTTCCAGATACCTGTAAGTGCTTATTCTCGTTTATTGAAAGATCAAGAACATTGTGTTTAAATATTATCAACATCGGAAGAGTAACCCAAGTTTTGACTTCGGAACGGTTTCTCTTTACTGTTACTGGAAGGTTCTTTTTGGTAAACACGAAGCTTTATCTTTAAAGTGTAATCAAATAGCAATTATTGTTCTTTCATTTACTAAACTATAGGTTATTCCAATTGGAGTCTTGTGAATAAGCAAACACATTTAACGAATCCAAGGTTGAAATACCTGGAGCATTGAAGCCAAAACAGCAATAAATGTGAGTAATAGGTCCAAGTTTTGATCATCAAAGATTCAGATCTAACGACAAAGACGGTACGACATAAAAAGACTATATGACATAACCACTTTTAACCTTGAGCATCAAATAAATTAATCAATCAATTAAGATAATTTAATATAGCCGTAATAGAAAAATTAATGACCTGTTTTACTACTTTATGCAACTATCATCTTTTAAAGACACGATCCCATCTTGTGACATTTCAACATGTGAGCAATGTTGAAATGCGAAAGTATTATGAACGTCTAAACCACAGTAATCACTAAGATCTTTCAACCAAAGTAAATAGTCTTCGTCAGAGTCAAATCTCAAATTTCAGTTGAGATTTACTCTGATGAAGACCACTTGTTATGGTTGAAAGAACTTAGTCCTTTTTCTGTTTTCTTATTGTTGATTTTCGTTTTACGCATTTATTGTGAAATCTTGTTTTAATATATATAAATAACTGAAAAAAACAACACATAAGAAACGAAAGCACTTACTGAGATCAATATTTTGAAACGAGGTTCGTCTTCAGGAAGAGACTAGAAGGGAAGAAGAAGAGGTATATTCGTTCAAGACTATCAGTGGAAAGTGAAAGTCTCTTCCTCCTTTCTAGTCTCTTTCTGAAGACGAACTTCGTTTCAAAATATTGATCCCACTAAATATTTCCGTTATTTATGTGTTGTTTTTTTTCAGTTATTTGTCCGGTTTAGACCGTTTAGTAGTTTTATTTTTATATATATAAATATATATTATATATATAAATATATGAAGTACAAAACCACAGGGAAAAAAATAAGAAAATAAATAAATGCTGTGATAACAAAAAATGAGAGCCTCAGGGTATTTATTTCTTTTGTTTTCCTTATGGTTTTGGACTTCATTGATTGCATCACGTGTTTAATTGTGATTTTTTCTCGATATATACTTTTATATATATATACATAGTTTATATATGTATTGAAAAATCGATGTTGTTAAGAAATATTATCGAATCGTTTCTGATTAAATTTAATAGCTCAAATATTATAAATAGTATAACGGTATTTTAAAACTTGGTTCAGCCTTGACGAGGGTAATAGCCTCTTCGAAGATGGTTGACAGCTAGCGGATAGTTTTTTATTCTTTCTTACTGTACTCCTTTGTTTAGCCAAACAACCCTTTCTGGACTATTGTTTATTCCTACACTTTACACCCTTTTAAAATACCTCTCTTTCCTCCCATTTCTTTGAACCCCTTACCGTGAAGTTTCTGCATCTTGTGTTTCAGTTGGGTTTTTGACTCTGACGAAGACCGCTTTTTGTGGTTGAAAGATTTTTTTCTTTTTTTCCCCATTTCATATTGTGGTTTGATCATTGATTGTTATTTCACGTGTTTATGTGAAATTTTGTTTTATACAATGAATAAATACTCGTTTGTATTGGTCAGTGTAGTGCCAGGTGGATCAACTAGCACGAGCTGGCATTGTCCAATAAATGAGAGAACTATCTTCAAATTTAAACTAAATGCAACTAAACTATATCTAGCTATATATGCCTTTTAAATTAGCTTTTTATTAATTAAAAAAGTTTATTGGAAAGTATGATTAAAATAAAGAAATACTGTTTTCGTTCCTTCCACAACCCTCAAGTACCCATACATGCACACAACACCTCTCTAAGACTTAAATAGACACAACAGTGAACTGATGAAAAAACACACTATTTGATGGTTGCAAGTCGAGAAAAGGTAGGAAAGACTGTCAACCAAAAGCTTAATTAGCCACAACATCTCAAGAATAACCAGCGTAGTTCTATTCCGCTACATCAACAGGACATAAATAAAAAGCAGTTACCTTTCATCTCAGTTTCTTAAGCTTAAAGCTTAGAACTCTAGATCATCGGGTATATTTAGAAGTAGGATTAGTCCCACAGGACTATACTCGTTTGTACTGGTCAGTGAAGTGCGAGGTTTATCAAATACCACTAGCGGGCATTATTCAAATAATTAGAGAATTATCTTTAAATTTAATGTAATGTACGAGTATTGTTATCATGCAATGATTTAGAAAACATTTACAATTTGGGAACACTTTAATGATATAACATTTTACTTGTTTCTATCTTCAATGACTTTGTTTATACTAACTTAGAAATCATAGTTCGTTGACACTCTATTCAACTATCTTAGATTTGTCTTTCTGAAATCGTATGAAGTCTGAAATAATTAACCTTCATATCATTACTAATAAAGCCATCTATTAAAATACACAGACGAATATTATTTAGTCAATATAAGTTATTTTATTCCGATTTCTATTCAACATTTGTATTTATATTATATATATATATATATATATATATATATTAGTATACTTTGGTAGCAGTCCTTCACATATGCATGCTTTGTTGAACACGACAGAGTAGTTCCTGTCTATAAGTTTCTTCGTTTTTAGGCAAATCGAAGGTCTTGAGAAGAAACTTATAGACAGGAACTACTCTGTCGTGTTCAACAAAGCATATATATATATATATATATATATATATATATATATATATATATATCATGATCAAACCACAATAAGAAATAAGAAAATAAAACTAAGATCTTTCAACCGTAACAAGCGGTCTTCGTCAGAGTCAAAAACCCAACTGAGGGTCAGTTGGGTTTTTGACTCTGACGAAGACCGCTTGTTACGGTTGAAAGATCTTAGTCTTGTTTTCCCATTTCTTATTGTGGTTTGATCATTGATTGTTATTTCACGTGTTTATGTGAAATCCTTTTATATATATATATATATATATAGTCTCTGAACCAGTGCGCTTGATTTCCCTCTCTTATCTCTCCTGAAGACGGTTTAAACCAAAAATTAGAGACTGTAAGTGTGTTCTTTTGATTTCTCTGTGTTTCTATTTGTATATTGAACTATTTTGTCCGTTTTGGATCGTATTTCAACGAAAAAGTATATATATATATATATATATAATTAAAGAACTAAATTAATTAAAAGTTTCATGAACATTATTTTTCGACGACGCAATATTATGTCATCAAGGAAAATTGATAATGCCGTGGTGGAAAACTTGGGTGCATTGTAATTAACGATAACAGCGATAAGTTCTAAAACTTCTCTCCAGGACTCAGAGGTTGGAAGTAGTGAACAAACCTCCACGTATACGGCTAATATACCACCGTTTACACCTTTTAATCCTACTGATTATTCATAGCACACTCAATTATTACTTCAGAAATTGACTTTAAAACGAAAAATAAATATTCTATTCACATGAATAGAAGTGATAAACATCAAAAGTCAAATTATTTCCTGTTCAAATATTGTCGTGTGATTGATATTACCTGATATTTAAATAAATAGGAACATAGTAAATATTATAATAATCTGTCAATTTTACATATAACAATTGTTCATAAAATCTAATTTAAATGCAACTCAGCTCTCCATATGTTTGTAAGTATATCATCCATAAAAATATCGGGGCTGAAAAAATCTGCACGAAATTTTGTAAATACCTTTTTAGCATACCAAAGATGATATCGGAAAGGTTCAAAAAGTTTAGAAAGATTTTTCCTCTTTATTTTCCATTTTAGCGTAAATAAGATAATTTGATATTTTGGTATTCACTGTTAGTAAATTAATTTGAGAATCAGTTTGATTAAAATTACAAGGAAATTTACAATTTGCATTTGAAAAGTTTTATTCTAACTAGTTCATACCCTAGTAACTTTAATAAAAATATGGCTGCTTTGATTACAGTTCTTTTTCATTGTGACGCAATCATTTTTATTGAACAGTTTTGTCTAATAATAAATGATTGATTGATCTCAATTTCAAGGTATAAGACTTTTATAACAACAAAGTACTTAAAAAATGAACCTCTATAGATATCATTTTTATAATTGTCATTACAAGACTTTATTTAATAGAAACTATTAATGGAGTAAAATTACTATAATTAATATTAAAAATAACAGAGTTCTAACTATGCTAATATATTTAAACAAATTTATCATACTGTTATTTCAGTCAATCTGGAAATAATCTCGGGTGTGATGTGGTAGTTTATAATGAAAGATTCATAGAGTTCTATAAACAATACAGAATGTTCCGAATAACTTTATTGGCAAAATAATAATTGAGTAATTTTCCAGTATAACAAATTCTAAATGAAGAGTCCATCAAAGTTGGGTGACCAGAGTAAGAGAGAAGATTTGTGATTTGAGAAACTAATCAAGGAATTAGATTGGATCCTGGCATTAAATTAAGTCGTTTACTACGCAGATGCTACAATGTTACTTTCCCTTCTTCTATAAGAAACTTAATAGTTATCATTGTTATTACTTATTTTAGAAAAATGATTCATTGATTTATTTTCTTAATAATATGAAACTAATTGCAAAGCATAAAAAAAAATAACTTCTAAATAATAGTTATTTAGACTTTATTATTCCATATTGAAGAAGTTTAACGTAGCCTAGGAATGATGTAAATCAGTAATAATGTTCAACACAGAGGCACACGTCACTGGGAAGGAACGGAAAGTACAACACAAATACCCAATACTTAATAACGAAAAAGAAGTTGAAATTTATGCTGCACAAATTTATATTTCATGTCAAACTTTAAAGTTTGAAATATAAATATAATACTTTCTATTTCACGATGATTTTGGTGTAAACTCACTTGTTGCTGATCGATTTTTTTTTTAAATTTCAATATTGATTAGCCATTAATAAGGCTATTTTGGTCAAAAAATTTAAAATACTTTTGAATTTTTCTGCTTAAAAAATTCAAAAGCCTATTTTAAACAAGTTTTCACATAAAAAGCTGATCAGATTATTCCTAAGATATTTCATTTATTATTTTGAAGTAAAATTCAACTACCTATGACTTAGTAATTCAATATCTGGGTAGGAATTAGATCTTTAGATGAGATATCAAAGAGATGGTGGCAAAACAATCACATCCTATCTCAGTACAACGTCAATAGTTTATTTTAACAAATAAATAACAATTTTAGAAATTAGGGATAGTTGATTTTAATTAGTTAAATATCTCGTGTAAATATAGGAAGATGGGATATCTAAATCAGTAGTTTTCGACCTTTTCTTGGTTATACATAGTTTATTACTCTTAAAAGCTGTATGTCTCCGTTTGGTGATATACAGATATCATCATTTAAAAAATAGACTCACTTTCAGTTGAGAAAGTGTAAAAGACCAATATCTTTGTTTAATATAAAACTGTTGAAAATATCATGAGTAAAAAAATTTAAATACAGCTAAAGTTCTTTTCAAGAAATTACTAAAAAAGATAAAAAAGCATTAAGTGGAATTAAAATCCCCCCCGTCCTAGAATCCTGAAAAAATGAATCAGCTGCCTATGGGACTGTACAGTTAGTTTAGAGACGATGGTTTAAAATCAATTGTTACTTCTTCCTAATATTCTATTTTTTTTCATCCAATGTCTCCTTTTTTCATTTTTGTTATCCAAAAAAAGTAGAGTAAAGAGTATATTTTGTGTAGTAAAGACGAACCTTTGTCTTTACCACAAAAGACACCACATGAAGATGAAAAACAAAATTATGCTGCCATGTTTTCAAAATTAGTAAGAAAGGGTTTAATTCTCCCTGATAAATTGCTTCAAGCTACTTAATCAAATAGGCTACAATTCAATAGAATAAACTAGCACATAAGCCACTCTACGTCAAAAATAAAGTGCCAGTGCTCCACGGTAGAGTTCAATTTAACATCAAAGAAAACCGTTTTAACAATTATAATATAGCCAAATAATATGGAATAGATTAATAAACTATGTAGTCTATTGCGATTTCAAGGTCACAATAGTGTGATAATTTTTACGAGTAGCTAACTTTTAGAGATAGCCTATCTGTGATAATTTTCGACTAAAAATATTATCATTTACTATAACAGAGTTAATTTCTGTTGAAATGAAGTAATAAAAACAATTTTAAACAAAGAGAATTCGTTTATTTCCTATAGCGGAAGATTTAAATTATTCTATAATAACATGCATGGTGAAACAATCATTGCATTATTAAAACTGATTTAAGATACGTCTCATCTGAATAGAGTGTATGAAGATCCAATATAAAAAAAAAACAGTTATAATATTGATATGCATCATATTCAAAAATATGCTTTGTATAAATAAGCAATACTATCATTTATGAATATTATAATAATACCATTTATTACTCTCAGTAGAAGTTACTTCGATATTCTGCAATGTTAAGGCCATAGAAAGTACAAAATACCGTTAACGTACGCTCTGTCATTAACATAATTGTCTTTGTTGTAATATATGGCTACCATTAAAAGCCATACACTCTCAATGACAAATCGAAGAAATTCAATTTTTTTATAAATGCTCTTAAGCTGTGTAAGAAAACTTGAAGAATATGAAAGAAGGTTAGTTTGCAGGAATCCTAATCAATCTTGTTTTTTTTTTTACAAATTCCTCTTTGTTAACTTTAAAAGCAAAGTTATGTTCCTAAATTTTTAGACATTTTTTTATTGTCGATCAATATGCAATAGTGGTTGAGAATTGAACTGGAAAGTAAGCGATAAGATTCCTTAGTAGTGTATCTTACTTGAAGCAATTGAAATTTACGATAACACTAATGAATTTCGTTTGAAGTAGTCAATAATCCTTATGAAACATTCATTATGTCTTTCTATTTAATGAAAAATTGATCACCTTTTTTTCTTTCCGAAGTTTTACAAAAAAAAAAAATACTTTTATAATTCGAGGTGCGACGATTTTTTCCATATCTATATTGCGATGAAATTATTATTATTATTATATATAATTTAAATTTTTGAAATATATAATTTGAAAAGGTCACAAATGTTAAGCTGGGTTCATCACACTATGAATTATTATTGGGATATAAATATATTAAAAAATAAAAAAAATTATATTAATATAATTTTTTATTTTTATAATGTTATTATAATAATATTATAAAATGGTCTTATATAAGATATATATAAGATCATTTTCACGTTTGAAAATTTTCGTGAAAATTTCGTTTTCATGAAAAAAAATCAGTAAAACTGAATTTTACTTCAGTTTATAGTATATATACTCATGCGGAATGATTTTTCTGTATCTGTTAGAATGTATTTTGTTATTCAATTGTATACAAGATCAGAAGTAATATTACATATTATTCATATAGTGAATAATATATGTAATATTATTTTATTTTATAAGCTAATTCCAGCTTTCTAATATTTGACCATTAATAACTTCTCAAACATTGTATACAAGTTTGATAATAATTAACCAATTATCAAACTTTTTTTTTGCTATAATTGATCAAGAAGAGGAAGAACATAGAAGCAAGCAAAGTTCGTATAGACTGATCACTAACTGAATAGCCTAAGAATATGACCTTTTTTTTTCTCTCATTATCTAAAAGATAGAAAGACCCCCGTTATCGTTGCAGTTGGAATCAGCTGTTTTAGTTCTCAGCCGATTACATATTTTCAGTATAAAATTGATCATTAGAATTTGTTTTATATATCTTCTAGATATGAAATATTTAATGATTACTAAGCAGTTTTAACAGCAACTGTAAGTATATATTTTTTTTAAATCAAAGAAAATTTCTCCTGTTTTTGTTTTAATTAAATCTTATTTTATTTCTTTATATGAATGGAAATAATGAGATGAGTAAAACGATTTTTATGAAATAAATCCTAACGAAAAGTGATAACAATGATGAACTGATAATGTGATGTCACAAGCGTGTGAAACACTCCTCTAGCGATATCCCCAGTAGTAACTATATTGTATATTACTCTCTAAAAACAGATATTACTGATAATGCAGAAATTTAAACACTGTTCTATTCTTTTTGTGGACCCAAATAACGAGTGCAAATGCAAAATTGCTTGATTGCAATATAGTTTATGATTCTTTGCTTGGGTAATTCCTGAACTACGTAAGTGCCTAATAAAACTCTATGGAATATTATTTTTCATATACAGAAGTTTTATAACTCCGTTTTGTTTCAAGTATATTATTTATAACAACATATTTTTATTAATACTAATATGAAATACATTTTCTTCTTTATTTCTTACTTTTCTTAATAATACGTTTAAAATGATATTTTTAAAAATGTTTTAGTTTTATTAGAGAATAAACCAACTATTAGTGAAATCTGGAAAAACTTTTGTCACTTATTTTTAGGTTCAATTTGTTTTTTAAATACTCTACACAAAAATAACACTGATTTTTAATGATAAACATGATTTATGCAAATAAAAATAACAATATTTTAAAACCACAATGTATTTGAAAATGATAGAGTAAATTTTACTTCAGTTTATAGTGTATACACTAATGCGGAATGGTTTTTCTGTATCTGTTACAATGTATTTTGTTATTCAATTGTTTATAATCAGTATCTTAATTAAGATGTTTATAAATCTTGTACATTTGGAAGTTAAAAATAACAAATTAAAAATTCACTACTTTGCAGAATACATTATAATTTTATTTAAATAACTGTATGTTTAAAAAATTAAAAATTGAGCATGGAAATTGATTATATATTAAAAGTAAGAGTTTACATACCTTAGAGGTATTGATAGAACTGTCATGATGAATGATGGGTTGACGAATTAATGATCTCATAAAAATCACGAATTGACACCTGATAGAAGACTCGTTAAGTAACCGAAAAAGAAAGACGCAGCAGAGGTGCGAATGGTCAGGGAAGGTGGAATGACGTATGGGGTTAGTAGGGCCCTCGGTCCTAGATGGATTACGGGGTCCAGTGGGTGGGGGCCAGGAGTGCCAACGTAACAATCGCCACGCTCCCGTCTCCCGCTATAGCCCCCAGTATCTCCTTCAACGCCATATCTTCACCATTAAAATCTTTCTTCCTCTTTTATTCGTCTTAATACCATTAAAATAGCATTACCAACAATTCATAACACACAAAACGTTTAAACCTTCTTACTAGTGATTTCCTTCTTTTAGAATTTAAGTAAATGTAGGAAACAAAAATTTGCCAAACACAGCATCTATTTACTCTACTCAAAATATCTTTCCTATAACTTATGAATTTGATGATATCGATTATGTTTTTGATACTTGTTTTGTTATTCATATGGTTTTACATTCTTTGTAAAATATTTACTAAGTAATAATTTTCTTTATCTTATGTTTCACAGATCTTAAAAATTTAATAAATTTTGACTAATAAAATTATCAGGACATATTTTAGCAAAGTTTGAAATTTTAGATTGTAGCAAAATGATTGCAAAAACGATTTAGCAAACTGACATGGTTTTTGAAATTGAAGAATATAGAATAATTAAAGTTTATATATAATTATATATATATACAAAACTATAGTTTATCGGGACTCAGTCAGTTCTTCAGGTTCAAATTAAACTCTCTTTGCCAACGTTTTGGTCTTTATTTAAAACCTTTTTAATAGGCTGAAGTATAAATTGTGAAACAGAAAAACTAAGTATTACATTACAAATTACTTTTCTTTGTAAAATAATTTGTAATGTAATACTTACTTTTTCTGTTTCACAATTTATACTTATGCCTATGAAAAAGGTTAAAAGGTTTTAAATAAAGATTGAAACGTTGGCAAAGAGAGTTTAATTTGAACCTGAAGAACTGACTGAGTCTTGATAAACTTTAGTTTTGTGTCTATTCCACGGTCGATACTTTTATCAATATTTATGTAAGTATATATGTATATATAAAAAGGTTTCACATAAACACGTGAGATAACAATCAATGATCGAACCAGAATATGAAAATGAGAAAACAAGACTAAGATCTTTCAACCGTAACAAGCGGTCTTCGTCAGAGTCAAAAACCCAATTTGTTTTCCCATTTTCATATTGTGGTTTCATCATATATATACATATAGTTCAATATAGACAAAGAAACATAGAGAAATCAAAAGAACACACTTACAGTCTCTAATTTTCGGTTTGAACCGACTTCAGGAGAGATAAGAGAGGGAAACCAAGCGCACAGGTTCAGAGATCTCTGAAAATTAGAGACTGTAAGTGTGTTCTTTTGATTTCTCTATGTTTCTTTGTCTATATTGAACTATATTTGTCCGTTTTTGATCGTA
The DNA here is from genome assembly GCA_026182355.1 of Hermatobates lingyangjiaoensis. Taxonomy (NCBI): domain Eukaryota; kingdom Metazoa; phylum Arthropoda; class Insecta; order Hemiptera; family Hermatobatidae; genus Hermatobates; species Hermatobates lingyangjiaoensis. The sequence goes on from JAPFBL010000094.1 coordinate 1,172,989, forward strand.
TTTCCAACGAAAAAGTTTATGTATATATATATATGATCAACCCCTCAGTTGGGTTTTTGACTCTGACGAAGACCGCTTGTTACGGTTGAAAGATCTTAGTCTTGTTTTCCCATTTCTTATTGTGGTTTGATCATTGATTGTTATTTCACGTTTTTATGTGAAATCTTTATAATATATATATAAGCAGAAAAATTATTGTCAAACACGTGATGCAATCAATGAAATCCAAAACCACAAGAAAAAGAAAAACAAAAAAAAATGCTCTGATGACATTAAGTGAAATGCCTCAGAGCATTTATTTCTTTTGTTTTTCTTTTTCCTTGTGGTTTTGGACTTTATATATATATATATAGTGTTTATTGATTCATATCTGACTTACATAGATGCTACTTTACTGTATTATCGACAAATATTTATATATTCCCATTTTTTCTATCTCACCGAACTATGTTGTTTTCTTGAAGTTAAATAAATATTTTAACACCACTTCCAGGTTATTTATTTTTAATTAGAGTTATAAAAGATTCTCAAACATAAAATATGAAAAGTAATTTACAACTAGCCATAAAAAAATGATATTAGTCGTAAAATAAAAACAAATTCCTTTCACAAAAGAAGGTTTTTTTGTATACGATTAAGAATTAATCAAAATCTTGATATTTGTGCAAGAAATACTTCACAAAATGTAAAAAATTTGGATTGTTTTATTTGTGCATAATCTTGTGGTAGATGCAGCTTTATTTTACATAAATTTGGTTTCAATTGCTTAGTTAGCTCTTTAACGCTCAGTCTTTATTTAAGTTGTATAATTTTACTTTATACATGTCGGTGTACACATTTCAATTATAGTTACTTAGTAATCATGGACAGTTAGAATAAGCAGGCATATATTGTGTTAATTACAGTGTAATTGTTTCAGTGTCATTTCATTTATTTGATACTGTATTTATAAAATCTTCTTTGTCCATTATTCAAAAATAGGTGAAGGAACCGATTTAGTGAAGACCCTAAGATACGACATAGCATTTGGTGTGTCATATTGTGCGTCATTACGGACAGTAATTCTTGTAGACCTGTCGCCTCAGGAATGCTACCTGAAGCCTAACTAATCCAACCTACCCTCCACTGCAACCAAACTCACTCTAACTGTCTACAACACTTTACAACATGTATACTTTTGAATAATCCAGTCTTCTTTATTTTAACAGTATTTTTTTTTTTGGAGGAGTGAATATAAAAATGATATAAAGATCTATCTCAATTTCAAAATATCCTGCAATTTATTACACCGAAATGTTGATAAAATTGATGAAAACTATTATAACTAATAAAAACACTGATTTTAATTGTTTTGAAAACGTAGACATTAATGTTGTTTTATTAATTCATTGTATTGATTACAATACATTTTAGTTGTTTTTCGTATTTTATTTGCTCATTTGAAGTAAAATGAATAAACAAACGAAAATCTCCACAAAAATGAAGTTTTATTTAACAAAAACAATGCGTTTCAAACACTTTGTGTTCATCATCAGGAAGACACCAAGGATGTGCTGCTGAAGGGTTGGTCCAGTGAAAACAACAAACATTTTACCTCAGAATGAGTAAATACCATAGAATTACGGATTGTACAACTAATGATTTATTTTGTTTGCATAAACAAACACATGCATTAGTTATATTTGAATACAGAACTAAAATATTTGTTTCAGCACATTCACATTAATCGATAAAAACCTCCTAATATATGATCAAAGTGTGACAAAATTTCAGACTTCCAAAATCCAGTAATAATAGAGTAAATAGGACAATCATTATTTTCAATCTTAGAGCTTCAAAAAAGGACTAGATCTTTCCTTAGCTTGCTCAGTCTATACTATGAATATTGAAAGAAAAAAATCCTATGTCTTACTTGCATATTGACTAAGTTAAAAGACCTTTGCATAAAAAGGTGTTTTATTTATAATTATTTATACTATTACAATAATTATTCTGCCATGTCATCCTTGTTATGCTGTTTTCAATAATAAATATTATCATTTGGCAAAAAAAAAATAACTTGGTATTTCTTGAGAAAATACTTGTTGATGGATATCTTCATAATGATTTGATATCAATTTAAACGACATATGAATTATATATAAATCATTTCATTTTTTTTTATAATACTTCGTCTTATTATAATACAGGTAAACTAATATATATAATATAATATAATAAGTAATGTATTTTTCTTCAAGTTATGAATAGGCATTGCTGAAGCATAGAAAACTCTCAGTTTAATTCCCTACTAGCATACATATATAACCTGACGAAAAACTTCAAAGCTTTTAAACACATATTTTCATTAATTTCATTCTCTATGGATAGTAAATATATTTACCTTTTTTCCTCAGAAGTGATATTTTTTTGCTTATTTTTGACAATAGATTGTTTCAAAAAGATGTTACTTTACTTGAAATAAATGATACATTACTTCATAATGTGCTGAATTATTCCAGAGAATCAAAACTTAAAGACTTTAAGTAATATCTATTTCAGATAAATCTTTAAACCTGTTTTCAATTACCTCATTTCTTATTGTTTTTCAGTTGATTGAGCATATTATTTTCATTTGATATTTTAAGTTTAATCTATAGGATTTAAATGTTTTTACTATATTTATGTTGTTCTTAAAATTCAATTCACAAATGCCAGCAAAATTTGAGTCATATTCAATAAATACTTTGAGGGCACCAAATATACATATTATGATTTACTTCACAATAAAGAGATTACAGATAATCATTTAAAACAATTATACACATTTTGTGTATATTTGTTATGTATAGGAAATTATATCAGTAAACTACTAGTGGATGACAATAATACATACATACCATAGCTTTAAACAACGAATCAAATGAATCGATTTCAACAAATCTGAGAATCTAGGTCAGTAATAGGCTATTTATAGCTTTTTACTAAGGATAATGCATTACACTATATTGAATGAAGAAAATATTGTACAATTTATTCGAATGCTTTTTTGATTCTTTCACTGCTTACTTTACTTACTTACTTACTTTCTTTCTTGCCCTCTTTTTCAGTGATCTTCTAGGGAGCGCAAAGCTTAGAAATTTGTTATTACACCTGCTTTTCTTGTGGGCCAGTAGCTATACCATCTTGTGTCTTGATTTGGATTCACTCAAGATTTTCAGAGTAGAGGATTTCACAAGTACTCAACAGGGTTTAAACCGATGGTTTTTTGTCGTCACTGGAACTTAAGTAATACTTTATTAAATTACTCATCAAGATAAAACTACAGCACTGAACTGACAACTTGCTCATTCTCACAAAAAAATGGTAAAAATTGTAAATCTATGTACAAAGCCCAACATGATGCTAATATAGCCATGATGATGTCGTATATATGATTTGAACTTGGTGAGATAGTCACCAAGATAAACTTCTTTTCCATGACTGATTTGATACAACGTTCAAATAGCCGTTGTAGTCAATGCTTTTGTGATATCTACTAAACAGGGTGGGCTATAGAAAAAGAAAAGAACTTTATGAAATCAGTTTTTGTTTTTTGAAGTTCACATTTTTTGTTTTATTTTTAAACTGATCCACTATTGGGTTGAAAACGTCAGCCCTTTATGGTCTTTTTGTATGATCGGTGATTCTACATTATGAGTCCTAAATTTTGTCTAAATCAAGTGTATTTAGAGTAGGAATCTTTAACGAGTATCTGACATTGCATAGGCTCGGTACCAACAGCTTTATGTCCTCTCTGAGTGACGATGTTTTCAGATTTATTCACCTCCCACGTGAATAAATCAAGGTCCAGGTGGCTATCTAACCCTGGACCTAACACTTCAGAGGTGAGTACGTTAACCACTGAGCTAACCTGGCCCTCAGCCCGTATATTTATATTTCTATCAACAATTTTAATGCATATTTAAATAAAATTTGTTTAGAATTAACTAAAAGTAATTCTTATGGATGAATTTCTCTAATGAATAATATTAATGCCTCATTTGACAAATTCTAAGAAGTATTAAACTATTTGTTCATAGTTCTTTCTGTTAAGCTGAAATGATTTGTTAGAAAAAGAAGAAACAATAACCTTACAAAGTAAATAACAAATTTTACTATAGATAATTGTTAAGCTAATTTTAAATATATTAAAATATATTTTTTGTAGTTATTTTGTTCCTAACATAGTCTTAAAAACTATACAGGACCTTATACTTTGATAAATAAATCTTACTCCTCTGTAAGAAAACAAACAAATGTCAGTGTTTATGAGTTCATTGTCAATTAATTTTTTCTGATATTTTTCACATTTTTAAATCAGCCTGTTTTTCCCAGAATACAATAGGTACAAGTGGTGTATCATACAGGAAATGAAATCAATAAGAAAATACCTAATTATGATAGTGGTCATTTTATATTATTAACATAATTAACTATGATATCTCCAACATTTTAATATCCAGTTTTCATAAACATCTATACTCAAGAGTCTTTGCAAAAAAAGATGTTCCTGAAACCGGAAAAAACGAGAGCTATATATACGGGTTTAAGGTTTCAAAAAAACAAAAATAATAAAGAATATGTATTTTTGATAAAACACCATAACAATAACCAACTATGTGTTGATTGGTGGACCTAATTTTTTCGTTTCGATTATTTTATTAGTTGCTTTGTTATATCGAATTATTTTTATGTACAGATTAATTATTAATGATTTTTTTCCTTCACCTTTTTATCAAGTTATTAGCATCTACATGAAGCTGTAATTCAATTTTACGAAATACGTTTATAATATGTTTTAATTATGCAATAATAAATAATTACGCAGTTATAGTAAAATAATAATTGACTGTTAAGTGAAAGAAATAGCCGATCTACGCTTGTGTCAGAGTTAAGATGGATGTAAACAGCAATTGACTGGTATTTGCTTGGGCCAAGTGACAAGGATGAAGAGTGCTGACCTTGTTTCCTCGACCTCTCCATTGACAATCACATCATGATGAGATGCTCATTTTTTTTTTGTTTTAAACTACTTCAATATCTTTCTATCAAAATACATGTTAACACTTTATATAAATTAATACTGAAAGTTTTAAAAAGCGTTAACTCTAAAAATAAGAAGTTATGTAATCAGGCAAAATTGGCTAAATCTTGGAAAAGTTCATTATTAAAAAAAAAAAAAAATAATTTTATTCATTTATAGAATTAATGAAAAATAGCATCAACAATTATTTGGTATGTTTAAGAATATTCTAGATTTGAAACTGCGAACTAGAAATAACCTGATAACCAGTTCTCGTAAAGAAGAGAGCTTGTCAGAACATTCCAGAGTCGGTGGGACACAGTAATTGTGTAAATATTCGCAGACCAGTCTTCTCACAGATAAACAAAAAGTATTACGTTTGAAATACTGGCATACATGTTTTGTCATTTATTTATTGATGAATTTTACATGAATGAGAAAATATATAGGATTTAACGATTAAATAAAAACAAATTTAATTCAAATTAGTACGTAAAAGTTTATCAATAAATTTCTGATTATAAAGTTCAAAGAAGGGGTTTTTGAGGATTTTGGTTATAAAGAAAATTAAACTCCTGTTTATACGCCGACGTTTTGCCAAAATTGTTTGGCATTTTCAAGGCTAAAAACCAATTTATTAATGACATAAGTAGAGCAAGACAAATACACATACGGAATTACCAACCAAAAGAAAACAAAAAAAAACAAACAAAAATACAGCTTACAGTTTTTAATTTCATAAATAAAAAGATTTCACATAAAACACGTGAAATAACAATCAATGATCAAACCACAATAAGAAATAGGAAAACAAGACTAAGATCTTTCAACCGTAACAAGCGGTCTTCGTCACTGTCAAAAACCCGACTGAAACTCAGTTGGGTTTTTGACTCTGACGATGACCGCTTGTTACGGTTGAAAGATCTTAGTCTTGTTTTCCCATTTCTTATTGTGGTTTGATCATTAATTTCATAAATAGAATAGAATGGAATGTGAATGAGTGAATCATTATCAAATCAAGTCACAAAAAATAATATGAAACTGCAAAGGTGAGAATGTCTGAATCAATGATTGGTGAATGTCAAAATGTGAACACGTTGCTGATTTGACACCTTTACGTTTGTTTAAGGTTTCTAGGTTTGGATGGCGTCTCAGGGAAAACTGTTTGACGTAAAGTTGTAGAGAATAAAATTTTCAATCAACCTTGTGTTTCAGATTTTCTCTATAGCTAATTGTTTTTAAAATATTTTAATTAGTATATTTTGTCATTATTTTTTTTTATTTGTTCGTTGATAACTTTTACAAGTTTAAAAATTGGCAGGGGGGTCAGGGTAGCCCTGTGACTTATGCTCCCCCTAACTTACCAGGACTGGTAGATCCAGGGTTCAATACCCGTTATAGTTCTGAATTTATCCACTCGGAAAGTAAAAAATCAGCACGTCGTCCCTCAGAGAAGATCTAAAGCTATGGGCCCCGAGCCTGCACGATGTCAGGTACTCTTCAAAGATCCCTACTCTAAATTCACTTCAGTTAGGCAAACTTTAGGATTCTAAAGTAAAATGTTCATAGTGAGGTATCACAAAAGGGCCAATGTTCGGCATATGTGTGTTCTCTCGTGTGACTGACATTGAAACCTAGCTGTACCTAAACATTAGCACGATCTAACAAGTGATTCCATAGAGCTCTCCATAGCGTAATCAGTGTTACCGTTCAGGCACAGCCCATTAGGTCACAACTTAACTAATACATAATAATATGTTATAATGTATCTCTAATACACAAACGCTTTTTCGAACTACTCTTTCGAGATTTTCGTATATTAAAATTGAATATGAAAACCTGGAAAAAAAATGAGCCCCTCTCCCTTTAAATTGGACGGCATCTGAGCATTTACAAATAGTACCAGTATCAGTGGAGACACGGATATCAAACAGACTGATTTTTATATTTTTTGTTTCAACAATAATCTTAGACAAATGAAGGTTTAGAAATTTCTAGATAGTTTTAAAGTATGACATTATGGCATATTAAAATCATTAAACATCCATTTTTTTCGATACCTATCTGAATTGCCATTTTTAATTGTTTTCAAAATTTAATTTTAAATTTAATTATAATTTTAATTTAATTTAATTTTAATTTATAGTTGTAATCGTTATCTGTCATTATGAAGTATTTTATTTACTCATCTTGAAAAATGTTACAAGAAATGCAAGAAATGTTTTATAAGATCAATACATATTGTCATTATTATTTAATAATATTATTCCTAATTGTTTTATTCCAAATATAAAGAATAAATATATTTATAATGTAACAACATAGAAGGCATTAATATTTCGGACATTAAGGAAGGTAGAATTAACAAAATATGCCTATAATGATCATTTGATATAGCGTAATCGATAATGAGTAACAAATAACAAGTTAAACTTCCTGTCGATTTACCTTATAAAAACTAAAATAAAATATATTTATTTAACGGTCTTACTGCGTTACAGTAATTCTCTTGAAATGAACTGTTAATAGTAAATATTATCAATTATTTTAACTCTGCTTATATTACAAATATTTACTCTAAAAACTTATATTGTTGTAAAATAGTACGAAAATATGTTAACAATGAAATGAAATGAACCAATATATGGTAAGAAACGGAATAATACTTGAAATGAATGTCTCAGAAGAGAGTTATCTTCCACGTGGGAGGTGTGTACTATGTGAATCACGCCTCGTTTAATCATCGTACAAGTTCCAAAGGTGATATTTCAATTGATTTCATTTATGGGTTAAAAACAATATAAATATTATATCATTTTTATTTCAAGAATTCACGCTAATCATATTTTCATTATGGCTGAATAATAAATGTTCAAGAATATAAGAATTTATTGACTATTTATGGTAAGAAAGATTAATAATACTTGAAATGAATGTCATCAGAAGAGTTATCTTCCACGTGGGAGGTGTGTACTATGAATCACGACCTAGATTTAATCATCGTAACAAGGGTTCCAAAGTGATATATTCAATGATTTCATTTATGGTTAAAAACAATCTACAATATTATATCATTTTTATTGAGAATTCACGCTGAATCATATTTTCATAATGGCTGAATAATATATTGTTTCAAGATTTTGAAGGTTTATTTGACTTATTTATTATTATTTAAAATTTTTCTATTGGTTTAAAAGTTGGTCAAATTTTCTGTATAACATAAAATATTTTGTGAGAAACTTAGTCTTTTATCACTAGGAAATATATTCGAAAGTATAACTAGAGAGAGTTGCGTTTCAAAAATGAAACACTAAAAACACAAACTACACAGATTATTTATATATTTGATTTTTCATTTAAAACATTTATTATTCAAATCATTTTTAACTAATTTAGATTAAGTGCAATTCATCAATCACTTTTTCTAAACGCAACTGAGCTGTTTGGGAGAATCTTGACGTCAATATATATTTACCGAAAATAGGAAAAGACATTGCTAAGAACAGTTTGAATTCAACCAATCAGACTCAAACAAATAAGAAAATTAGTTTTTATTATAAAAATATATGGAAAATTAGCAAAATAGCCTTAAATTACATGTTATTCTCATATATTTATCAATAATTAGTCAAATTAGTCTATTAGTGTACAATAGAATTTTAAAACAGATGAAATAAACCACTATTGAAGGGAGGAACTATTGAAAAATAACAATTTTAATATTATTGAAAAACTAACTATTGTTAGATTTTATTAAAACTAGACAATTGATTAATAGTCCTTTCACTCATTTCCAATAAAGACACTCGCTGTCCAGTGTAGTTAGACAAGTCAACTAACTGTTCAATCACAGGTCAACCAACCAACCAGACCTAAGAGCGAATATTCAAATTTACATCTTCCTCTACCAGAGACTCTTTTTCTTCGACTCTTTTTCTGAAAAGAGTAAGGCACCAACTTGCTTGCATGAAACAAGCTTTTTTGCGTTTCTTTCTGCAGCTAATCTCATAAATAAATTTTGACACCCTCTGCGTAATTCTAAATGACCACTTCATACTTCATCTAATTTATTTCGGTTTAATTTATTTCCATTTGAAATATACACTAAATCACCTGCTTTAAACTCTTGATCTTTTCTATTGTGGTCTACCCTTCTTTTATCATTATGAAACTTCTTCTTCGAATTTATTAATGCCTGTGCCCTTACCTCATATTCACAAATAAACTTAATCTCATAATTCACAGATAAAGGTGTTTTGACTTCAGGAAATAAATTAGATGCCAATGACATTAACAGTCCATGAACAAAATCCGAAGTTGTGAACCAACATCTTTGTCCAAAGGGTTGAATCAGTGCAATATAGGTTCAAAGAACTGCATGAATTCATCGTCAAATAAATAATCAACTATCTTTTTTTGTGTTTCTTTATCAACTGAAATGTAATAAACTAAATTCAATAGTGAAATATTGACTTGTAGTTATTGACTTCTAGTTAGTTAAGTTCCAACTAGAGAGATTGAGAGGTATGAATTCATTTTAAGCTTCTGTTACATCACTGTAAGCATGTGATGATGTAAGAATCAATATTCCTGGCCTACATTAATATTGAAAATCAGATTAAGTTAATTCTTGAAGGTTGACCATAAGCAGTCAGGTAGAAGAAGCAACTTCAAAAGACAAGCGTCACGCTCTGCGACCTTTTGTTCAAGACAGGTAATTGACCTTGAAGCAACAGTAATAAAGGTCGAAGACATTGCTGTATCTGGTCTGTAGACTGGACATGCCTCCTCTGGCATCATTGCTTCCTGACAAATTCTCAATTAGCATTCTCGTATCTATTTTAACTTTTAACTATTATTAATTTTTTACTAACGTTCAATTCTCAAACTTGACATGATATAGTCAGGGACAACACATAAGCCTGTATTCACAGGTAATTTAATTATGTTTTATTTTCCAGCATACCAAATTTTATATTATTGTACTACTCCGTCACCCTGAATGAATTGTTACAATCGTCCGACCGGTTTCCTACGAATTTATCGTTTTTTGAGACAAATCCATCTTACTATGGAAGGCAACAGATATTTATGTTAAGTGGCAGTGACTTTTTAAAAGTAAAAATGTTATTCCTCTTACATTTCATATAAGTCAATAAATTATGTAAATTTTTCCATTATAAACATCAATTTTATTTCAGTGGATTCACTCAAAAAATTTCTAAGTCAATGTAAAGAAAGTAAATAAATATCAATAAATTCAACAAGTATGAGCAGGTGATCCCTTAGTCTAAGATAAACAATCAGTTTCAATAGTGTTATTGCTCTTTGCCATAATAGAATTGATGTTAATTGTTTTTTATAAATTGTTAATTCTTTCTTCAATGTTTTGGCAAATTTTCATGGTTGTTTAATGAGCCGTTTATTTACACATAAACAGAAAATTTACTATAGTTAATGGGTTAGTTCCACTGAGGTTAGTAATATTAGAATTAGTAATAATACAATCCGTCATATCTCGTAAAGTCTCTGAAAAGCTCTTTCTGGGATCCAGACGGACCCGAAACCGGTCGAGCTTTTCAGAGACTTTACGAAGTATGACGGATTGAATTATTACTAATTCTAAGAAAATTTACTGTGTCGCCGATTTGGTGAATATAACTTTAAACAAAATTATCTCAACTCATCCTTCTCAGAATGTTCTATTTTTAGGTATAGTTTTATTTTGATTCTGTAAACAGTATGTCCTGCATCACTCTCACAAGCTTTCAGATTGAATTAGAAGTCAAAAGTTTTACATTTTATTGAAAAAAATATTTCCTGTGGTTTTAAAAAGCTGATGTTATTTTTCGTTAGTTAATTTTGTAGCCTCAATGATAACGCCAAAATTTTAAGACTCTAGATTTAGTAGTTTAGGAGAAAAAATGTTCTCTAAAAACAGGTTTTTGGTAAAAAAAAAAGTAGCTTTCTCATCATCCGTAAATGCTTCCAAACAATAGAGCTCATCTAGACTATGAGGCCCATTTTTGTGTAAAATATCAACTTAATCCATAAAAGTTGCGTAACCATAAACATTTAATAAATACTCACCCACCCACACACACACTCGCGCACACACACACACACACACACACACACACCATCAAAAGATAACTTCATAAAACGATTTCTGGGACCTGAAAACATGTAATTTCGTCAAAATCTCGTGATCGAATTTTTTCACGATCACTATACTTTTACTTATAGCAAAGTAAAAAATAGTATAACATATTATTATTGACTATGACAGTAATACAGTAGTTTCAATGTAGATCCTCTGTATTCTGAGAGGCTCCATGTTTAACTAACCAGGTTATACCCTGTTATTTTAGAAAAGGTTATTTTTGCATAGTCAGTTTTAAAAATTCCCTTTACACCTCAGAACCTTTTTTATTATTTCTTCAAGAGTCTTCAGTCATGAATCTTGTTTACTAACACTCAAGGCAACTCACTTCTCGAGTGTTTATTCTGAACTAATAATTCACATTCGATGCACAACTTTAATTGACTTAAACAATGATTTTTTCCCTTGAAATATGAAACGAGGAAGTCTCAGAGAAATTTAGTGTATATACTGCTTATTGTATGCAAGATAACTAAAATTATAATATATATATATATAGTTCAATATAGACAAAGAAACATAGAGAAATCAAAAGAACACACTTACAGTCTCTAATTTTCGGTTTGAACCGTCTTCAGGAGAGATAAGAGAGGGAAACCAAGCGCACTGCTTCAGAGACGGTTGGTTTCCCTCTCTTATCTCTCCTGAAGACGGTTCAAACCGAAAATTAGAGACTGTAAGTGTGTTCTTTTGATTTCTCTATGTTTCTTTGTCTATATTGAACTATATTTGTCCGTTTTGGATCGTATTTCCAAAGAAAAAGTGTATATATATATATATTAATATATAAATAATATATTAATATATAATAACATATAGTAATAATATATATGTAATATAATATGATATATATATTATATAATATGTAATAATAATAATATATATGATAATATATTATATATATATATATTAATAATATATTAGTGTATGAGGGCAGCAAATCTTCCCGTAGGCATATTTGATTAAAGTAAACAGCAGCTTCTGCGTTCACGACTTTTAGGCTGGTCTGCTCTAGTTTTCTTACAACTTTCCGGTGGGTGGTGTTAATTCCCAAATCATTTGTCCAAGCGACATATTTATGCATGAGCAGGTAAGTAAAAACAACTTGTTGAAACGAAGGTCTTTATAACAAGGAAAAACAAATTAGATGTATAAACAAGCTTTCGGCCTCTAACATAGGTCATCTTCAGGTTAACAAAAAGGGAAAATTGAACTTATATATATGATAAAACTAATGCAAAACTCGATCAATCAGCGTTCAGGACCAGATCTGTCAAGCTTACCACTAGGCACCGCATGTGATTGGTTGACTATGCTAGCCAGCCTAACCAGTCACCCGGCCTCCCATGGCTACTCAGCCGATTGGTCATCACGGCTCACAGGGGCATCGAATTCGCTTACATCTATTACTAATTTGTAGGAGCTATCAAAGTTTCTACAGCTAGGTATAACATTCATATCACTTATTTGTGCGTTGATGACAGGGTTAAGATCTTTAATATAGAGTGCTTCAATTATTTTTAGCCTATTACTATCGCTGTTCATCTGCAAAATAGTTGTGCCTTCTTCTAACATTTTCCGTGTTAAAGCCATACTATGGGCTTCCCTAGCATAGTTCTTGGGGGCCCCATTCACTAAATGCATGCTCAGCCGTCTTGAAAGCCTAGTGGTTGTCATCCCAATATAATAATTTGAGGGCAGGGTTGCGCAGTCCCCTGTATTGCATGTATATTTATATATTAGGTGACACTTCTGTAAGTCTGGTACAGCTTCTCCACGACGGTTTCTTAATATGAGGTCTTGAGTTTTGCTATTTTTATAATATATTCTTAATTTTATTTTGTCATTAGGATCTGTGGTTTTGACGTTATTCTTAATGATCTTCTTAAGTGCTATTTCATCTTGTCGGTATTGATTATTCATATATCCTCGGTAATATAGTAGGATTTCTTGCCCTGTGTTGTCGATTTCATTCCCTTTTTCTTCGGTATACCACCTATCCATTTGCCTCTTGATAACACTCGATATTTCTTTTATAATAGCCGTTGTTCAGGAGCACCTGCGTGGATTTATCTAATTCTTCATGAATTAATTTCCAACTGCTGCAGTGTGTAACTGCTCTACGTACGTATGCTCGGATAGTTGATCTCCTATACTGTTCCGAGCATTCACTACTACCATTGAGGCAGAGTCCAGGGTTCGTCGGTTTTCGGTACACTGACGTGCTAAACATGTGCTGCGTTTGCTGAATAAGGATGTCCAAGAAAGGTAGGTTTCCATTCACGCTATGTTCCACTGTTAAGTTAAGACCAGAGGCTTCCTTTAGTTCTTGAAGCAGTAGCTGGATTTCTTCTTCACCTTTCGATAAGACGAAAATGTCGTCAATGTATCTGACGTATATTGTAGGTTTGTCTAACTTCTTAAAAAGATCTTTCTCGGTTTGGCCCATATACCAGTTAGCGAATAAGACTCCTAGGGGTGAGCCCATAGCAACACATCAATCTGTTGGTACATTTTTCCATTTGGGCAAGTAAAGGGGGCCTTTTTTGTGCAAAGCTCTAAAGTGCCTTGAGGTCTCTCTTCTCTATGTTAACAAGTGGCTGGCTATCATTAGGGTACACCCTTGCAAGTATGTATTCTATTGTTTTGTCAACTGGCACATTGGTAAACAGCGATTCTACGTCCAGCGAGGCTATGGTACCTTGTGCGTCAGAAGTTTTCAGAAGATCTAGGAATTCTATTGCTGATGTAATGCTATACTCTCTCGGTGTGAACGGGGTTAACATTTCGTTCAGCTTCTTAGCCAATTTATATGTTGGTGTTGGGATTTGGCTAATTATCGGACGAATAGGATTTCCAGGTTTGTGGGTTTTTATGTTGCCGTAGCAATATCCCAGGTTAAAGTCACCGGTAAGGATAGGAAAAGTGGTCTCATTATTGTGTTTGTTGATTCTTCTTATAATTTTATTAGTCTGTTTCTTGATGTCTTCAATAGGGTTTTTATAATATATATATATAATATATATATATATCTATATATATAAAATAATATATATATATATATATCTGTTATGCTTATACAAATGTTTATTCAGAATAATAATAAAGTCATAGACTAATGTTGAGCATTATTTTGCCTTTACATTTAGTCACCTTATAGCCTTTAATTGATCGTCATACAATTTTGCTAACATAGTGCTTCATGTTTCCTTCTTTGTTTTTCTGATTATTAATTGAGCAAATTTCTCAGTAATAATGAGTTTTGAAATGCAAAGATAATAGCTGTGGTAGTAACCCATCAACTCTACACAGAACTGTCGGCTGATTGCTGAAAAGACTATCTCCAGACACTATTAATGGCAACAAGGCTTTTATATTTATCAAAACTGATAGCACCATTCTAACACTAGTTTTGTATGACAATTTTTTTATCCATAAAAACATTTAGAAAAGTATAATATTATACGTTTTATAAGTTAATACATTAACGTATAATAATGCTTTACATAATGTTTTACTAACTTAATGCTTTACTAACAAACTACTACTATATTATTACAATCTGAGACCATTTAATGTGAATCTGTTTAATTGCTGTGTCAATTACTTTCCCGCAAGTATAGAACAGTGGATCACGAAAGAGCCGTGCTACAAAAGCACGTTCTGTCTAATCAGTTCTGACCTCAAAGCTTCCACTGTTAGTAGGTCTGTTTGGTTTTCATTATAAAAGTCCGTCAAGTTACTCTTGAAAGTAATTAAAAGTAAGCTTAATTAGTAAAGGTGTTATGGTATATTTTATGGTTTTAGTAACTTTTTTTGACGCTAAACGGCTCTTTAAAGAATAATGAAATTTTGCCAAAAAGTTGAATAACAAAGTAGCAATTTAAAAAAAAACCCTAAATGTCAATTACCCCTTTAGGGTAACAAAGCTATAAAAACTGAATTTGATCCTGGACTAATGCATCACATGCTATACTTGACGGATTTGTTTACATTTTTTACTTTGACTTAGATATTTTTTAAGTGAACAGACTGATATAAAATTGATGTTTGGAAGTTTAATGATGAAATTTGAAACAATTTAATGACTTAATATGATATGTTGGGGTAGTAATGGAGTGATTAAGCGCCTCTAATAGCCTCTAACACTCAACTCCGACTTTCGGCCTTCACGAGGCTACCCTGTTAACCTGCTATATGCATGGACAAACGAAAGAGGAGGAGGTGATCAGGGGCTGGGACTGACCACCTTCGTTTTACATCCTTCCTAATCCCCAAATCCTCTCCTTTTATCTCAGCTCTAATCTAAGGTGTTATGTGATCCGTGCTGAAGGATGGATGATACAGGGGTTACTGTATTATGAACGGAGTCTCAAGGTTACCAGGCAAACTCCTTGAGTATATAGACTTACTCCGGTGCTCTGCGGAGCGAACAAAATACCACCGATATAGATACAGGGATTTTCCCCTCTAGAATACTAAGGAGAAGGGTTGTAGGGTAAAAATCTAATGAAATGGTCTCCACATATAAAAATTTAATGGTATAAACAACGCTTAGTGTTCGAAACGCGTTGTTTATACCATTAAATTTTTATATGTGGAGACCATTTCATTGGCTTTTTACTCTAGAATGAGTAAATGCCACATAATAAGTGATTGAACTACGTTATAATTAAGGAGAAAGAAGTCCGGAGACCATCCTCCAGAAGCGCAGAGGGTCCAAAGAGCTAACTAGTGGGAACCAACTAGGTTCCACAAGTGACCCGAAGAAGACCCTCCCGATTAATGAGAAAGAAAGTCGCTTTTTCCTGAAACGTAGGGTGCCTGAATGGGCATTATCAATGATGGTTTGTGCAGATTCTGCAAAGAAGAGGAAGA
Organism: Hermatobates lingyangjiaoensis; assembly: GCA_026182355.1. Classification (NCBI taxonomy): domain Eukaryota; kingdom Metazoa; phylum Arthropoda; class Insecta; order Hemiptera; family Hermatobatidae; genus Hermatobates; species Hermatobates lingyangjiaoensis. Next base: position 1,189,074 of record JAPFBL010000094.1, read on the forward strand.
AACACCGTTGCATCTGCTGACTGACAATATGGCAACTTTGCTGCACAGAGGTAGGTGCTTCGGGGCACTCAACAAACCATCGAAAAACTTTTGCCACTGGAACCAGCAAAAGTGCTCAGCTTCTTGGAGGCGTTGAAGCTAACTGCTGGGGTACTTTAGTACAGAAGAGGGGAAGTACAATAGTTTTTTTTACACCCTCAAATAATAATAATAATATAATATGTAAGAAAATGAAATTCTTACATTTACAAAATTAACACCAACAATCAAACATATAATTTCTGATGATTTCCATGGTATGATGGATTTGTCAAACAAAATCAATATATTTTGCACCCTTGAACAAAACTTAATATCAGATGTAGATTTTCTTGTGTTTATGAATAATATTATAGTTGGCTAATATTGAAGTATGAAGAATGAACTCTTTCGTTCTATATTAACATTCAAAACGGATACTAATTTGAATCTAATTCTTCGGTGATTAGATGACATTGACATTTTTTCTTGCATGTTTCTGACATTTTTGAGATAAAGTAGTAAAACTGGCTTAAATCTTCAATGTCGAAGGATGTCAGATAAACGGTATTTAATGTAATAAATCTTTTGACCATAGAAACAAAGCGATGTTTCCCTGTGAGAGATTACTTCGTAACACCAAATTTTCACTTCGGCTTTACAAAAGTGTTCTAATGCTTTGGTAATACCAATGATATTATGTGTATCAGTTTTCTACAAAATGATCAGTTATTACAGAAATTGATCAATTTGATCAATTACTATCTGGACCACTTCCAGGAATGAAAGACTGATAAATATCTCCCATTTAGACATTTATATTATGTCTATATGGGACATTATATATTACATAAACAAAAAGTTTGATATTGGCTGAGTGTAAAGTTCAGTGAGGCCATTCCAGATTTTTTTTTGTGTAATATTTTAAATTAATGTAATAATACCATCCAGAGGAGAAGTTATGGATTAAGCGTTTCAAAGCAGAAGCACTCTTCCCAGTAAGTTTGAATGTACTGGACTTACTACCATCATTTGTTGCCAGACGGTTAATGAATTGGTCTATTGTTTCTACTCGTTATATCCACGTTCGTAGCGTAAAAGGCTATAATGCGTGTACATTTGTTTTGTTCAGCTTGGAGAAAAAAATATTGAAGAGATAGTTTACATCAAACTAAGTACCCATGCATTATAGAAAAGTTCCTTTACAGATTAGTGGCATTTAATGATTTAAGGATGCAATACCGAGGGCAGAGAAGAGCAATACCATTTTTATTTATTTCTAAAATCCACTCTGAAAGCATTGTCATCAACATTAATAATATTTTTCAATGATAGTGACAATTTGTCAATATCCTACTCTACACCTAATTTATCTCTCAGGTTGCAATGATTAAAAAACACTCCATTAAAACATTATAACTGAGCATTTTACGACTTTAAGAAATATTGTTTATGGAATTTGAAATTGTTTCAGATTGCGTGACGCACAGTTTACAGTTGGTAATTAAATCATATCTTAAACCCCTTAAGATATCATATTGTTTCATATGACATTGTACCCATAAATGATTAGATTTCAAAATGACAGTGTTGTATAAAATAAATTAATAAGTTGAATGCACATAACAAAGATATTATTCTTTCATAATTGAAGTATTTTATCATATGTATACTTATAACTACGCTCAAGATAATGGTGCAATGATAGCTGAGTCCATTCAACCTTGGCCTCGCCTTGCCTAAACAGATAAGAGCAACGCAGAATGTTCTCTCAAGAACGCAGGGTAACCACTTTAATAAGCTAATACTGAATTAGTTCGTAGTTCACGTTTCATTGTGAGACGAATAATTAAATTAACAAATTATGTTAAAATAATTAAGACTTGTTAAACATTTATACTATCGTAAAATCTTGAATAAAAAACTTGTGATTCATTCAAAATTACTAAACTGACCCAATATGTGTAAGTTTTGTAAAAAAATTAGTGTTTGTATTCAGCAATTCTTGAATATTACTGATTATGCCCGATGATTTTATAGAGAATATAGAGTATAGGTAACGAAATTGACTAACTTTTTCACTACATTTTTACATTCACATAGTTTAAGTCATACCTTACATTACGCGTGATATTTCAAAGCTCTTCAAATCCTCAAATCAAAGCCAAACCTGGCTATTCAGTATAATTTAAAACTTTTATAGCTGGGAGCTTCTAATTTTTGAAAATAATAAATATGAACTATTAGACTAGAATAGTAAAAAAACTGCATATTTGCAAACAAACATAACTCCTCTTTCTTGAGGAAAGAATCAATTCCTCACACTTCAATATCAAGCAAAGATAATATAATTCATAAACACAAACAATTTTTTATCTGATATTAAGTTTTGTTCATAGTTTCAATGTATAGATAGATTAATTAGAGCATTTTGTGAGACAAATTCATCATACCATGGCAGACAAAGGAAATTTATGTGTATTGCTGGTGATTTTTTACATATAAAAATATTATTCCTCCTATATGTCATATAAGTCAATAAATTATTGAAATTTTTCCATTATAAACATCAATCTTATTTGAGTGGCTTGACTCAAAAAATTTCTAAGTCAATGTAAACAATGTAAAAAAATATAAAAAATTCGACAAGTATAGCAGGTGATCCCTTAGTCTAGAATAAACAAACAGTTTTCATGGCGTTATTTCTCTTTGCCATAATTGAAATGATGTGAATTGTTTTTTTGCAAATTGTTAATTCTTTTTTCAATTTTTGGTAAAATTTTCATAGTTTTTTAATGAGCCGTTCAGTGTCAAAAAAAAAGTTTTTGAAAGTAGAAACTGTACTGTAACGCCTCTTTGGGGAATGTAATTTTGAAAAAAATTATCTCATCTCAGCCTCCACATAATGTTTTATTTTTAGGTATAGTTGCATTTTGATCTGTGAAACGATATGGCTTGTATCGCTCTCACAAGCTTTTAGATTGAATTATAAGTCAAAATTTTTACATTTTATTGAAAAAAAAATATATTTCCAGTGTTTTGAAATTCTGAATATATATTTCGTTTATTGCTTTTGTAACCTCAAAGATAATCCGAAAAATTTTAAAACTTTAGCATTAGCAGTTTAGGAGAAAAAAATGTTTTCTGAAAACAGGTTTTTGGCAGAAAAGAGACTTTCCCGTCATTCATAATTAGGGATCCCAAACAATAGGGATCATCTTCATTATGGCCCATTTTTTTATAAGGTATCAACTTGATCCATCAATGATTCTGGATCGTAGCGTGGTAACAAGCAATGCTAACACACTCACCCACCCACCCACAGAAATCATGGTATAAACTTCATAAAATGACTTTTGGGACCTCAAAACATATAATTCCGTCAAAATCTCGAGATCGAATTTTTTGACGATCACGATACTTTACTTATAGTAAAGTAAAAATTGAGAAAATCAGCTGATCTGATTGGTGAGATCCAGAAATGTTACCTGGTATAATGTAGCATGCATACCTCGCTTGCTAAACACAGTAGGCCTTTATCCTCTAACAACTTAAGGACCCCTTCTAATGAAAACAATTTTTTTTTAATAATTAAAACTCTTATTAAATGTTTATCATTTTTTTGTTTGCCTCTGTAATGAACGTAAAACATTCCCCACCTAATGGTATTTAATAAATATGTACTTAAAATATTATTCATATTTATTTCATAAATAAAACCTAATTTATTAAACAAACAACTATATTGTTTTGAGAATATTTTGAGGATGAAATTAAGCTGAATGAATGAATTATTAACTGATAATTAATTTATTATCAGTTAAGTGTAGTAATCATGGAAAAAAATGATGTTGATATCTTGACACATTCACTCGTTTTGAGGTCCGTGTGTAAATTTTTGAATTTATTTGGATGATGTCTGTAAGAGTTTCGGTGTATTAATTAGTACTTATTCAAAAGACTGTAGTCATGCTGCTGGTCATACTATTCCATGGATCAAATTGATATTATATCCAAAATAAGCTCAATATTATTCTTGCTAAATATTTACGATACTTCAGGGCAAAATGAAATTGATTGCCTATTACATGATTTTAGATAGATTTTTTTTCTCCTTAACTGCTAACTCTAGAGGTATGAAATATTGTTTTTATTTAACTGATATTAGGAGTAACTAAAAAAAAAAAAGATTCGTTTCAATTACAGGAAAGGTCAGTTTAGCATAAATGTGGAAACACTTTGTCATAATAGTAAATCCTAAAGATTGTGATCATGATAATGGTGACATCATTTTATGAGTAATAACGAAACTGAAAACAAAGCAGCTCCTTGTGCAAGGATGAACTGTTTAATTTACTAGCAAAATTATGTTACATGGTCAAAATAGTGTATTGTAGTACATTTTAAGAACTAACATTTTTTTCATATTAATATTTATGATATAGAATCTACTTGAAATTAATATGTAATCATAAGAAGTTCAAAACCAGATCCCTACTTGTCCTAGTTTTGAAGTTTGTTTACATTATTTAGACATTTTTTTTTATATAACGAGCCAACATCTATTACACTTTAAAATATTTTTGAAGAAATTTTGAAGTGCTTTCAATGAGTTCATTTGTTATATGGAAGTAGGAAATATTTGTTGCTATAAATGTCAGCATAGTAAACATGTTTGCATGTCCTCTTTAGTCAAATACACTATATGGTGAGGGGTTGAGAAGAGTGGGAGGGAAAAGTGGTATTTTAAAAGGGGTGAAAATCGTGTAAATCTGGTTAAATAATTAAAAAAAAAATGTAAAAAAAACATTGGTAAATCGTTCAATGTTAGTTAATATTCAATCATATAGTGTATAATAAAAACTTGGTTTT